>NDFZ01005417.1:421646-536867 GCA_002192655.3 Mamestra configurata
AAAAATAATTAAGACCCCCCCCCCCCCCCTATGCCACTCAGCGGGGCTCCTATTTCTGGGTGGTTTTTGCTTAAAGTGATGAACTTCAATTTTATATTCACATTTACCTAATCAAGAGGTAATTATTAATAATGTTCAGTAATCATTAATGATTTTTCAATTAATCACATTTACCGTAACATAAACATGCCCAAGAAGCTCATTCATTAGTGTAACTATTTTGTCCTATTGTCATTTCACGACGGCATTATATTGACTTTAATCATTCTAATACTTAGAGGGAAGGCTATAACTGTTAACTATACTGTGTTTTGTTTTTTTTGTGTCAATTATAGAAATCCATAATAAGTTTGATGTAGTTATTTATATAATATGTAGTTATAATAACAGGCAACATTTAACATTTTTTTTATTTTTATGATAAATTAGTTAATCATGATTGGGACGAAGGATTTTCCTGCAATTTTTAAATACTTAAGTTATGTTTCCTTTTACACTTAAAAGTCGTAAATTGTGGATGTCATTTAAAAGAAAAAGATCAAAATATTTTTTAGTAGATAATGCTTACACTGCCTGGACAGGTCCACCCAGAACTGTGTGGAGCTCACTTCAAAAGTCCACCTCAGACTTATGGTTCTTATATTATCATCTGGCAATAACTTATTAATATGGACTTAAAATAATGATTTCTGAGTTTTTCGGTGTTTCTTCACTGAGGAAACACCATCTAATTGAAATTGACAAAAATATATTTAAATTGACGAGTAAAAATGTTACTTAAAACCAATTTACAAAATAAATACTATTTATCATAACATACATACCTTCCTTAAAAGATCTAACATAATAAGACAATGGATCGATTAGGGCTGATGGCTCGATAATAATTGCATTCAATGCCGGACTACAAGTGCCAGAAGGCGTGTATCAATTGATTGTTTTACGATGCCAATGAAACATATTGTAGTACCCATGTGCAGCATCTGTTTAGAACGGAAACCAAACCTGTGATGCTGATAACAGATAGGTAGGTACTGAAAAGTCCTTGCATTTGGCAGATGTTTCGATACACTCTTGTGGCGTTAAAAATACTGCTGCAAACATCACACCGTGACCATAATAGGGTATACTACGTTCAAAAATATACATTAATGAATACTTGGCTGAAAGATGTTACTAAAATAACACGATTTGTGAAAAAAACTTTTTACGGAAGTCGGTTGTATTTTTTGTACAAAGTTTTTTTTTCTCACTTTTTAGTGGTTCAGATGTGCTTACCCCTTCACAGCGTAGCGTGATGTTGTTATGAACTGGTGTAATCAATAGACAGACATGAGATTTCAGCAGCATTTACTATCATTTATTGAGGAGTTCGGTTGCCTATCTCCAAAGTCAGATCATCGCCAAATTGAAATAGGACTACTCCGAGAAAGTACTCTTTCAAAAACTACCCAAATCGCTTCAAGTGTGCCTATAAAATTTGAAGAGTTCTCTCTCTATTTCTCCAGGATCCCATCATCAGATCCTGGCTAGATGGTCATGGGACCACCTGGGAAGTATACCCTTTCAAACAAAAAAAAAAATCCCTTCGCGGTACTCTGCCGGTCGATTCTGTAAACATGTCGAAGTGAAAGCTTGGGTGAAGTGATTACGAGGTGAGCTGTCAATCCATACAATCAAGATGACACGTGATCACAGAGTGAGCTGTCATTCCATCTTGATTATACGGCTCACCTCGTGATCACTTCACCCAAGCCTTTACTGCGACATGTTTACAGAATCGACCGGCTGATTTAGCTCTTTGCAATTGACACTTGATGTTGTTGGCATAATGGACAAACTCGTGTACCAGCTTCAGATTCCTTTATAGGGTCCATAATGATCAAGTAAGAATCAAACAAATTCTGATAAAACTCAGATAGAGCATAAATTAAAAACGTGCAATTCATTTGGGGTTTCTTATTTTATTATTGGACATTTTCCTCGATTAATGTAAATATGTATCCTTTTATCGGATCATTTCAACCATAATATCCCAGCCATTTACATCGCGCTAAACCACAACGGAGCAGATTTGAATAGTTTTGATTTACCATCCGACCAAACAAGACAAATGATCCTTCGTCTATTTATAATATACAATGTATGAGGAAACGCGACGGACAATAATACCTAATTACATCTTGTTGTTCAATCACGTGATAAAATCAAATATGTATCTCAGTGTCCACGGTCCGTTGTGAAGCTAAAGGTGACTTTGTTTAAAGTACATTATTTACATGTTTTTTATGACAATGTGACATTGAAGATAGTTAAAGAGGTGTGATTGGTAATATTATCTGCATATTTATAATGTAGGGGATTCTTATTAGGAACAGGATCAATTGACTCAAAAAGTAAAGGACAGTCTAGTACTTTGTCCTGTAGCTACAACAGTAAGAGCGGTTACGCACTGCATTCGATCCGTGAAAATACGTTCTAAAGTATAGAAGATCATAGAACTATATGGACGCAATAGATCCGACTTCCGTCATCCGTAAGTTTCCAATTCGGAAGAAATATTATCGGACCGAAGGACATTACCTTGGACTCAAATCGGACATCCGTCCGTCTTCGTACGTATAATAGCAGTACCAGAAGTTGACGCCGATTGAATGGACACATTCAACAATGTAAACGCTTACCTAAGCTCTGCATAGGAATGTATGCCAAAGATGGCCCCTTTTTGTATGTATGGGAGAACGTCAAATGACTCCTGCCGCTCTGGGTGGAGCGGAAGGGAGTGTCAGACTCTTGCTGACTAAAACCCATCCGTGTTCCTTCATGCCCTTTGCGTTCCAAGGCTGCGGTGACTCTTTGTAACAAATTTCGTAACCCTGGCAGAAAGATGGCCCCTGAACGGCTTGGATTTGGATCAGAGGCCGGATTAGTGCGTAAGCAATATCCGAATTCGGTCCGAGTTTTTTAGACCTTTGATCCGTATTTTCACGAACTCGAATCGGATGCAGTGCGTAACCGGCTTACTGCCCCGCTTACTGCCCCGCTTACTGCCCCGCTTGCTGCCCCGTCTCAAAAATCCAGCCTGTATAAAAGTCAAAGGTCGTATAACATATTTTCATCGATATTGCTCCATCTAAATAACTTGCCGAAGCGATGTTATTATTCAAGCAAAATTGTATTCCCTTGCAACCAATCCAAAATCCCTCTCATCTGCAAACATAGCAACAAAAGTGTGGACGTAACGTTTGAATTGAACAATCCAATTTATAGTCCAATTGTATAACTGGATACATCGGCAGCCAACGTGCATAGTAGAAATCGTTTTCTATGTAAATATATAGCTTCGTCCGTACTTTACGAGTTATATCTGATGTTTTAACGTATGGTCGCGGACTGAAAATGTTTGTCGGATATATGCGCCATAGGTTAAGATGTCTTAACTGCATATCCTTAAAATTCTGAATCATGAACTGTATCGAAAGGGCGGTCAACGAATCAACTAGAATCAATATAACATTTTTAACCGACTCAAAAAAGGAGGTTCTCAATAAAATTCAGTTGGTATATTTTAATTTTTAAGTACACCGATTACTCCGGGGTTTCTGATCCCGATTTCTGCGATTATTTTTTTAGTTCGATGCGGTATATTTGTCTTTTGGTCCCGTAAAAAATAATTCAGTTTGGCTTAGTAGTTTTTATTTTATGAGCATTTTTATGTCCAGGTTTATTTACGAGACGGAGCATCACAACGGCATCGCGGAGCTGCTGGAGATCCTCGGCTCCATCATCAATGGGTTCGCGTTGCCACTCAAAGAGGAACACAAACTATTCTTATTGAGGGTAAGCAAATATTCACCGACCTGATTTAATCAGAATCGGTCGTCTTACTTTGACTCTGTAGAAGCTACTGTCTATGTCATCGGAAAATTGCAGTTTCCGTAAGATTGTAATAAATCTTTATTAGATTATAATTTCTCGATATATTATTAATAAATCGTTTTGTATACAATAAATCTCTGTACTTATTTTGTTTAATTTTATGGTGTTTCTGTTTTTTATGATTCCAATAAACACAATTTTCTTTCTTTCTAAATTCATTACTTTCCGATATATCCGTGTCTTATTTAGAAAAAATAGTTAACAATTTCACGCGATATTTTACAATCTTACGGCGTTTGCCATTTTCCGGTGACATCTATGCCAGGTGCTAGACTCTGGCAGACTTGTGGTCGCCGGTCGGTTTTGGAATTGTGAAATTGGAGTTAAGAACGTGTCATAATCTAATGCAGAAATTTGTCAGGTTTTCAGGGTAGTCAAGGACAGTTTGACAAATGCCTGACCTCAATTTCATAATTCAAAAAATTACCAGTAGCCGTGGTAGGCTGAGTTTATAACTAACTTGCGGTCCTATACAACGGGTAACGAACAAAAAAAAAAACCGACCGAAAAAATCGACTGCCCCATACTTATGTGCGCATAACTCGACAAAATGCGGAACAGCTGTTATTTTTTTGCGATTACGGGTTAGGTCCCATAGTAAAAGTTGTTCATAATGATGAGTAAAATGACCTCTTTTCAGGTTTTGCGTTTATTCTATTACACGTTGCATACAGTAGGAATTATAAATCAATTGAACCGAAGCGTGGTCTACGTTAAAAATACACATTTTTCATCGAGGACGCCAATGAAATTATGCAAATGGAACAGGCGGCGCGTCCCCCTGTGTGTATTTCATTATTGGTACAGAAGCGGCCATTATCGTCCCTGTGTTAGCGCTTTGGAAGTTTACACGCTGACTTTATGATCCACTCAGCTGTCAACTTGTCAAAAAAAACTGGCCAAGTGCAAGTTGGACTTGCTCACAAAGGGTTCCGTATCATAAGCCGAAAAAAATATGTTTCTTGTATGGGGGCCCCGTTTTATTTTTTTTTTAATTTTTATTATTTGTTGTTATAGCGGCAACAGAAATACATCATTTGTGAAAATGTCAATTGTCTAGCTATCACGGTTCATGAGATACAGCCTGGCGACAGACAGACGGACAGTGGAGTCTTTAGCAATAGGGTCCGGTTTTTACCCTCGGGTACGGAACCCTAAAAAGACAAGTCGACATTGTTTTACCATTGTATTTGCTAATTAAATTCTACTTGAAGGCGTGTTTGTCTACAATTTATTATTTTTAAACTTACAATTTGCATTACAAGAATATTGAAACAAATGATTAAAACATGTATTCAAAATACATTTGAACATAAATACATTTAGCAATCTTATTAACGGGTGCGTTCTGCAGAAAACAGCGCTTGATAGCTTTTGTAAGCAAAAAGGCTAGCCTGAGCTAAAAAAAAAAAAAAAAGAAATAGTTTTGGGACACCCTATATTATGCTTCGAACTTCTCAAGTTCAATCCTTTTCTTAACTATGTTTATTTCAATTTCCAGTCTAATCGAAAGCAGCGGAGTACCAGTATTTTACACGGGGCGGCTGACCTCCACAACCCAGCTTACCATGTTGCTGAACAATATTTGTATGAATGTTCCAGGTACTACTACCGCTGCACAAGGCGAAGTCCCTGTCGGTGTATCACCCGCAGCTCGCCTACTGCGTCGTGCAGTTCTTAGAGAAGGATCCCTCGCTGACACAGCCTGTCGTTAGGTATGTATCGTGTTAGAAACTAATCTTGATGTTACTTATGTGGCTTTTTGATGTGTAACATATTTCCTCTCGCTTTCCTGCAATCTGTGGGAGTGATTTCGTGAAATGGGACGGAAGTCTGTAACAGGAAGCCGAGGAAGCGCGCGCTATTTGATTTGACCAATGAGCGCGCCCTATTCGGTTTGACCAATGAGCGCGCAGTGATCGAGTTGGCTGACAGTTGAGACTTTTAATGTTAATGTTGCTTTTTACCAAGGTGAGACGACAGATGTTACACATCCTATGCGACTACTGTAAGACTCGCTCGTTTTTTTAACGCTTATAAGCCACTTCTTTTTTCGCAAAAAAAGTTGCCTATATTCGTTTCCAGGGTCCCATCTATCTTTATACCAAAATTCGTCAAAATCGGTTCAGCGATTTATGTGTAAAGGCGTAACAAACAAACAAACTAACTTTCGCATTTACTCACTGCACTATCTCACCTTATGGTAAGCGATGATGTATGTGGTCGAAGATGGATAGAGCACGCAAATCTAGGCAGGATTTCCTACAGTCAACAAGTTTTAAAAAGTGAATATTATAATAATTCTTCTGTAAATTAAAAATTTGCCTTTCGGAAACCAAATTTTTAGGAGGAACTTATAGGATTTAAAAGAAAAACCGATGCTAAGTACTAAATAAAGTACTAAATATTTAAAATTTCAGATACCTCATCAGGCTTCACAGTTACTAAACCCTAATCAACACTTAGAAGTGATGAAGTGGTCTCGTACAGTCTGTATTACTTGTCAAACGGTTGGTGGAAAAAAAAGCACAATCCAAGATACATGAAGAATAAAACATCTACTTTCCAATTTACAGGGCATTACTAAAGTACTGGCCGAAGACACACTCGCCAAAGGAAGTGATGTTCCTGAACGAAATGGAGGAGATCCTGGACGTCATCGAGCCGGCCGAGTTCCAGAAGATCATGGACCCGCTGTTCAAGCAGCTCGCCAAGTGCGTCTCCAGTCCACACTTCCAGGTTAGTACAAGAAACTTAATATTACTTTCATAAAATTCATATTACTTTCTTTAAAAAAACCGAGTGTTGTTATTTGAAATTAAAGATCATTCATATCTTTAACAGGTGTCAAACTGTGTTTTGCGAATAAATTATTACTATTATTATAATTTCCGCGCAATTCGCAGAAAGACAAGGGCGAATTTTAAATAAAACATGAGTGTAGTATACAGGTCTTAGAATTAAAATGGGTAGCTTCATGTTTTGCCATTTATGGCGCACAAAATTAGTCGCACTAGACAAACAATACAAAAAAAAAAAAAAAGAAATTACAATGTCAAAATGCGAATGAAATTTTTATTACAATGTCGAGATTTAATTCAAAATTACTATGTCAAAATTTTAATTAAATTCAAAATTAAAATTTTAAAAATTTAATTTTGTCAAGTGGGTGTGGTTTGTCAAATCCGACACTACGAGGTACAGCGAAAAATACTCAAAGGGGTCTCGGACCCGATTAAGATGAAAACTAAATATGTATCATTGGATTTTAGACAAAAATTACATTGTTTCTTTGGCCATCCACGCCCACTTGAAAATTCATTTCACTTTGTCTTTCAGTAAATCGCGCGGAAATTGTGAATAATCTTTAATTTAAAAAACAAAACTTGGTTTATGAATGAAATTAATTTTATTCGCCAAGGTACTCCCAACAGCAAGAACACATTTCAGAAAGGAAAAAAAAAATACATTAAAATACAAAACAAATATTTTAAAAAATATAAATTCGTTTAATACATATTTTGCGCTGAGCATGCTTGCGGGCAAAGAATTTATCAAATGTAACACCAGTTCTCGCCTCCATTTTTAATTCCATGGTCCCCTTTTTAGCCTCATGAAAAAATCCCATATCCCTGATTCCAGGTAGCAGAACGCGCGCTCTACTACTGGAACAACGAGTACATAATGTCGCTCATCTCCGACAACGCGACGCACATCCTGCCCATTATGTTCCCGTCGCTGTACCGCAACACCAAGAGTCACTGGAACAAGACCATCCACGGCCTGGTCTACAACGCGCTCAAGCTCTTCATGGAGATGAACCAGAAGCTCTTCGACGAGTGCACGCAACAGTACAAGCAGGAGAAGCAAAAGTGAGTGATGCTTTATGTATGACCGACCTCGTGGCATTTATCAGGTCCTCAATGGTGCAGGTGGCCATGTTTTGGATAGGGGCTCCAAATGCCCCTTATGCTGCTTTAAATGTGGCTACCTATTGGGTACCAACTATTAAAGGGTCTCGACTCGAAAAGATACCGACCTCGTTAGGGATAGTCACTCCATATAAAATACTGGTATTCTCGACCCCATCATAGTTGCAAACGCTAGGCATCTGCTTAACCTTTTAGCAACTTTCCCGAGTTTTGCCTCTAACCTCCAGTAACACCTAAAGAACAATGGCGAATAATGAGCACTTTCCTTTAGTTTTCCATAATATGTTATTACTTAACAGAATTTGATCCTTATTAGCGACACTTTCGGATGGTGCAATAATACAGGTTTTTTTTTTTTCAATACCAACCTGTTCGATTCTTGACTAGGAAATCCAATTTTTCAAAAATCCAATTATGCACTTTTAGTTTTCATCAAAGTCTAGCTCGAGACTCCTTTAAGTGTTTTTCGATATTACTCATAGTTTCGGATTTGGCCATCCACGCACACTTCAAAAATGAGACCTATATACGAAAGAAATTACCTACATTATTTGTCTAGGTTTTTACAAATTGTAGTAGATACATATTTAAACAATACCTAAGGCACAGATAATATAATACTAGCTCTTTTGGGAAGGTCTACCACTGGGATTACCTACTTTTTACAATATAACATATACATTATACAACGTGTAACAGAATAAACGCAATACCTCTTAAGGAGTCATTGTACTCATCAATATGTAATATAACAACTTTTACTATGGGACCAACCCGGACATCGCGAAAACAATATCAGCTGTTCAGTACATTTTGTCGAGTTATGCGCTCATAAATGTATGGAGCAGTCGATTTTTTTTTTCGCGTTTTCGATGTTGATCCCATTGTGAAAGTTGTTCATAATAATGAGTACAATGACCCCTTAAGAGGTATTGCGTTTATTCTGTTACACCTTGTATAATTACAAGACAATCATTCTGAAATAACTAGGTAAGGAAAATACTAATGTGATATTGCCCTTTTACTTCCTCGAATTTGAATATAAAAGTTACCATAAACATAACCTACGAAAGTTCATGACTATACATGTTATTCTCGGCTTACCCGAACAAAAATTCTTGCTCAAACTAATTCAGAAGGCGACACTGAATTAAACAAGACATTTTTATTTAAAGACGTAGGAATTTAATCTCAGCTAAAAGAATGTATGGGGGGTCATGGTTCTTTTCTGAAACGTCGCATTTCAATAACTACATTATTTTCTTTCCTACAGGGAACGAGAGCGTCTAATCCAACGCGAGGAAGTATGGCAGGCGTTGGAAGCGAAAGCGCGCGTGGCGTCCGGAGACCCCAAGGACGACCTGTGCGGCCTCACCTACCAGCGCATCGAGCAGGAGGCGCATGAGGTATGACAGCTGTACTTCTAGATAATACCATATGCACAAGAACAGAGACACCTGTGAGACACATTCAATTATTTTACAGGCAGACCCCAAGGTAATAAAAGTAGTCATACAATGCGACACCCAGAAACGCCCCTCAAAAACTGATCACACACCGACTCGCGTCCATGATTGACCAGTCCCAAGTAACGGGCCCGTGTGCCGGCACAAGTTACATAGAGGACAATACACTAACTGTCACTCTCTGGAATGGATGATAAAGATGATGAATTCCATAGGGACGAAGCTGGAGTATCGCAAATAAAGAGCACAGAAAAGAGTGCTCTTGTCTTCTTCAGCCAGTTGTGTATGTCGTAGCCAACTAGCTTAATCAGCCGTTTAATTAGCTGCCTAGCAATTTCATTGAACTGCGCCGTTTATTCAGCGGCCCAAGTGACATCCCGGCATTTAATTGAACAGCTAGGCAAATGACTTGGTTCAATATCGTTTAATGACTTGCAGACAGGGAGCTTAGAGCACCTCGACACGGATAGGTAGATTAGGTTCGAATGGTATGACGGGAGCTATAGTGCTCCTATTTCTGTCGTCGTCGAGGTCAGAATGTTGAAATTGATTGTTGTTTGAATTTAGAATTCCCAAAATCTATTTCATACATTTTCTTCATGCCATGTATGTATGTCGCTACTTATGCCCATTTATTACAACACCTCTAACACGCATAATCTCCATCCACAGCTGCGGAAACAAGGCTACAACGCGAGCAAACCCCTCCTCCGCAAGAAGTCGGAGCTGCCCGCCGACAGCACGACGGTGAAGGCGCTCATCGAGCACAAGCGCGCCGACCCCTACCTCGCCACGCCGCCCGACGTCAACCAGTGCTAGCGACGTGCGCACACCGCCACCCCGCCCACCTTGCTGTCGGCGGCGTCTCTGCCTTAACAATACTGAACGACGTGGATTCAGTTCCACACACACCGATAGCTGCAACGATGCTAAGATGGTCAGTCTCTGGCAGATCGAGGCCAGAAAAAACCTCCAAATAAGGCTAGATTGCCAAATAAGCAATCAAACAGGCTCACAAAATAAATTCCACCTCAGAAACTCAACACATACAAAAACGGGAGATACAGATTTGTCAACGGCCTCGACAATATTGAGCAACCAAACAGACAAAATTGTACCAAGAAATTATGCCAAGACGTGTTTCTAAAGTGCCGGACATTTGACCGCTGGCAACACCGCGGTCACAGAGTGTGCGAGCGAGAGGACGCTATATGAGTGACACGAGTGACGCATTGTGCTCGATATTGAATAGTTAGTACACATATATTATTACGGTAGTGTCCTTTTGTTGATGTTTTATATCCACTTGGGTCGGCAGTCGCGTTCGAATCGCGTGATGACCGACCAATCAGAAGACGTTCGCTTTTGCATGCTGGCTTGCGATTGGTCGGTTATCACGCCATATAAATTGCTACTTAAATGTACTCAAAGCACTGCTGTTATTGTGTTATAATGTAATGAAAGGAGTTTCTGTCATTCGTCGCGTTGTCGGCCCGTTCTATATGGAGATGTGATGCAAATTGTGAGTGACTGGGATGTAGGTCTCTTTCTATGGTTCTCGTATACGTTATGATTGCTTACTTACTTTACTACGAGGAATAGGGCTTACCGACCTCCGGTTTCTGAAAGCTGTATCAATTTATTCTGTTGTCCAAACTAAATAGGGTAATTGTCTAAGTACTATCAAAAAATGTACATGAAAGAAAACTTCTAACACAATTTGTGAAAAAAAAAAAAAACATGAGGGACAGTCTTTGGGGACTGCCGATAGAAGTGAAAACTAAGCGATAGCTAAAGCGTTCGGAGACGACGCGAGTTCCATGATTTTTGTTCACCCAAAAAGTGCTCACGCGCCGAACGAAGTTTTCACTTCCAAAAATCGATTGATAAATAGAGAAGTTAAACGGTTTTGAAGTTTACTTTAAGTTTTGAGATATTTAATTTAAAATAATCATGTCTAATGCCCTATTATTTGACAACAGTTTTACTGATTAGAGACCTGGAACTTTTTCAGAAATTTATTTTCTGGTAGCACCTTATGTCTATTTTCCTTTAGTTCAATTACAACATTTCAATCGTTCTGATCCTTACAGGACGTATCATTTTCAATACGCATCACAAAGCGGCTCGGTATAACTCGTTCTTTTATATTATAACTTTATATGTGACAGGTTTAAACACCATTCCACGCCAGGACCACCCAACGAAATGTTTCAAAACATTTTAGCCCAAATCGTGTATTAATTTAAACTATATTTAGATTTATAATCATTTTGATTTAAAAGCCATACTGTTTTAGAACGCGGGAGCATCGACTGTGATCGATAATATACAGTAAATGATAGAACATTAAAGTTCTCCAAATGATCACAATTGATCGCATTCCGACTCTTATTTAAATCTTTAATTTATTGTTTATAGAAACCAAATACATGAACACATGTTTATACTATCTACCTGTTTGACATAAATACTCTTCTCTATAAATTTCACAATTATTATATAAAGTATATTTTTTATGTCAAACAGTAGACAGTTATATATTATATTTTAGTCGACTTTGTATAACGGGCGAGAGAATACCTGCACAACTAACTTACATAGCGTTTCATTTAATCATTTTTAACGTATTCTTTTTAAAATCCCGTGTTTAGATTATTCTCGCCTTTAGAACGGAAACATATTTAGCTTATGTCACTACACCTAATACCTAACTAAATAAGTAGACACATAAGTGTTTTGGTTAATAATATTTAGGATTGTAATAAATCGTAATTCAGCCGTCCTACGGTTAATAAACTATTTGATAAATGTGAAGACTATGATGTGCTAGCCGCTTATTGCATTCTAAACTCGCTTGCTACACATTCGCTATAGAAGTTTATAGGTAACTTAGAAATACACAATATTTCCCAGAGCGTAGGCTGAATATGTGTCCGTGAGTACTCGACGTATGTTATTAAATGTTTTATAATGAAAGTATGCCTATCTGCCTTTATGAAGTATCTTTATTTAAACTCGGGGCACCACGGTGATGTATTTCAATTTATTTAAGTTTTTATTATTTCGTGTGTTTATAGTGCCAAAGGAGTTTGTTTTGAAGCCATTTCAAACAGTCGACTTAACATATGATGTGTAATGTATGTATAAAATGTATTAGATGAGCTTCGGGGATGAGAGAATGGATGAGATGCAGAGCACCTATGTAT
This sequence comes from Mamestra configurata, assembly GCA_002192655.3. Taxonomy (NCBI): domain Eukaryota; kingdom Metazoa; phylum Arthropoda; class Insecta; order Lepidoptera; family Noctuidae; genus Mamestra; species Mamestra configurata. The sequence goes on from NDFZ01005417.1 coordinate 434,193, forward strand.
GTAGTTATTTATTTTTTTATTTTAACATTAACTTACCCATGTTATTGAGTGACGACTGAAAGGGAATATCAAGTGTTTAATGCAGTGTCCGATACTATCGACTGACGAAGCTAGATTTTGTAACTTTTATATTTATAGTTATTTGCAGTGATATGTAAAATGACGTTAATGTTAAATGTACAGTTTCATGTAACTCTTATCAAAGGAGGCCAGTTCCTAACCATGCTGAAATAGGTTTTTAAACTTGATTGTATTATTCCAAATGCCCTCATAAAGCATTTATATAAATATATAGACCTCTCATTTGTATTACAATTGTTCTTCGTTAGTGAAAAAGACAGTTTCATGTCTCTGATCTCGTTATGTCCACGCTTAGTTTAAAAATCTATTTCCATCGAAAGGATTTCCACCACAAGGCCTTATTCTAGTCGATAGTATCAAATACTTGTTCTATCTATCACCAAGTTTCAATACAGCAAGTTACTGTACCGGACTATAATATAAACGATATTAAAATAAGGTATAATAATATTAAAATAAAGTTAATGAATATGGAATATTTTGCAATACGCTTCTGGTAAGCAAACTAGTGCAATGTTTTGATATACATATAACGTCCGGTTGGTTACTTGCTGACTGTCTGTCTGTCTGTCTGTCTGTCTGTTCGCGTGACGCATGATCGACAAATGACCTCACTTTAGCGAATTATTTGCAAAACGCTGTTCAACAAATTGATAAATTTTGTATAAATATTTATAACGATAATGTAACTGTTGAAAACAAATATTGTAACAGATGACATATTATAAGGTGCTTATGATTATCGTTATAATACAAAGTTGTGCATATAACGTGCGTTTTTATTTTGTGTTTGTGACCTATCCGAAACCCGACACATAAGTGTACTGCAATCAGATTAAAATCAAGCCCCCCCAAGTAAAACGATGTTTGGTGGAAAATGCGGAGGCGCATAACTAAAGCGAGTGTCGCCCTCCCTGTAACAAATCACTTTGCCGATTAGAGTTCTCTCTCTACTAATAATACGCCGCCAACGCTAGATCCTGCACTGCCCGCTGCCAAGCCGGCACGGCTGGTTTCAGTCTTGAAACTCAGTGATTGGCTAATTTGATGTGAGCTACACGATATGCCGCTACAGCCGCGCACGCAGTCATCAAAATAGTGTGACAACTGCGAATCCCCAGAGCAAATTAGGTAACGTGATCTAAGTTCCGGCGGTATGTAGCGATATTCCCGAGTAGCACACTCCAATATACTCCTCAGTTCATCATTGGTACAGGGTTACAAACTATAATATAGGTACGTAAGTCTAGCCTAGTACCTACGCCAACCCGGAGCTTTGTAGGTACAATAAAAAAAAAAGTGTGCGTCTCGGTACGCCCGACAGAAGTGATAAACTAATCTAAGTTGAACTAGCTGTGGGTTAGAGTGAGAGAGGAAGAGCCTGCCTACCGCTGCCGTATGCGGGAGAGAAAGGGAAGCCGGACATACTGGCGCCGTAACGCGTTACGTTACGAAGCGGGTTATCCTCCCATAAAATGTTATCACTTCAAAAAAAAAATACTAAGAACAATAAAAACGTGGAACGGTGCACAGTGAAAGTTTGATTGTGTTCAAAGTCAAGCTCACTGAAAAATACAGGACTTAAACTAACATTATTATAACAGTAGTATTAACGCAATCTGCGATTCCCGGCACCACCGGGGAGTAATTTGTACCGTGTGTGTTTACATAAAAAGTAGTATCTGGACCGACGTCAATCTAAATAAACATTTACCAACGTAGACTAAATCTAGCGATTGTTTTTTTTGTTTGGGACAAGCCTGCCACACTTTCCCAACAACTACAACTCCTGAAAGCCAAAATCGAGAGTGGCGACCACCAGAAAAAAACCGCCGAGTCAATGAAGCTCGACGCGTCCCGGAGAAACGATTTAACTATCTTGGATCCCGCAACGAAACTAATCAGAAAATCAAAGCGATGAAGAAGGAAAATAAACATTTCCACTTCCCTCCATTCAAGCAGGAGACAGAAAAGAATTAAGCTGGGCCAATAGGCACCAAGGGACATTACAGCTGGGTTAAGCCCAGTTGCCAAGCTCCACGGATTATATATTACTAATACTAATGGGTCCTAAATTGTGAGCTACTTTTGATTCTAGTAATAGGTATGGCAAAATCGCTTGAATGCACGGAAATTTGTTCTGGTTTCTACAAGGTCCGTATAGTAAACAACTACAGATGTAACCTGAATACGATCTAACATAATATTGCGTTCAGTTTGCCAAAGAATACCATAAGATGAGCGGATTGTTCGTATTCAAATTCAGATGTAGAACATTGACAAAATGGCGAAGCCACAAGTTTAAAAGAAAATAATTTACTATAAAAGTTACCATGACCTGTGAGAAATTGGGCAACACAGTGATCCACCTCCAGCCATATCCTATCCAGCCGCTCACGAACGGATGGGAAGAACTCGCGGAGGTGGCGGCCTTTGATAGAACTTTTCCAGCCGTCGTCCGGTTAATGAACAGCCGCAAGAAGCGCGAGAAAATCATCGAAACCGAAATTCCATGTATATGGACTGATAACTGAGCCCTGTGGACATCCCATGGTTAGATACTTGGAAATGGAATGATGTTCAAGTTTGAGTTTCGCGGAACCATTTAGAAAGTCCGCGTGAATCAGATTATAGATGTTTTTGTAGCAGCCACGGGTTTTCATTTTAAGAAGTAGCATCGGTCACCATGCGTTATCAAAAGCGCCAGAAATGTCGAGAAAGATTCCAACAACGTATTTATGTTCAGATGAGTTGACAATTTTACGGACAGAGAGTGCTGCATCGACGGTTGATTGTCCGGGGGCTTGTCGCCACTCTTCGGAATTATACGTATAAATCCCTGTCGCCATATTCGAGGAAAAGTACCTTCCGCAAAGATCGCGTCTCCCGCTGTTTTACACGCTTGTATAATCATTTTATTTGATATTTTATCTTCACCGGATGCATTGTTTAGAGGTAATCTCTTGACAATGTTTATGAAGAGTCTGACTTTCCATCCACTGACGAACAGTGGATGGAAAGTCTGGCTCTGGTGATTCAGGTGGCATCGCGGCTCATGCTCTGGATCTGTTCGTGGTATTCATTGCCATTTACTGACGAATCGTCTAGTAGGTATAAGAGAATCAAGCAGAAGATCAGTTGTTTTTTCAATGCCGGTGGTAGGTATGTTTATTATTTACTGAACGTACGCAAGGTCGACATATCTTCAGATCCAGATCCCTTGACCTCGATCTTGACCTAGAGCCTTGAACTCGTGGTACAAAGGAGACCACGGACCCTCTTTATCTAGTTTATCAACTATTTTCCGGAGTAAATTACCCTTAGATTTTTCTACTGATGCTCTGTAGCGTGACTTGGCAATTTAAGAGTTGCCAAGTCACGCTTAAAGCAAGATCAAGGAGGTCCCCGGTAACTAACCTTGCGTTTTTTAAGCTTATTAAGCATTCATCCTTAACTAATATTCGAAGGCGTTTACCTTTTGGCTTTTCTAGTCGTTTACCAACGACTTTGATTGCATCGACAGATTCCAACTTTTTAAGCTGATTGATGACACCAGACTTCGCGGTTTTTTCCACGCCGAAAATTTGGAAACCGTCGTCACTAGGCTTAATTGCCTTCATAAGCGATGGTTTTTTCGCGGACGAAGTACTTTATTCAGCTGATCGGGCCGCGGTAGGATATGTAATCACGCAGGGCAACGGACCACGTGAAGGCTGAAGGCGCTGGAGCCACCTTGGGCAAGCGAAGTTTCAATGAGTCTGCATAAGAAACTTTCATATTGACGTTGTTATTGACGGGATAGTGATTGACACCGTTATTTAACGATCTTATCTAATTCGCGTTCCGTATTGGCTAACTTGGTTTACACGATAATTTTATGGCCAGCATAGAAACGATAGCCGTGACTCGCTGTGTCATGTCCATGATAGTAGATTTATTTGCATTCATTCATCAGGTCGTTAATTTTAGTTAAATACCTATGCCGGTCGCCTCGGAAACTAAGTTGCAATAATCGGCACTGCCCGCATCACTGATGTTTAAAATAGGCGAGGTTTTTTCCACGGTTTCGGATGTCTGATGAAGCCGTTTTGACCTATCATCGGGCGAAATGCATTTCGCTAAACAAGCGTTTAGAATTAGCGGAGGTCGATGCGACTTTCGAGTTTTGTTTTCGTGTTTGTTTTTGTTTTTTCTACGAACTACGAAATATTTCTCCGCCTCGATCGGGCGAATCATTTGTTGACATCATATTTGATGGAGATAACACTAAATAAACGTATTAGAACGCGGATGAATTAAATAAAAAGTAAAAAACTAGTGAACAAAAAAAAAAACAATCGATTAAATTATTTTGCGGTACCCACACACAAAGAAAATAAATGCACTTACCGAAGGCTGGCGAAATGAACTAATTACCAGAAAATATATAAACAGACACCTTTAAAAACTTACAAAACAAGCACTTAATACACTAGGGCACAGCTAGAAACAATTCACAAGCCTTAAAATAAACACGGAACACGATTTTTGAATTAAAAACCGGAGCGATATTAAGATTAGCACACACCGGCGACGGTACGGAGGGAAGTCCGCGATTACCTGAGGCAAAATGTGGTGGTTGCGTTCAATTTATGGCCAGAGCTGAGTGTATTCGTTGCACTAAGTGTCCTGGGTCTCAGCATCCCAGTAGCATTAGGTACGTCACCAAAGGTTTCGCCTTAATGGTCGTGCTCAGATTGAAAGGACTACTCGGCTACGCCTGTCAAAGGCCCATCTGACAGTATCACAATAAATAGCCATCGGTCTAAGCCTGCCTGAGCCGTTTTTCGTTAGAGTCGTTCTTGACTTGACCCAGCTAAGGGTAGGTTTACCGTCACGGTGGATTTACATAGGGAACATGCAGGAATGGCAGCACAGAAGTGTAATTGTCACGTAAATTTTACTTATAAGTTTCGAATATGCAACGCTAGATGGCAGTCAACGCCGTGCACGTTCCGTATTGGTGGACTGATGCGCCATGTTGGTAGATTCACACACAGCCAAATAGACTTATTTTAAATTAGTTTTTTTCCTAACTTTCATATTATCATTATATTGGTTTGATTCCTGGCTATGAATACGGATTTTTCAAAAATCCAATGATGCAGTTAGCTTTCATCAAAATTGGGCTCGAGACTCTTTCAGTGTTCACGGTCCACTTATGTAATAACTACGTGTATAATATTTAGGAAACCATAACTATAACACCAATATTGTAAAATGTAATCATAGAGCCACAATTAACGACTGAACACTGCCACCCAAAATACAAGCTTCCGCTTAGTTTGGGAGACAGTATCAGTACCTATAGTACAATACTTNCTACTATACTATACTTTTACTACTATCTAGTTATAAGTCACCTTGTGAACTGTATAAATTTGCGACAGTAAAGATTATTATTATTATAGTGTTTTTCGATATTCCTCATAGTTTCAAGTTTAACCATCCACGCACACTAGAAAAATTCACCCTGTTTAAGGGTTGAGTGGGTTTATATTTGTGTATGCCAAGTAGTCATATTAACCACTGGGTGGAAGGCAGAATGGGAGTTCAAGTTCAATAAGTAGATTGGCGGGCATAAAAAAACTGAATTTTGATTTTTCAAATTAAAAACGTAGGTTCGTTCAAAACTATTTATTGATAATTTATTTTTCTTATTTATACAAATTATATGCAAGGACTGATTGCGAGTAGTTAGATACATCTTGTACCTACCTATTGGTTAAATGCCCGTTTTCTTTAGTCATTTATTCGAAACATGAATAAATGCCTAAATGAAATGACGCTGTTGGATTTTCAACGCTCGCCTCAGTGCCGAGAGTTGAACATCCAACGTCGCAATAATATTTATGTATTAGTTTTGGTGCACCCTAGTGTCCGTTAAAACGGGCTAATATGGACTTCGAAGATATTGTTTTTATTTTCTTTTGTTTAGCTGCAGATGAAGTAGGTACGCCAAAACTATTGTATAGAGCAAAAGACCCAATTCAAGCAGGTCAGGTAGGTATGGATAAATTTTGCATAACACGTGTCAGCAAAGAGAGGAAATAATATGAAATTCTTCAGTTATTATTATTATTTACAGACACACCAAAATACTCGCACAAAGTCCATCCCACTTTTTATTTTTATACACATAATTACATATTCATTGCAAATTGATCTTCTTAAATATTAATAACTTAAGATAAGCAGATAATTTATAAACACAACTCTTTGTAGAGTTACAGTTTGGACGTCAGTTTTTAATCTCAATGCCCCAACTTTAACCAGCACCTTTACACAATGGCCGGCCAATGTGGGCCAAGATCTTCTTGCCCACAATTTTACTTATTTGATTATTGCTTCTTGATTACAACGACCGGCCAATGTAGGTACGGATGCCGATTTACATAAACGAAGAAACAGGCGAGAAGTGAAAAACTGTTTCAAATTTTAAGTTGACAGACAGAAGAAGTGAAGACTGTTACAAGTACCTACCATACAGGTGATTTGTTTAAACACTTCCTTTTTTTATTAGACCAACTTCTACTCTCCAAATTTTTATCCGCAATGTGATCACTTTGTGAACAAAATGAAAATAGCACATCTCTTATGGATTCAGATACCCCATACCATAACCAGTAAAACAATCGCCCTGAACATTTTTTAATTTTCTTCCATCAACGTACAGAAAACTGAAGAAATATATAAATAACCAAAACAAATACTTTCCAATAATTGACTAACTGAAGCACAAATCACTAGCCGAATTTAATACGATTATATATAACAAATAGGCCACAATACTTCTCGTTTACTTAAACATTTGCTGAGAGGAATGCAAAGAAATGGAGACTAGAATAACTTTCAATTCGACAAAATAAGAAAAAAAATTTGAAAGTGAATCTGTAAAGAGAGAATCCCGAACTTGACATTATGAATACTGAAAAATAGTGGGCTGGTTTTTTTGGGAGTTTATTGACCTGGCTACTTACTGAGGCCTGTAAAGGCTGATCCGCACATATCCGGGCCTGCACAGGACGTGATGGGGCCATGGTCTAACCGGAGCTCAAAACAATATCAGTGAGGACCGCGTCCGGGATGTGTCTTATCACAGTATCACGTTGTGGACACTTACTTTCTCATGTTTTTTGGAGTATTTAGCAGAGAATACCTATATCGAGTCAGCCTTCTGAGCAAGCTTCGCTGAGGTAGGCAATTCTACAATAACATCTCAGCTCCTCTTCACCAAGATCACGCCTATTTCAATGATTCCACATATTGTATATGTCACCGGAAAATTGCAATATTAGAATTTCTCGATATATTATGGAAGAATCGTTTTGTTTACAATAAATCCCATTCAAATTCAATAGTTTCCAATATATCCGTGTCATATTAAGAAAAACTAGTTTACAATTTTACGCGATATTTTACAATCTTACGGAGTTTGCAATTTTCCGGTGACATATACATAGAAGTACATCAATTTTTTATCAAAATATTCACTAGCAATGAATTTGCGAATAATTAAAACAGCCGCTGAACTTGACTCGAAAAAATCCCGCCAAAACTCTCTTCTGAATAATTAAAAAAGTCGGTTGCTAATTCAAGATGGCGTCTAAGAAAAGTTGCCAGTGTGAAATCTCGTTGCATTAAGTAGTATATCTATTGTTATTCTAAATGTCTCCCAAATTCGAGATTCCTTCAATACACTACCTACTTCCTGAGTTTGCAACTTGTAAGCCACAATAATCTATCTGGTCAACTGGTCAAATTATAATTTCAATTTAAAACTCTGCATATTTCAAGAATGAACCTAGAAAATACACATGCTATTAAAAAGCATGTCTGTTTACTACCTCACAGTAGGAATGCTTATTTACAGAATGATCTCCTGATGCGATGATCATATTGTACTCGCTACACGCCTTTTTTTTGCAAAATAGCATGTGTAGTATTCCAGGATCCTGAGTATTTTTTTTTTCAAAGTTCTTTTAATATGTACCAGCAATGGTACGTCCGATATAATTTTCTAAACACACACGTAAATATTTTATAAAATTTATACAATATGCAGGGTGTACAATTTCTTTAATTCAACGATATTTTATAAATTTTTACATTTTATACAATATCTTTGTGATAGACATTCAACGTTAACGTATTTATGTATAGAAGGGTGATCGAGTGAAAATTAAGGACACTCAGGGATGCACAAATCCATTTTGCAAATTTTTATCTTACATAACAATGAACGCTCGGTTTCTGGAAAGAAAAATAAGAAACGACACAAATTAAACGCAAATATTGCGATTGCTTGTTATTAATTCATTTAATCAATCACTGTAGATAATGCGCGTTTGACAAAGTATAGTTACGATAGTTTACGTTCAAGAAACCGGGCCTAAGTGTTCAAATGTATCGACATACCTTAGCTACTGACTATTCTATTCAATTTTGTTAACAGCTTGCAGATCTTCGCCTCTTCGGACAAATATTTCATTTTATTTTGCATCCATGTGCGTAAGTTATTTTACACTTAAATAATTGGGTGTTGCGTTAATCAGTGTAAACGGTGATTTCCAACACCAAAACAAATAATCCAGGCAATACGTCGCCATCTATTCTCATTTATTTCAAAAGTTGACTTATTTCAAATACACTGACTTTCAAAGACACATATGACTTTCAAATATGGGGTAGATTGGAAATAAATAGTGTTCGTATTGTTTACTGATGAGTGCGAGGCGTTTTTATGGTGATGTCCGCAGACGAATCTATTGTCGATGTCATCGGGTTATTGCAAACGCCGTCATTTTATAATTAATCGGAAGATATCGTAATCTGTTTCTTCCCAATTAGACACTGATATATTGGAAACTATTGAATGTTGTATGAGATTTATTGTATTTAAAACGATCTGTTCACAATCTATCGAGAGTTTCTTATCTAATGAACGTTTATTCGTTTCCCGGTGACATCGTCGTGGGCCAACTAAACATATCTTTGCACATGAGTGCAAGACATGTAAGCTTTTGATTATATACTGATGACAGTGCCTATATAATCAAAAGCCCGTTGACTAAAAGCTTCCCTGTACTTTGATGTCTTTACTCTGGTCTTTGAACGTCAGTGTATATGTCACCGGAAAATTGCAGACTCCGTAAGATTGTAATAAATCTTTATTAGATTTTAATTTCTCGATATATTTTGAAAAATACGTTTTGTATACAATAATTCCCATCCAAATTCAATAGTTTCCAATATATCCGTCTTATTAAGAAAACATAGTTAACATTTCACGCGATATTTTACAATCTTACGGCGTTTGCTATTTTCCGGTGACATTTACAATAAATTCCATCCAAATTCAATAATTTGCAATACATTCGTGTCTTATTAAGACAAAGCAGTTTACAATTTCACGCGATATTTTACAATCTTACGGCGTTTGCTATTTTCCGGTGACATTTACAATAAATTCCATCCAAATTCAATAATTTGCAATACATTCGTGTCTTATTAAGACAAAGCAGTTTACAATTTCACGCGATATTTTACAATCTTACGGCGTTTGCTATTTTCCGGTGACATTTACAATAAATTCCATTCAAATTCAATAATTTGCAATACATCCGTGTCTTATTAAGACAAAGTAGTTTACAATTTCACGCGATATTTTACAATCTTACGGCGTTTGCTATTTTCCGGTGACATTTACAATAAATTCCATTCAAATTCAATAATTTGCAATACATCCGTGTCTTATTAAGACAAAACAGTTTACAATTTCACGCGATATTTTACAATCTTACGGCGTTTGCTATTTTCCGGTGACATAAAAATATATTTACTGAATATAAAGACTCAATTCTGTACATTTTGATCATTTGACCATACATTTAATCTACTTCCTTTATACATTACATCGTTATTATTGACAGTATACAATATGTACGTTTACATGGACGTGTTGAGGGCGAAGGGGAGGAAAAATAAAACATTTTGTCTGATGACCGCTGTCTGCAGTAACACATCCTCATGGCATCAAGTATGCAGATGTTCGTAGAAGAGATGGACTGGAGATCAGTTTAGCCCCAATAACCGGGTTTTAAAACGGATGATTGCCCATCTACAGTTATGGGCTTAATGTAGGTAGGTTTAGACCCAGTTATCAGGTTTCAATTCATTTGATTGTCATTCTATAGTCCATAGGCGGCTCAGCCTGCTTACCTTCAAGTAGGTTGCCACTTGTCTAGAATTCAAATAGATACCTATACAACATGTAACAGAATAAACGCAATACCTCTTAAGGGGTTATTGTACGCATAAACAACTTTCACTATGGGACAAACCATGAAATCGCGAAAAAAAAACAGCTGTTCAGTACATCTTGTCGAGTTATGCGCACATAAATGTATGGGGCAGTCGATTTTTTTTCGCGATTTCACTGTTGATCCCATAGTAAAAGTTCTTCATAATTATGAGTACAATGACCCCTTAAGAGGTATTGCGTTTATTCTGTATAAGTGTTGTTTTATACGCATTTTGCTTAATGGCTTTTGTATGTCCAGCGCAGGAGCTGACGACGCGTCGTGTATCGAAAAACGTTACGTTGACACCGCGTATACATTGTGTTGCTGCCACGTATACGTTGCGTTGTCGCCGCGTACCAGTTGCTTTCACGTCACGTAGACGTCGTGTTGATGCCGCTTGACGTTGCATTCACGCCTTGTTTTCACAACGTTTGACTAACACCTGCTCATGGATATAACTCCCCTCCCCTCCCACGTCCCGCTAGCTACCTATTTCCTGCGGTTGTGCAGCGTGTGCTTGAGCTGCTGGATCTCGTCGTGCTGGCGCGTCAGCTGCTCGTTGAGGCCGGCCACGTGCTCCGTCAGCACCGACATCTGTTGCTCGTAGTTGTGCGACGTCGAGTGAAGCTCTTCTTCCTGGGAGATGGGTGGTTGATTAGTGTAAGGAGTGTAGGTAAGGAGTGGTTGAATATTTTAAGTATGATTTATTCTTTTTTGTTTAGTAGCCTCTCGTAGTTCAACCTGAGGTTGTCGACTGCTTAAATATTAAAGCCCCCAGCCAGGGCCTATAAAAAACTTACAAACTAAGCGACTACACGCTAAGGGCACCCCCTGTGAGGTACGGGCCTCGGCTTAGGGCGCCACTGGGGGAGGACAGCTAGGGACGGGTTGGATCGAACTAGGATTTATTCGGTCGAAGCCAGCGTTTAAAAGGCCTCCCGCCTTGGAAATGGCTTAGAGGCATTTACGAGAGAATGGCCGGACAAGGAAGTTCACTAGATTGCTTCGTCCAACAGCCCCCGTACTACTTTCTGACGTTTTATAATGCCCATGTGAGGAGGACAATGTGTTTTTTTTTAAATTTGTTTGAATAAGCGAGGGCAAAAAAGAGGAAGAATTTGTTGGATCAAACCAAGGCGAGTGGAAGACTATAAGAGTCATTGTTGCAACAAAGTTCTCCGCCTCGTCTGTCTGTCTGTCTGTTCGCGATAAACTCAAAAACTACTGCACCGATTTTTATGCGGTTTTCACCGATGGATTCATGATAGGTGTATAATTCGTCCCGAAATTCCTACCGGAACGGGAAAAATGGGATATGCGCGTACGAAGTCGCGGGCAAAAGCTAGTTATGTTAAAAAAAACATACAACCGAATTGAGAACCTCCTCCTTTTTATGAATTGGGTTAAAAAAAGTTTGCTTACAAGCTATACTTGAACACTACCCAATCATAGATAATTTAAATGTATTTCCAATTAACCAACTGTCTTCTTTAGCAATATGTAGGTAGTTTGAATTATCAATAAAAAAAAAACGTTGCGTCGCAATAGGACTTTTTATTTGTTTTTTGTATCGTGACAGAAATTTAAACTCACATACACAAACACCCAGACCCGGGAATCGAACTCGCGACAAGCAAGACCGTGCCAATTGCTCAGTCACTGTGCCACCCGTGCCGTAAAATAGATCCAAAAAATTCGGTTGCAATGGAATGTGAACTGAATACCGAATTTATCTTTTTAGTTTGTATTCCCTATTACTAAGACTCCACTGTCCGTCCGTCTGTCTGTCTGTCCGTCTGTCACCAGGCGGATGAACCGTGATAGTTAGACAGTTGAAATTTTCACAGATGATGTATTTCTGTTTCCGTTATAACAACAAATACTAAAAAACAGAATAAAATACATATTTAAGGGGGCTACCATACAACAGACATGTTTTTTTTGCCGTTTTTATAGATAATGGTACGGAACCCTTTGTGCTCGAGTCCGACTAGCACTTGGCCGGTTTTTTAAACTACTTTTCCATCTGACTAGTAAGAAATGGCGAAACAAACTCAGGGGTCAGTATTAATTACTCAATTATAAAAATCAAAACGAAATTCAAGGTTAAAGGCGACCACTATCTTCAAAGCTTGTGCCGACAAAATATTAGAATAGAATAGAATATTTATTTATTTTCTCAGAATGAACCTTTTTGTTGACCGATGTCATGATATCAATGACCTCATTCACCGCAATCAGCTGACCATATAAATAGTCTTGTATCAAACACGTGTGCGACTGTGTGTTGTGACTCACCAGTCTACTGATAGTGTTGTGTTTCTCGCTCAGCGTGTGCTCGTCCGTCTGCTTGTCGCGCTCCATCTCCTCGAACCGGAGACGCAGCATTTCACACTGTGAACATGTTACATATTAGTAGCATAGGCAGGGATAGAAAACATTTATAACATGAAGCTAGTATACACGGATAGGCTTAAAATAGATGTAATGTACATTGTACAGTCGAACTAGCTATTTAGTATACAGGCCAAAATACTCATCATCCTGCTGCCAATATACCTACATTATTAAGGCCTGTTCAGGCCTACGCGATATTAGCTACTCTGAGCGGTAGTAATAAATTTCGCTCAGTCCCAACGGGGACTTAGTATGGAGTTCCGCCGCTAGAGTGAAATTAGTATCGCTGTACCGCCTTGGAATTCCGCCTTTATTGAGTGCATAATGACTTCACAATATTGCAATTTTGCTGACTGTGTACCAAATACAAGCTATTTGGTACACTCGACTGTACTTAAATTAAATAAAAATCGTTTCCCTTATCAGCAGTTTCATCTATATACCTACTTATATTCTAATCTATACTTTAATATAATAATGCTGAACAGTTTGTTTGTTTGAACGCGCTAATCTCTGAAACTACCAGTCGGATTTGGAAAATTATTTTTGTATTTGGTAGCCCCATTCATGAGGAAGGCTATAGACTATACGGGAACGGGATATGCGCGTACAAAGTTTCGGGCAAAAGCTAATAACAACTCATATGGGGCGAGGTTACTGTCAGTAAATTGAGAATGATATATTTGTTTAACTTGTCAAGAACTATTTCAGATTATACACCACAATATCTGCTACGACTCATAAACGAATCTGCTAAGGAAAGGGGGATGCCAAGCCGCCATAGTGATTTAGGCCCTGAGTGCCCACAAGTAACATCGAATACATTGGGACTTCTATAAACAAAAGGACAAATAAATAAAGTACAATATGTATGTGTAAATGTCAAATCAATGATTTGCAACAAATCTTTATTTTTTCCCGGATTTTAAATTGGCAACCTAGCAAATGTCTGTTTACTTCGTTGTATAGTTTCAATATTTATTATTTATTAAAAAAATGTTACTGACTTGTATCGCGTCGTGAATAGAAGAGTTAATTACGTAAAATTTACATATTTTTTTTTACTAAATTAAATTCTTGGGCATCGCAAGGCCTAAAATCGGCATTCCCCTTTGACACCCTACTAAATTATTTCATTCACCGTGTTTCTACACAGTTCCAAGCTATGGCCTTGAAGTTTGAATCGATCGGTGATGCAAACATAATGGTAAGGTTGAAATTACCGGTTAAAAGGGAATATACATGCGAGTATTATATTTTTCGATAAAATGGTTAGAGATTTTTTCTAGCCTGCACTTGTGTCCCACTGCTGGGCAAAGGCCTCCCCTTTCTCCTTCCAAATCTCTCTCTCTCTCTCTCTCTTGGGCGATCTCTGGCCAAGTCTGTCCCGCAAACATGACGAGATCACCACACCACTTTCGCCGCGGTCGACCTCGACCACGACGTCCTTCCTCAGGCGACCGTGACCGTGACGACCTTCGCCCACCTGTCCGGGAGCATTTTCATGCCTATTCCCAGTTATTTAGGCTTCTCACAAGGGGCCATCCATAAATTTCGTCACATGTTAAGGAGGGGGCCGACGAAGTGTGACATTGTGTGACAAGGGGGGGAGGGGGAGGAGTCCTGAATTCCGTGTATTTCAAAATCTAATATATAAATGAAGTATTTAAACACGTAATTTGAACTATTAACAAAAAACTTAAAAATATTTTCAGCCCTATCTGTGTGTTCATAAGGTTTAAGTTTTTTGCTTTGTTATTTTTTAATGTTTGATTTGATGTTGATTTTATTAAAAAATAAATAAATCTGGTATAAAATAATGTCGGAAGTGCTGTTTAATGTTTAATTATAATTTCTAGATATTTTATAAAATATGTGACGTCACACTAGGGAGGGGAGGGGGGGAGTCTCACAAATGTGACCAGCTGTGACAAGGACGGGGAGGGGGTCATAAACACATAAAATTCGTGTGACGTAATTTATGGATGGCCCCCAAATAAATGATTATTAAAACTATTAGGTACTTAGGCTAACACATACCTCTTTCACATAATGTTCAGTCTTACTCTTCAACTCTCCTCTCTCAGTGTTCAGCTCACTAATCTTATTTCTAAAGTACGTCTTCATCCTTTCTTCTCTCGTCTCCACTTCTTGGTTCAGTAAGAAGGGCACTTGTAGGCTGCCCAGGAGCCCTGTGACCCTGCCCTCGGCATCCATGGAGGTCTCCCCGAAGGTATTGAAGTCCCCAGAGTCGTGACCATCGCCTCGTCGTCTTTGGGACGCTGATACGTATTTTGCTACTTCTAACTTAAGGGACTCGTTCTCCATTTGAAGCATTTCAAACTCCATTCTTAGTTTTTGATTTTCCTAGAACATTGTTTTGTTTATACTGGCTAGGATCCATAGTGACATGTAACGCCGTGTTTGTAAACCTGTAAACAACTCGGATACAACTTTAATTACATTGCAGGGTACGATCGACCGTTTGATGTGATTATACTTCGGTAACCCGCAATGTTATGCAACTTGTATGCGAGCAGCTTGCCGATGCTGGTGGAAACTTGGCGTTAGGTTCAGTTTCTGGAAGGAACATCATCGCAATTTTCATATGACAAGATGTAAAACGCGCGTAAGCTGCTGCCGTTGGTGAGACACGCGCGGACATGAGTATTTGTCATGGTAATGCGATGGTTTCCGTTCGAGACGACGAGGTTTAACAGTGAAAATGGCATGGCATGGTGAAAATATGATTATATTAGATTGACTCAAATGAACCGCCACTCGTCTATTGAAAGGTTCATTAGAAAACCAGCGTCAGACAGCATCAGTCTGTCTGACATATCGCTGAAATGGACCTTTTTAGTGCAGCCGTGAGACACACACTTGGTTCTTAGCATACCTACATTTCTTTTTTTAATTTTATTATTTCTATGTACCGTGCGTGTTTCATGTAACTTGTGCTAAATAAATATTATTCTTTCTTTCTTTTTCTTTCACTCTACTTTTCATCAGAGATAGTTTGCTTCTCAGATCCTTGTACCTACATACAATATTTAATATGAATGCCTAAGCGATGCATCCCTTTGCATTGAAGTAAAACATGAATGTATAAAAGCGTGCTTACCTGGTCTAATGAGTGTCCTTTCATACTAAGTTGCTCAGTAACATTCAAGTCATCTACAGAACTTAGCGCATCCTCACTTCCCACCTGCGAACAAAATATGAATCGTAAATAATTACTGATGGGTTTGTAAGGCGTCGATCATCGCGGAAATACGCGATTGACGCGATCATAAGTTTGGCTTAACCAGGAAGCGCTCTCTCTGTCAGCGAGACGACGCGTCGGGGTTTTCCGATCAAATAAACGATCACGTCCAACGCGCGTCTCAAAGATTTTTATCCTTTTAGGGATCATTAAAACAATACGTTAACATATTATTGTTTTAATTGTTATAACCAGTGATCGGATAATCGAGCGCTAATATACCTAAAGTTCACTTTTATTCCCAAGAAATTATATTACGGACATGCTTTTCAGAATCCCGGATCCCGGAATCCTGTTCGAAATTCCTGAGATTGCTAAAAATGCCACATAAAATATAGTTAGAACTCGTTGTGAACTCTCAATATATTTTTTTATAGGTATTCCATTTGTTTTGAATAAAATAAAGATACTAAATCAAAATATAGTTGTTTTGACAAAATTGTTCAATCCCAGGAACCCGGTTTTACTTATTTATTTATTAAAGGAATGTCCATATTATTCTTTCACGGGAAGAAGTTTAGGTATATTAGCGCCCGATTATCATCTGTTATAACTGCATGACTGTATGTGTATGCTTTAAAAAGCCAAACGAGTGCAATGCCAGGTATGATATTTAACCAGGGATGCAAAATAGAATATATAAACAATCAAATACCCACTTCTATAGACTCAGGACTGGGCCGACTATAGACTGGACCAACTTACCCGACTAGCCCAACTATAGAATAGATCACTGGTCGGAGCTCAAATAGCCAACTAGTCGGCCAACTTTAATGTGGCAGGTTAGTCGGCTTTATTAACTACCCAGCTACCCATTATTTGGTCTACTACTAGTTGGTCCAAATTAACATTCTGTCTTCAGCTAATTAAATATCTATAAAGGTCTTACCAAACTCCCTCCTTCTGATAGAAAGTCCCCATTACAACTGGCCGCCTGACTGCTGGTAGCCAAGTGTATCTTACTGGGAGTGCCTCCTATCCTCTCCCTCTGCGCCTCCTCTAGGGAATACTGCAGCTCCTGGTTCTTGTTCTTCAGCTTGGCTATCTCACATTTGTATTTGCTGTCACTCTCGCTGATGTGTCTCTGGTAGTCTTCGAGAGACGCCCTCAGCTGAGATACCTCGAATACTTTGTCTGACAGCTGTAAAGGAAGTTTTAAGTATAGAGAAAGAAAAAATAAAAAGAATCATTCTGCTTATTACTGGTTCATGAGATACACCCCCCTAACAGAGATGGAAGTACAGCAGAGACTTAGTAATAGGGTTCCATTGGTTACCCTTTAAGTAACCCTAAGGCTAAGAACTCACGAAGCGGTTTTTACCCACGCCCGCCGTGGTTGAGGAACAGCCGTGAGTTCTGTGCGGTTACCCAGGATTGCAGAGCGCGCGGGCGCAACCCGTGGGTAACTGCGACCCGCGCAATTCTACTAGTTGCCCGCCGCGGGCGTAAAACGCGTCGTGAAATTTGATTTAATTTGTTACATATATATATGTCACCGGAAAATGGCAAACTCCGTAAAATTGTAAAATATCGAGTTAAATTGTAAACTATTTTTTCTTAATAATACATTAAACTATTGCATTTGGATGGGTTTTACTGTGTAAAAAACGATTGTTTAATAATATATCGAGAAATTATAATCTAATAAGGGTTTTTTACAATATTTAATAAATTACCAAATATAATTAAAGAAGAAAAAAATAATATATTCATAAATAAATTAAAACAATTCTTATTATCCAAATGCTATTATAACATCAATGAATATTTTAACGATAAATTTTAGAATTTAATAATTATGCAACTATGGTATAAATATATAAATACTCGTATTCAACTAGTTAAATAAAAGCCCTCTTCCTCTCTCCTACTTTTGCTGTGCCCGACAGGGTCCACATTGATCATAATTTTGTAAAACCTACCATCTAAGCTAACATGTGGAAGCAATAAATATATTGAGTATTGAGTATCTTACGGAATCTACAATTTTTCGGTGACATATATTATTTATCTGCATTCTGCCGAAGCTGCAGGTCCGCAACCGCGACATGCGCGGGTAAAAAACTGCTTCGTGAGTTCTTATCCTAAAATGGGCACAAACACGTGAGTTTATATCAAAATTTTGTTTGGCGATTGTGTGTAATTTTCTGATAACTAACACTATTATGAGAAACTACACAAAAACTGTGTTTTTATTAGTCATACACCAATTAACATCGGAGTGAAGTGTACAGTTACCAATTAAAGTGGTATAAGTACCTTTTACTATAGTATGCAGCATGTTAAACAAACCACCAATTAACAGAAACTCTACAGACCAACTGTAGTTTATACAGTTTTGTATTTTATACAAGGTGGAACAGATTAAAATCAAAACCTGAAAAGGGGTCATTGTACTCATTATTGTGAACAATTTTTACTATGGAACCAACTATGAAATCTAAATGAATAAATGTATATTAATTATATATATTTATTTGGTAAATGATGTAAAAGCATTATGATTTGTGAAAATATAAATAAAAAACTGGTCAAGTACAGGTGGACTTGCACACGACTTACTGTACCATAAGCCAAAAAAAAACATGTTTCTTGAGGGGTCTCTTTTATTTTTAATTTTATTTCATTATTATTATTTGTTGTTATAGCGGCCACAGAAACACATCATCTGTGAAAATTACAACTGTCTAACTATCACAGTTCATGAGATACAGCCTGGTGACAAGCGGATGTACAGCAGAGTCTTAGTAATAGGGTCCCGTTTTATCCTTTGGGTAGGGAACCCTAAAAATGGTCGAAAAACAGAGAAGTTTTACACTTTTGAAGTTATTCTTCTATCCTTGTCACACAAAATGTCATTTGTACTGGATGGCTTCGATTCAATATGGCGGGACTTGTGAGTGACGTCACACGCAATTAGTGCTGTCTCTGTTTATTACGGATTTTAAAACACATACAACACCGCCATTTTTTGATATTTTTAAGCAATCTTTTTTAACTACGTCTTGTCTGCTCTTTTTTTTCACGATTTAAGGTTTGGTATCATAGTAAAAGTTGTTCATTATAATGACTACAACAAACCCTTTTCAGGTTTTGTGTTTAATTTGTTACTTTTGAAACTTATGAATGAAACATACACACAAATTATATTGCAACACCAAATAAAGTAATTAAATAAAGTAAAGTAAATAAATAGACACCAATTTTTTTAATAATTTACACATAATTAGCTTGTTGTTGTTTAGTTGCTTAAGTCATTTAATTCTTAGTTTAATTCAGTAGTTATAACTAGAAACAGTTATCTTATAAGAATTCTTGTAAGAAACTAATAAGTGGCACTGCCTCCTTTGAGTTTATTCTGGGCATTGACAATCAGCTGTTTTTTAGAACTACCATTAAAAAATTGGTTTGAATACGTTTAAAAGTTTTATGAGGTGACACTAAATATAATTTGAGAATGTAAATTTAATGGTAGCATACCTGTGAGGCATACTGTGCATTCTCAATGATTTTCTTTTGTAGTTCTTCCTGGAGGAGTCCTGAGTCCAAAGCGGCAGCACTGCTGACTGTTGGCTGCTTGTCATCTCCTTTACTCTTTGATTTCTTAGTCAATTTCAACTATTAACAGTAAGAATAAAAAAGTTTTAATAAAATATTTTACCATACCTTACTAATTTTAGATTTTTCAGCCAATTTCATGAAGTACTATATTATTTGTTATGAATGCATACTTATAAAAGAAAAAATAACCCATAGAGTTTTTAGAAATTAACCCAAGCTTCCATGTTTAAAAAGTTTTCTAACACATTCAAAATTTTATGTTCTAGCATCAAAATCTTTATTCAAATCTTAAGGGAATCTAGAATTATAGGGTAAATCATTGAGCACAAAGTAAACTAAAGTAACAACCCAACTACCTGGTAATATTACTTGCTGAATGATACATAACAAAGATAACAGACTCCATGGAGAATTGAGATAAGTTCATTATCAGATGTTGATTATGAATGCTTCACAGCAATTGGGCATTGTTTTATATAGATTAGCAGGGCAACCTGTAATGCATCGAGTTCATCCTGAAGGACGGACACGCGCCGCGTCAACTGCTGGTTTCTGAACGTCAGTGAATCTATCTCCAACTCCCCTTTCCTCAGCGATTTCTCTTTCTCTTTCAGTGTGTCTCGCAGCTCGTTTGACTTCGCCTGCTCGTCTAGAACTCCCTTCTTTAACACCTTTACATGCACCCGCAGCTGCAACAACGGAAACAACAAATTCACTAAATTGCCGATCGTTTTACCGCAACACCTTAGCAAAATACACACTTTTGAATATTCCGTCGCCAATTTCTGGTACTTCGCCTGTATATCACCTGAAGGCAGCCCCTCCATTGTCGGATTTCAGGTGTTCATAACTATAAATCCCGGTATTTGGCTGTTTATTTGTTAGTTGTATTGAACATGAACACCCACTTCAACCCACTTTCGTGAAAATGACGTATTGTGATAGTGGATCCAAATGTCATGTGTCAAAATTGATAATGAAATCGATTGCATTAGTCGATTTTGAGGAAACTAGAAAAATGTGAATGTGAGAACGTTATAAATTTATTTAGAAAATATTAATTGAAAAAAAAAACCTTAGTTTTATATTACAAAATAAATGACTAACTAACTAATTTATTTCTAAATAAACTTATATAGAACGGTCTCACATTCACATATTTATTAAATAACCACTCTTGAAAAAAAACGGGGGAAATCTTTTTTTCGCATGGTAACATTGCCTCTGTTGATGTGTCGTGATTGTCCAATATAAAATATCAATATTTTGGAAATTTATGAAAGAAAAGCAGTAATTTCTACCCCAAAAAGCATATTTACATACTACTAAATATATTTCATCTTTCAATGTTACGGTCATGGACGATAGGTACGGTATTTGTTAATTTTTCATAACATTGTATCGCAACAGGTAAAACTAAGTTAGAACAAAGTAAATTATGACTAAACTATGCTTTATTTTGCAGGAATATGGAATCTGGCTGTTCTCATTACAACGATGTTGATAGCGAACACGTACGGTGCATTATTCACATCGATGTAGATTGTTTCTATGCTCAAGTGGAGATGGTACGGAATCCCGAACTGCGGTCGGTTCCGCTCGGCGTACAACAGAAGAACTTTGTCATAACTAGCAACTACGAAGCCAGGAAGTACGGCGTCCAGAAATGTATGCTTGTTACCGACGCGCTAAAACTTTGTCCCAATTTAAAACTTATCAATGGTGAAGATTTACACAATTACAGAACTGCCTCCAATAAGATTTTTGCAGTGTTACAATGTTGGAAATGTCCAGTGGAGAAATTGGGTATGGATGAAAATTTTATTGATGTCACAAACTTAGTACAAGAAAAGATGAAATCTGTAAACATTAGTAATGTCACTCTTGCTGGGCATGCATACAGTGAGCCCAGCATCGATTGCCCGTGTGGCTGCCACACCAGACTTAGGGTAACATCACAAATAGCCAGTGAGATGAGGAAAAAGATATGTGAAGATTTAAGTTTCACAACTTGTGCTGGTATTGCACACAACAAGTTGTTAGCTAAACTAATTTGTCCCCAAAATAAGCCTAATGACCAAACTACTATATTCCCAGAACATGGGACCAGTTTCATGTCCACTTTACAGAATGTTCGTTGCATTCCAAGCATTGGTTCTAAAACTACAGAAGCACTTATATCTAACAATATTATAACTGTGAGTGACTTACAAGAAGCATCCCTAGATGAGTTGAAAAAGCACTTCAGCAGTGATATGGCTGTTAGATTGAAAGAATTAAGCTTAGGTGAAGACAATACTCCAGTGAAACAAACTGGCAAGCCTCAGAGTATAGGCCTAGAGGATAGTTTCAAGATTGTCAGTGTGAGGAGTGAGGTAGAGGACAAGTTTACTGCTCTGCTACAGAGGCTGATGATCCTAGTGAGAGAAGATGGGCGCATCCCAGTCTCTTTAAGAGTTACTCTCAGAAAGAAGGATGCCAAAAGACTGAGCAGTCACAGAGAGTCCAGACAAAGTCAGATCTCTCCTTCCATCTTTACTCTCAGCAGCGGTGCACTCACAGTGACCGAGGCCGGCCAGCAGAAACTGATGAGCATCATCATGAGATTATTCAACAAACTAATTG
Source organism: Mamestra configurata (assembly GCA_002192655.3). Lineage (NCBI taxonomy): Eukaryota > Metazoa > Arthropoda > Insecta > Lepidoptera > Noctuidae > Mamestra > Mamestra configurata. The sequence continues at coordinate 456,465 of NDFZ01005417.1, forward strand.
ATTTGACCAAACCATTCCATTTAACTTTAGTGGGATTGGCATTCACTAAGTTCCAGGAGCGCATGACCGGCCGAGGATCTATAGTGAACTACTTAATGAATGATATTTCCGTCCAATCAGTGCTTAATTTACAAAACGAATGTGATACTTCCTCTTCGCCTATGGACTACTCCGCCGTGTCACCGAGCAGTAGCACCACGACTGATCTCTCTGATGCTGAAGTTGAGCCATCACCAAAAAAACCCAAAAAAGTTACATGGATAGCAAAAAGGCGATGTTTGTCCAAAGAAGAAGTTGCATCTCCAAGTAAACTAAAAGTTGGTGAACTCAGATTAAACTCAAAAGAGCTGGAGAAGGTATCTGAGCTAAGACTGAACTCCCGCGACCGGTCGCTGACGCCTCGCGCCAGTCCCGCAAAAGACAATCTGTCCGACACATCAGATACCATGAGGGACTGCGAGGAGCAGAACTGCGACGACTGTCCCAGCTATGTCGACAAGGAAGTGTTCAGCACACTCCCTGACGACATGCAGAAGGAACTGAAGGCCATGTGGAAAAACCCCTCCAGCTCAGAGGTGCCGAGGAGTAGTCCTAGAACCACGAACAAAGCTAAACCGAACACAATTATGAAATATTTTGTTCCACACAAATAGTATTAGTAAGATTTATCTTGTTAATAATTTTAAGTGATAAGTGAATGGTTTCTATTTTTTCAAATCATACAATTTTTATTCAGCTGATCAAATACATGTTTATGTTAAAAAATAAATATCTTTTATTGCTAAAATATAGTTATTATAATACATTAGAATTAGATACTACAGGTTAAACAAAAAAACTTTAGTATACAACTGGGCATATCATTTAATATCTATATTTTTTACAGCTTCCGTTACCATACTGGCTAGTTCTGTGAACTTGTGAACACTATTTACATTGAGGCGGAGTGTGAGCGCGAGGGCGCCGTACGAGACCACATCCACGTTGAGCTGCAGGCGGATCTTGTCGCCGTCCGTCACGCCCGCGCTGTCGCTGCTTGCCGGCGAACTCATCTCTCGTATTTGCTTCAGTCTTCTCAATGACTCTTCGGTCCTCTGTACCGAGGTCAAAACATCCTCGACATATTTGTAGTATCTGGAACACATGTTCCTATTTATAGAGACTGACTTATCGCACATTACTGATAAGGAATAAGTTTTATTAAGTTAGGTATAATTTCCAGCATTTACTTTTACATACAAATTTATCCTCCGCGGATACTTTGCGTAGATTGCGGTTCTGAACTCTGACGCATTACGATTTAGTTTTATCAGTTTTAAGGAAAATCTAATATGAAATTAATACTTACGAAACAGTCATAACATTGAAAAGCGATTCAAATAGCTCCATGGTGAACACATTATCCAATTTTTTGGAAGCTTCCTGGTTGAACTCCTTCAAGGCATTGGACACTACGTCTATGTAGGAGCAGGGCTTGGTCGGCACGCTACGGTTGGTCTTCCTGTACAACCGCGGTATATCACTCACTTGCTTCAAGTGGACATTGAAATTTTCAAATAATTCGTTGACTATACATTCCTTTATCTTCTCCTTTGTACCTTGTAGTACCCCCTCAGAACATCTTAGGCTTTGTCCAAGGAGATCTTTGTTGTCAATGGGTATTTTGACCTGGACAAGTTCCAATAACTCTGGTAACCTTCTCAGTAAGGTCTGTATGTCCACGTAGATGTTAATACTGTTATCAATAAGGTTTTTATTTACATTCGTCGGTTCGAACTTTTGTGTTGGTATTCTCTGAAAACAGCCAATGAATAAAGTGCATTACATAATGTTGGTAAATCATTAACAGACAAACTGCCATGAATGAGTGGAATATGACTTTGTTGTTGTAAAACAAAGCTACTCATTGTGTATTCATTAATGTAATGTTAACCTACTGAAGTATGACGTAGGTAATCTTTAGTTTATTTTTATTTATCATTAACTTCAAACCTTTATACAGCATGTCTTTGTCATTCGTATTAATTTGCATTTGATTAATCACAAATAGGCCTTGAGATTAAACGATCGAAGAGCTTAGGGCTTTGCAAATGCCCATTAGCTTAACGATAAAATCAGACATTTCATAATGCTTATCAGTGCATACAAGGGTATTATCAGCACTCTCGATTGCGGTTACAAATCGCCGACACATAATGTTTATTACCTGTGTGCAATACGTGTTAGCCCACGTGGCGTACCGCGATAGCAGTTGCAGGGTTAGTTTCCAGAACTTGTGCGCCAGCGCCTCGATGTACACCCCTTCCGACCAGCACACTTGGGTCGCATTCCAGCATTTGTGCGTTTCTCTCAGCACAAAGTCGTTATTGTTTTCCAAGATAGGGCTCTTTTGTAGCGCCGCCTCGAAGCTTCCTGTGATTGTTTGTACATTTTATAAACACACACATTCTTGTAATGTAATCAGATGAGACTGTAACGTCTTTCCTATCAACAATATGAAGGTGGCAAGTGGTTCGAGAATTCTGGCGTAGGTCCAAAATAGCAGACGCCAAATGCTGTATGTGGGCAGTGGGCAAATTGGACATAATTAATCCCTTATTCGCTTTTTACGATACCCACAAGATTGGCCCGGTGACCTAATTGTAATAGGTAAATTGTAGCATACAACATGTTAACAAATTAAATGATACCTATTGCATGATTAAGGTCAACATCTGTACCATCTGCACAGCTAAATACTTGTCTAAAAAACTGGCCAAGTGCAAGTCGGACTCGCGTGCAAAGGGCTCCGAACGAATTTAATTTTTGTTAAATGTTATTTTAACATATACTTACATATACTACTGTTTGGTTTTCCTGTATACTTTAGATAAACAACTACTATCTGCATTTTTTTTTAATTTTAGGCTCAGTAGTTTCGCAGATAAGAGTGGGTCATTTTCGTCTAATTTCTTAAATAAACTTCAAAACTGTTTATTTTAAAATTATGAAAAAATATGTTTGAAACTCTCACAATAAAACCTTTCATTTCATATGTCACACGATACAGTTTGTAAAACATTTTTTGTGACCCCAATACTCAATTTTTTTTTATTTATGTAATGCGTCCGTGTTTGGGTCACAGAAGTTTATATGTAAAAATTTCAACAAAATGGTCCAGTAGATTCAGAGAAAATTGGCTGTGACAGATGGACAGACAGACACCCAAGTGATCCTATAATAAGGGTTCCATTTCTTACGGATGTTTGGAACCCTAAAAAGTAATGTCTACTCTAATATATTCAGTACAAAATGAATGCTGCGATTATTATATTATTTTTACCTGCAATTTCCTGAAACCGAATCTGAAAATAGACTGGCAAGTTCCACCTTCTTTGGAAGCTCTTGTACTCAGCAGTATCATGCATCAACTTGGCATCATCTGCAGAACAGTACCCCTCCAGTTTCCTTATAAATTGAATGCTTTCACTGTACCTCCTGTAAAATATCTGAGGGTTGCCAGGAGCAAAAATCGATGCTAGATTGACCTCCAACCTATTTTCAACCTCGCACCAAAAGCAGTTGACTAAAAACCTATATTTTTTAATGAGAAAGGATAGTTTGGAATGTTGTGTCACAGTGAGGAGTAACTTCAGTTTTGTGTCCAATAATGACAAGATTCTCTCATAGATTCCTTGTAGTCCATCTTTGCTTCTCTGTAACGCTGGTTCGTTGATGATATCTTGTAGTAGAGGAGCAACTGCTTGCTTTCTAATCAACATTTCGGACTCTTTAACTCTGTCTAAAGACGCCAGTGTAGTAAGAGTTTTTAGGAGGTTCTCTTCGTCACTGTCATTCCAAAACTGGAACAGTAATTCATTGAGAGTATGTATAAGCTTTCCTCCTAATTCATTATATTGTAGTTTATGCTCAGGCTTTATGATACTGTCACACTTCGAGATGGAGAACTTCAATTGGTTGTACTGCATGGCTGCACGATCAGCTAGAGCGACCTGCTCTTGCTTCTTTTTTAGAGTTATATTCTTTAGGACATTCTCTAGCGTCTTCAGGCAGTTAATTGTTTGGCTGTAGTGTTTCAGCAGCTGCTTCTTCTTCTGTAGGCCATGCCTCTGACTCATCCACATTGACAACTCTTTCATTGCATCTTCTAAGCATTGTTTTACACTCTACAAGAGAAAGGTCTAATACATAAATAATAGGATTATAAAATACTAATAAAATTGTACAAACAATGCACATTAAATAGAGAAATAATTGGAAATTGTAAGTAAAGCCGGTAGTTACTACGTGGACTATAAAAATCTAAGATTGATAACTAAATAAGTTAACTAAAGAAAGGAGGTGTTACTCACAACAACTTCATCGTTCAGTTGTCCTAATGGCACCTGTATTTTAACTATAGCCTTGTCAAACCCGATGAGAGTGGCGCACAGATTGACAAAGTTCGCATAGTCCTTGTTTATAAGCTCTATCATCGCCAGCCTAAGGACTTTTAAGTACACTCCCAGGTCATCTCGCATTGTCTCCAATGACGCCACATTTTGATGCTCCGCTAAAAAGTTATCGACGGAGAAATTCGTCTGGAATGGTTATTAATGAGTTTAGAAAACATTTAAAGCCCAAACAATTGATTAACACGTTTAATTACATGGAAATCGGCGAAAATACCTTGACAAAATCATTCCTGTCGAAGCACAGCCCCCGAGGCGCCGGCGGCAGTGTAAACTCCATTATACTGTTCTCCATGCTAACGTGTCACTATCATTGTATTATGAAGGCACCATTATTGAGAGGAATTGTTGGAAACTGTTTAAATTAACTATTTTGATCGCTAGTCCCTACGGCGATCATTTTGACACTTAACTTCACTGACGTAAGCCTGACACATCACACGTCAAGTTTATGGTTCGGAAACACTTTCCAATAAAATAAAATGAACATGATCTCAATCATGCAAATAGCAATAAAACATGATGCTTCGTTCCTAAGCTTCAATTATTGCTATTATATCCGACAGTCTAAGCCAGCTCCACACACTCGGCACATTTAGTAAATAAAACACCTTTTTGATAATCGCTAGCCACAAGTTGACTCTTTTATTTGCACACCAAAAACTGACTTTGGATCGGATCAACAGCAAGTGTTTGAATTGGTTGAATGTTATTGTTGACATTGACGAGTGTGTGGAGCTGACATAACTTTACTACAAACTGATTGCCTCGTTGGTCTTGTGGCACCCCAGTGCCTCGAAAAGGACGTAAAATCGTTGGTCCTGCGCCTGATCTCTCCTCAGTCATCTCGGATTGCCATCCCATTCCATCGGACTATGAGAGTAAAGGAATAGTGCTATAGTGTTTGCGCACACATTTGAGCCCTATAATATCTCCTGCATACTTAGCTAATTTCTTTCGTTGAAACTGGCTACCGTGATCAGAATTTTTAGGTAGGGAAGATTTATTACAAATTGAATGAGCGGACAATGTAGTGGCGACTTAGGCGACTATCAACCAAATGATTCAATATTCATCGTGTTGGTCTAGTTTCAGGTATTGTTGAACATGAGACCATGGGTTCGATTCCCGGGCAGTATTATTATTCGGGTTTTTCCTACAAGGAAATTCTCAGTAGCATCCCGGCCCGGTGCACGGATTAGGCTGGCGCTGGCCCCCTTTACATGGGACATAACCTTTCTGCCTAACCCTTCAGGAATACCTACATGCGTGACGATTATTGATTCTTGAAAACAAAGAGAAACATTATTATATTTTATTTTCTTATCTAGCTTAGGTACATTCTGGTGAACCCCTCATTTTAATTTGCAGTTTATTTTAATTGGCCCATTAGACTATATTAGACGTAATACAAACAAAAGATTTATTCCATCGACGAGACTGTTATTTTGATCTTATTAGGTTATTTACCAATAACTAGATAAATGGAGACATATTGGATATTGAAATCCACTGTTCCTACGGGGTGTGGTTGTTTAAAATACACATTGTAGGTACAGATTGTTACTTATCTACAGGTTCTTCTAGAGTGGAAGCAAGAATAAAATGAGAGGCAGGAAGTTTGGATTTCATATGTATGTCACCGGAAAATAGCAAACTCCGTAAGATTATAAACTAACTTGAGAGATTGTAAACTCTCGATAAATTGTCAACTAAACATTTGGAATACTTTTTTACGCATCAAAAATTTGATAATCTCTCAAATCTCTCTTTGATAGTCTCTCGAAATCATTCCGAGAAATTGTTAATTAAGTATAATAAAATGGCGACCAATCAGAGCACAAGTCTATAATTCATCTGTTTTCGTGTGATTAAACCTGGAAACAAGGCTCTTATTGGTCTTTTCAGAGAAAACAAAGACCACTGAGGGGTCAAGTTTCGAATTTAACTATCACACCATAACAGATAGATATATAAATTGTAGACCAGTGAGCTGATAGGTCGCCAGTTTATGTCAGTTCACAATTTCTCGGAATGACTTCGAGAGATTATATTATACTATCAAATTTTGATGCGTAAACAAGTACCTACCTATCCCAAATGTTCAGTTGACAATTTATCGAGAGTTTAAAATCTCTCAAGTTATATTATAATCTTACGGAGTTTGCTATTTTCCTGTGACATATTTAGTTATAGGTATCACGAAGCATGCATGCAAAATATCCAACTCGTTCATTTTAAGTAGGTAATTCAGTACCTACCCTTATCCTTGAATAGGTTATTTTACTGAAAAAATCTAATTAGTCCGACATATAGATTTCCAAAAAGTTTTCACGTAAACAAAATATGAAGACGATACAGTACCTAGGTACGTTGAAAACGCGTGACGACACTATGATGGTACAATTTTTACTAGCGATGGGATGTCACGCGTTTCTTTATCAATTACATTCAATCTGTTTGTTAGACGTTACATGTCACGGTCACGGGCTACTTTTATGTTTTCGCAAAACGGGAAGCTATTTGCCATAGCTAATCGAGACATCGAGTCACTCCTAACCATGGCATCAGCCTGTATGTGTCATGCAAAACATGCCCATTATCGTCCAGCCATATTGATACCACATCAATTAGGCCGTCATTTAACCGGTTGTTTACCATAATTACGTCGTTTTACTAAGTACCCAAACATAGAAGATTATGTTTTATACGGGGAAATTTAATTTAGAAAGGATTTACTCATTTCAATCGCTAATTTAGTCAACATGGCTTCGTCTGAAGACCTTTTTCTGAACAGAGCAAAGTTTGTGATGAACTTTTTAGGCGTCTGGGTACCGGTGGAAAATGGATCAGTCCTTCGTGCAGGCTACAGGGTCTTTATGATGACCCTGCAGTATTTGTTCCTTATTTTTCAAATTATTTACATCATCCAAGTGTGGGGAGACTTGGATGCTGTTTCGCAGGCGTCTTACTTGCTGTTTACGCAAGCTTGTCTTTGCCTGAAAGTTACCATTTTTCAGATGAATATGGGAATGTTGAAGGAGTTGTTAAGGCGTATGGATTCAGAGATTTTTAGGCCTGAGAATGCTACTCATGAAAAGTAGGTTCCGGGAGTTGAACTGTCGGCGGAGTACACAAATTCATTATGTCGTGGAATTGAAAGTAAAATCTTTTTTACAGCAGTAGGTAATGCATGCGCTGTTTGCTAAAGTATTGCATTGGTTGCTGCTGAGTCTAGGCTGAGTGAAGATACTTAACAATCTTATTTCAAACAAGATTTGTGTACTCCGGCTGTGCTTTGTGTTCTTAAAAGACATAGACACCAGAATCCGTTTTCCCGTTAGTATATTAAAATTGCAGGCCGCTCGTATCAAGCGACTGCTGCTCGCTTTCATGGTGAGTTCTCAAATAACGTGCGGCATGTGGGCACTGAAACCCTTGTTTGACGATGCTGACAGAAAGTTCCCGTTTGATATGTGGTAAGTCATACAATCAGTCTGAGTCTTGCTTGAGATATTGTACTCGTACACGTTCACCTATCAATCTATTGAGATATGAATCGTGGCCAAGGCACCCGTCATCCCAACCGTTTTCTTTTTTCATCCAAATACGCTGTACTCCCGATAAACTTCAGCACTAAAGCGGCCGATTGGCTCCAGAATTCTGAGTCTTCTATGAAACTTACTGTTCTTTCGTGATTTGTCTGTAGTATGTCCCCCGGGAAGAGACTAAGTCGTTCACTGCACTACCTATATTTTGGGAAAAAACAAATTGTCCCACATTCCACAAACATTCAAAATTATTATTTAACATTTCGCTAATAACCGTTTTAAAATTACAGATTCGTCTCAGAAAAAGTCAGCTGTTGAGTACATTTTGTCGAGTTAGTTAGACACACCAGATAAATGTGCAATAACTGTCATTGACCCACTTACATTTATTGACTTTCTTAATATCAAAAACAGAAATAAAGACATAAAGCCCTGAATCACCTTCTATCGTGATCCTTTACGTTCTCTATTAATGAGAAACGGCGCATAATTTATTGTTCGGGTATCTACGAAGGAATATTAGGGAAAGGTCAATGTACTTTATTGCTAGTTTATCTGGCGCCTACCATAGTTATTAGTAATTAATGGGCAGTTGATTTTTTTCGCGATTTCGGACTTGGTCCTATAGAAACACTTGTTCATAACGATGAGTGCAATGACGTCACTTCGTGTGTCGTAGTTTTAAATAAGTTATATTTTGCGGAAGCAAGATTAATATGAATTAGTTTATTTTTTTGTATGTTTAATATGCGTATTTTATTTATGGGCCTTAGTTGCCTGATAATAAAGAATAATAATAATTATTATTCACCTTTTCACGTTGCCATTATTTTCCAAAGCATAGGTAATCTTGTACCTTCAGGATGCCACTAAGACCGGAGAAGGCTGGTCAGTACTACATTGGGTACGCCTTCCAACTGGGGACGATCTGCATCAGCGCCTACATGTACTTCGGCGTGGACAGCGTCGCCTTCTCTTCGGTTATCTTCGGGTGCGCCCAGATTGACATCGTCAAGGAAAAGATTATGACTGTGGGTAGTTTGAACCTCTAAATTAATGTGGCCCAGGTCGATTTGTGGGTGTTAATTTAGCAACGGAACGAAATTGGAGACTAAGAAAACCAATTAATCTGCCTTTTCCTCACCATGTTAGGGTTGGCTTCCAGTATAAGCAAATGCATCTAAATACCAGTGTTTTACGTGGAACGTCTGCCTGTCTGATGTCCATATGTCGCAGCCAAATCGTATAACACGCCGTATTACATAAAGGCACGCCGGATAGCAACGCCAACGCCGCTGTAATGTAAAGCGGCTACCTCACGATAAGCCGAATTTCAATTCGGCTGAAATGAAGTACGCCGCATTGAATCAGCACTTCGCGTTCTTAAAAGCAGCTTAGTAACGTCCTGCCCACTGCCCATACAAACGGGCGCATCTTCAATACGCCGATTTGAGAGTTTTAAGCATGCAACATGCAGCAGACATGGTTTCTGTCACGGCTCCGGCGCAGCGGGGCTCGGTCCCACGCGAGCTTATCGTCGCAGATGTGTTTCACGCTCACCACCGTCGGGCCGCCTCGCCCCTCCGCGCCTTCGCGAGTTTAAATTACACTCTAGGGGTAGGGCAGACTAGACTACGTGGAGTCGGTTTTGCAGCGATTCGTTTCTGTCACGCCGCTCCCGCAACACGCTCGCTTCACTCATTCGCCTTCGCGCGTTAATGGTCACTGTTCTAACCCAACCTAACCCATTGGCATTGGCTGTTATACAATATGGCGACAAATGACGCAGCCATATTGTATAATAAAAAAACTAAACGTTGGACGCCGTTTTGTAAAACGTATCACCACCGCAACCCGGCTTAACGGGAGGTAGCCGCATTACATTACAGCGGCTTTTTTCAATTCGGCGCGCCTTTATGTAATATGGCGTGTTATACGAGATGGATGCGACACATATACCATTAAATCGGTAATACGATACCTCTTGGCAAGATTGGCGTCCGATTTTATGGTTTCTAACTACTCGTACCTAACGACAGTCAATCTACAAAAGAGAGCCGGGAACAACTAAAACGGCTTAACGTGCTTTCCGAGGCACGGTGGTGTCTCAGTATTTAATCGATGCACCCAACGGAACGACTTCGCCAGGCGTTATTTGACCTTAAAGATCCACCCGTGCGGCTGTTCTTGCTTACCCACGAACATCTCGATCTCTGTACGATTAGATTGGAAAAATATGTGACAAAAGGTTACTTTTATCAACTGAGTTTTCTCATTCTTTGTAGATAACTTCGATCAATGGAAGACGTGGCACTAGGGAAGTGGACGATGCTTTGGCCGAAAACTACAACAAGCTCGTCAATTGTATAAAACACCATCAGGCTATTGTAAAGTAAGTGTATTTTTATGGTCTCTCGCGACATGGTGAATGCCACTGCTGCCTACTTCGGAGTAGCTGGGGCAAATAAGGATTTAGTTCGGGCCGGCTTCACGACATTGGTTTGAAAAACTAGTATGGGTTAATTCCCTCCCTTGTCTGTCTAATACCGTGCAACAAATCATGTTTATTCTTTTCCTCCACTGTTTTTTTCCGATTAATATGGTTGCAGGATCCAAGTCAGTTGAATCATTTATTCGAAACTCGTCGGCAGTTTTCCTTGTTGATTCAGGCTCTCAGGATTTGCAATGGTTGAGAATAGAGTGGAGAGGCTTGTTTTTTTATCATCGCTGCCACAAATCTTTACTTCCTAATTTTTCCTATAAATTCCCATACTTTTTTACAGGTTCACAGAGCTTGTCGAAAATGCTTACCATCCGTATCTGCTGTTCCAACTTATTGGCAGTATTGGAATCATTTGTATGTCCGCTTTAATGATCCTAGTCGTGAGTACTATTTCTATCATCTCAATTTTAAGTTTATCTTAGTAAATGCTTAAGATTCTGAAACCCTTAAATATCCGTTGCCTTAACTAGGTCGATTGGCGCAGCATGCAGTTCTTTTCGATTCTGACTTACTTGTCGGTGATGATCAGCCAGCTCTTCGTGTGCTGCTGGTGTGGACACGAACTTACTGCTACTGTAAGTAAATAGTTAAGTACGTTCTTTCCAGTCCGAAGATTCTAAACTATTGCTGGCCTTGTTATATGAGCATGGTCCGGGATTCGGATATCTCTCGTTCCGATTGCTAGTATCCGTTGAGATTGGCCGCTATCGCCGAAATCAGCCCAAAGGACTGTTATCTGAGAGATTGCTCTCCTTCGGCCTGGCAAACATCGGCGGCGGTGGTGGTGGTGGTGGTGGTTCGTGGTTACGTGTGTTCTTGTGCACTTTGCTGTGGTTTCATGATTAGTGCGTTAACGCCAGTCAATACCGCCAACTTCTTTATCAGGTTGTAATAAACTTGTTATATTACAGAGCGAAGATCTGCACACAGTCCTATACAAATGCTTCTGGTACGAGCAGGATGTGAAGTTCAAGCGGGAGCTGTGCTTTGCCATGATGCGCATCAGTCGCCCTCTGGTGTTGCGCGCTGGACACTACATTATCTTGTCAAGGCAGACTTTTGTTGCTGTTAGTACCTTCTTAGATGATGCTACCATTCAAATGAGTGATTCCCTTAATACGTTGACAAGCCGTTTTCTTTCAGATCCTTCGGATGTCGTACTCCTACTTTGCAGTGTTGAATCAGACAAAATAAGGCGACAACAATTACTTTGCAGCACCAAGGCACTTATCTGCAAAGGAAAAACTTTTAAAGATTAGATGTAGATACCCTTCCACATCTAATCTTAAAAGCTTTTCCCTGACTGGTTAAAAAGCCAATTTTAGTACCTTAGATTTAGTAGCCACGAGTAAAAAGCAAATAAATCAGCACCTATTAAGGTTTAATTTTTGTTTTATTCTTTGGTTATCCTCAGAACCACAATTTTCCTTTCCCGGTCAGCGTTGTGTGAACTAAATCACAGAAAACAACTGCTGCACGTGTTGATTATTTTAATTATCACCTTCCAGCAAACTTTTCTTTGCTGTGGAAGTTTATAATTGCAAATTAGTTTTAATCTAGGTACGCAGAGGAGGGATAGGTGTAGAAGACGACGGGGAATAAATTATATGGTGTTGAGATCTATTTCTTACACCTCAAAAATGGAAATCGGAAATGCAGTGCAATCAACGAGGACCGTTTTGGTCGCATAGTCACTGTGCATTTGAGCCACTGAGCATTTGCTACCTATCGACACCCATTGAACCAAATACCTTGTCTTCCTAAATATTACGGATGGAGTGTTGTGTTTAGGTAACTAAAATGGTTTTTCTATTAAAGGGAACACTTCAGTGTTTACTTGTGAAACTTAAGCAATTATCACAATGTCTACAATTTATAACACATCAACGTATCAACAACGATTAAAACTTTAGTAACTTAAACGTTTAATACTTCAAGCTTTTGAAATATTCAACGGTTCCATAGAAATATAACGTTCAGGGTCTAAAAAATGGTAGCAGAAAGAAGAAGTCTATTGGACAAAAGCTATCTCTCACGTGTTCCTTTACTTTCCTAATAATGGCAGTAAAAAACACAACATTATTCCTGGGCCGACCAAAAAAGATCCTAAGTGCTCACGGAGTGTGGCCTCATCCGAATAACTATATAATATTGCGGAAACTTTACATGCTTTTCGTCATGTGGACACAATACTCCTTCCTTTTATTCGAGATTATCTACATAGTTGACGTCTGGGGCGATATTGATGCGGTTTCCGAAGCCTCCTACTTGCTGTTTACTCAGGCGTCCCTGTGTTATAAAAGTACTGCCTTCATGGTTAATAAGAAGAGTTTGATCGAGTTGTTGGGGATCATGGATTGCGAGATTTTTGAGCCCAAATCTGCTGAGCATGAAAAGTAAGTAGATGCATTAAAATAGAGGGTTGACAACACACAACCGGGGGAGATAGACGACAACAATTGATTTTCGCTTTATACAAAAGCGATTACAATTTTTAAAGTTCGTATAGGCTCTTTCCAGACGAAAACTAGCGAATTTCTACTGTAAAAATGTTCATCTTCATGAGTTGGTACCGTAAAATAGGGTGAATAGAAACGAAGGGGTAAATAAAATAAAGTTTTGAAGGAGATTTTTACTTTAACCCTTTACCGTTACCCCTGCATTTCTATTCACCTAGTTTTCTCTACACGATGCTTTCACCCCCAGAAATATTGCCATTAAATTTAGAAGTCACTCTGTAAATGCGGTCAGGTTTTAATAACAACCTAAGAAGCAGATCCCAAAAGCAGTTAAGTAGGTCTAAGATGACTCCAGGGTTGCGGAATTTGTTCGAAAGAGTCACCGCGGCCCTGGAACGCAAAGGGCTTTAGAAGGAACACGGATGGGTTTTAGTCAGTAAGAGTCTGACACGCCCTTCCGCTCCGCCCAGAGCGGAAGAAGTCATTTGATGATTTCCCAACCATAAAAAAAAAAAAGGTCTAAGATGACTGAAACAAAATCCTTACCTTCATCAGAATCCTAGCAGCTCAAGCTACCAAGATCAAGCGACTATGTCTATTCTTCCTGACGAGTGCTACAACTACCTGCACGCTGTGGGCGATGATACCGCTGTTCGACGATGCCAGTAAGCGATCTTTTCCGTTTAGAATCTGGTAAGTGATAAATAATAAGGCTTTTGAGTCCCCAGGACGATAACCGATCTAGCTAGGCAAGCTGTATTATCGCCTAGACAAATGAAAGCTACAATGGTTTTATACAGATAAAATAACGCGCCAGCTAAAACGTTTAAATTCCAAAAGAATTCATAAAAAAAATGAATTGCTGATCCGAGAGATTCTGCTAAAACTATTCTGATTATTGGGATTCTTCTTTTTTTGAATCCTGGGATGTCTTTTTGTGTAGGATGCCAGTTACTCCGCTGAATTCTCCTGGCTATGAACTGGGCTACCTCTACCAGATGGTCAGTATCTACATCAGCGCCTTCCTCTTCATATCGGTGGACAGTGTCGCTGTGTCCATGATCATGTTCGGATGTGCACAGTTGGAGATTATCATGGATAAGATTCAGAAGGTGGGTGAAAAGTAGGAAAATTTTGAGAGTGGTAGGTAAATCATATTCAGATACTATACTGGACTAAATACAGGCTGACTTTAGCTTCTATTTGAGCTAAATTTAGCATAAACCTTTTAAAATAATTAATTTTAATTACGTCATGTTTTCTAAGCAGAGATCGGAATAGGTAGACTATTTTTACCTTATGTTCGTGGAAGTAAGTAACATAGAGTTGATAATACCTCCTGTAAAATCCCGGAATTATAAATGGAATCATGACAGTTAAAACCCGGGATTATAAAACATGTACTGGACTTTGAGTACAAGTAGTTACAAATGATTGATTTGAAGAATCAAAAGAAGAAAGAGTTGTGCGGAAACAAAGCTATCTAATTTAACAGTTTTAGGTAGTAGGTACGGAACTCGAAAAACATAATAAGATTCTTCAATATAATAATTTTGTTCAAATGTATTCAAAGCGCAATAAGTAATTTGCAATTTTTTAAATCCCGGGATACTATCATCATGTGTATGATTCCGGGATTTTATAGGAGGTATTATCAACTCTATGTTACTTACTTCCACGAACATTAGGTAAATATAGTCTACCTATTCCGATGTCTGTTTTTAAGATTAGAAGTATCTCTGTGAGTCGTGGCACAGATTTGAGACTTCATCCCTAGACAGATTGCCAATGAATGAAATCACCTTGTAAACTATGTTGGTGGGATATGAATTTCCGACAACTTCGTTCGGATAGATAGCTAATAATTGAGTTTGTGCTGAATATTTTTATTACCAAGTTCTAACTTTGGTCTCTGACTGTTTCCAGATACAATATGTGTTTGACTCCGCACAGTCAGGGGAGAACCAGAAGAAGTTGATCAAAAACAATAACGAAATTCTTGTTGAATGTGTCAAACAGCATCAGACTGTTGAAAGGTAAGTAGTTGACTTTTAAACCTGCAAAATATTATTGGGAACTTTATTAACCTTTGGTACTCTGAATGGGTGACGCTTCTATATATTGGGTATGGTTTCCGCACTTAGTCCAGATGTTGGACCACTGTGCGTTATGGGCAGAGATCGGAATAGGTTGACTATATTTACATATTCGTCGAAGAAAGTAACATGGAGTTGATAATACCTCCTCTAAAATCCCGGAATCATAAACATGACGATTGTATCCCGGGATTTAAAAAAATGCAAATTACTTATTGCGCTTTGATTACATTTGAACAAAATTATTATATTGAAGAATCTTATTATGTTTTTAGAGTTCCGTACCTGCTAGAACTGTTAAATTAAATAGCTTTGTTTTCGCACAACTATCTTCTTTTGATTCTTCAAATCAATAATTTGTAACTACCTATACTCAAATTGTCATGATTCCATTTATGATTCCGGGATTTTACAGGAGGTATTATCAACTCTGTTACTTACTTCCACGAAGATTAGGTAAATATAGTCTACCTATTCCGATCTCTGGTTATGGGTGACGCTTTATATAAAATATCCTCTTTCATTTGTATGCAAAATATTATAGTCTACTGTTTCTTGCAGGTTCATCCAACTGTGTGAAGATACTTATCATGCGAATATATTTTTCCAACTGACTGGCACTGTTGCTATAATCTGCAACATTGGATTGAGGATTTCTATCGTATCATCTTTTCTTATACATATTTCTTTACATATTTTCTGTGGCATTTTAATGAGTATTTAATTGTATTTAGGTAGAGCCCAACAGTGTGCAGTTCTTCTCGATGTTAAACTACATGGTCACTATGCTGTCACAATTGTTCCTGTACTGCTGGTGCGGCCACGAGCTTACCATTAGGGTATTTATTGAATTTTTTGATAACAGAGTCTTTCATTAAATCATTGGCATGTCTACAGTAGGTCATAAATCATAAGTCTTGAGTGACTAAAATCACCACCCTGTGTAAGCAAAAGCAAATTAAAAAGCGGAGAATCTGCTGCTTTTCAAACATGGCAGGGTGTCATTAACCTTTGAACGCCAAAGCATAAACGCATCGGCGTGCCCCTGACGCCACAAATTCACCGTACTTTTTTTCACCTCTTTGTGACGTTTGACGTAGTGGAGCTCGTGGCTAAATAATAACAGCCGCACAGGTCGATCTTCAAGGTTAAGCAACTCTTGCCGAGGTTGGTCTGTGGATGGGTGACCATCTTAACATACCGAGACTCCTCCGTGCCTCGGAAAGCACGTTAAGCCGTTGGTCCCGGCTGTCATTTGTAGATCTTGGGCAGTCGTTACGGATAGTCAGAAGCCAGATAATCTGACACCAGTCTTGCCAAGGAGTAGGTACCGTGTTACCCAGTTAATGGGTTGTGGAGGTCTGGTAGGCAGCCGCTCCACGTAAAATACTGATATTCAGCTGAATCCGGTTTGACTGGAAGCCGACCCCAATACTTATAGTTGGGAAAAGGCTAGGTAGATGTGATGATGTGTGACGTTTGGCGTACAGGGCACGCGCTTGCTTGTCATGCATACGTGACAATGGCGTTCAAAAGGTTAGTAACAGGTGGTTCTTTTATTTTTGCTTGTTGCCTTTTAAATGCTTTGAATTTGACTTTGCTATATTAACTAAGAATTTAACCAGGACTATCGCCACTAAGTATTCTATCTCTGTTCTTTCAGAGTGAAAATCTCCGAGAATGGCTGTATCAGTGCCCATGGTACGAGCAAGACACGAAGTTCAATCGAGCCCTGTTTATAGCCATGGAACGCATGAAGAAACCCATCATATTCAAAGCGGGCCACTACATATCACTGTCTCGACCTACGTTTGTTGCGGTCGGTCAAGTTTCACAGCTTTTTGAGACCATAAACATACAGGGTGTCAGACACAGCAAAACACACACCTTTAAAAAACAAAAAAAAATGCAGGGTAAACTCCAAGGCTGGGTGTGCTGAATCCAGGGTATTCGTTTGTGTTTTACACCCTGTTTAATCACGCCTCTAATAATTCTCGAAACATTTGGTACAACCAGATTTCGTATGTTTGCCAAGTGTTATGCAATAAGACGAGCTTGTTGCCAGGGTTCAATCAACTGCCGACTGATCATTTTTATGAAATATATTTAGGAAACTAATATCGATTTTTCATTTCAGATTCTACGTTGCTCATACTCTTACTTTGCAGTCCTGAACCGGGTCAACACCGAATAAAACGCAGGCT
This sequence comes from Mamestra configurata, assembly GCA_002192655.3. Classification (NCBI taxonomy): domain Eukaryota; kingdom Metazoa; phylum Arthropoda; class Insecta; order Lepidoptera; family Noctuidae; genus Mamestra; species Mamestra configurata. Next base: position 473,729 of record NDFZ01005417.1, read on the forward strand.
CACAAATTATTATTATTTATTAATAAACCGTGTAGGTATCACATATGCTTAGTGTAACATTCACGACAGTTTAGGCGAAAGTGTGCTTATTATGAAAAAATATTATCATTTTTTCTCTCGTTCGTAACACTCAACGACACTTAACTAAAGACTAGTACACACTTTATGATACCCTAGTACAATTAATTTGTTTATAGTCCTATACTGCCGTCATAAGAAAAAATTACCAATCGACACAAAACGAAGTACCGATTTCCGAGTTTTAAGTTATTTTCTTAATGTTGGAAATCGTTTCCTTCGTTTTGTGTAGATACGTCCTTTTTTCTTATGATGGCAGTATAGTCTGTTGTATCAAAAGACTATGAATCATCGCCAGCGATTAAATAAAAATAAAACACCAAAGCATGGAAAGACGTATTCAAGTATCTTAAAGTGTGTACTACACTTAAAAAGTTTTAGGTTTTAGTCAAATTGATAAATTCGTGCGCTTAAATTAAAAATAACAATTAGCGTAAAGGCGAACGTGTAAAAACAATTACAACCACGTTTTAGAATTTTCATTCGCAATAAATAGGAGACTTGAGGCCTATTTATATAGAAAAGATATCACACAGTACAAAAACCAACCTTGAGAAATCATTCACCACGAGATTCACCCCACATTACATTGTACGTAGGTACTTAATAAAGAAAAGCTCAATCTTATAACATATTCTTAACACCCACTTACAAAAAATACAACAATCTTCCAAGTAAATATCATTTCTTTATAAATAGGCCCGGACATTAGAAGTAGGTACATAATATGAATAACTTCAGTTTTATATCAATGTCTCTTACATACATTTATTTAGCAATAAAGCGTGAACCATACCGTTTTAATTATTACCTTATCCTTTAAAACAATCACATCAAAACGACTTAGGAAATAATTTGAAATATCTTTATAAGGTAACAATCAGTCGCATGTCGTTACTTATTTGTTACGAAGCTCATTTTGTTTGAAATAACATTTTTTTTTGTCACTGTCTGTCATACTAGTCCTAATAATAAATAATTAAATGATGTTATAGGTATACTGACTTTGAATTTCAAGGCAATATTTTTGGGGGTGGAAATATCAGAAGTAAGAGTAGTTTCACCCCCAGGAACATTGTCAATGAATGCAAAGTCAAACTGTTTACTGTTTAAAAAACTACAATCAAATAGAAAAAAAAACATTAATTTAAAGATACAATTGTGTTGTTAATTTCAATTTATACTGCCTAGATTACTCTAGGTTTTACTTATACGTGGTAAAATAATAATTTTAGCTTGTATAACAGACAGACACGTAAAGTCGACGTAACAATATTAATTGTGATTTAAAATAGTGCGCATAAAATAAATAAGGCATTGGGTTTATTATCCATATCACAGCGATGCAGAGCACGAGATGATAAGAATATAGATATTAGAGAATAGAGAACACAAGGTAACTGGGGTTTCCTCTTTCCAAAGTGTCATTAAGTTGCAAGTACATATTATGTTTTGAATGTATTTCGAAAGATATTATTTTAATAATTTAGTGTTGATCTACGCGCGTTTAATGTGTTGTTGGTTTTAAAGGTGAGCCGAAGTTATTTTTAGGGTTCCATACCTAAAGGCCAACGGGATCCTATTACTAAGCCTCCACTATCCGTCCGTTCGTCTGTCAGCGGGCTGTATCTCATGAACCGTAAGAGGTAGACAGTTGAAATTTTCAGTGTGTATTTCTGTTATCGTTATAACAAAAAGGAATACAAATACTTTTTCATAAGTTTACATAGTATTAAATCTTGGTGCTGGTGCGGAACCCTCCTTGCACGAGCTGCTCCGACTCGCACTTGGCCGGTTTTTCAGTTTTTCCGGTCAAATTTCTATGTTAAAACCCGGATATCCTTATTTTTTAATGCAACTTTTTCCGTTCCCCGATTTTCGAGTGAGAGAGCAATTAGTTGAGTTTTGTTAATATTGTATTTTAAATCCATAACAATTTTTAACCAATACTTAGCTAGCGCTTGCCTAACTAGCGTTTTATATGAGTAACAGTAACTTCTTAAAATGAGGTGGTGTGATTCATAAGTTTGGTTTCCTTTAGGTGTAGTCTGTGTATATGTGCGTGCAGTAAATGTATGTATAAAATGGTATTGTGTATTAGGTACACGCTTTACTTTTCATCAATACTGCCCCTAGCTGAATTTCAAATATCTCTTTACTTTGGGAAGTAACGTCTTTCAGTATACAGTCAGAATTGTCGACGACTTAAAGGTAAGATACGTTGAAGAAAAAAGTTTTTATTTCACTCAGGCGGAATAACAGAATGTTTATGAAACTATTTGTATATTTAATTTATTTGAGAAGCCGAAAGTATTGATGTTAAAGTAGAGCATCGCAAATATTAAAGCTTTTTCTGCTTAAATTAGTCAGGATTTATAATTTAGTGAAAGGCTGCAGTGAATAAACGACTTCTTGCATGGGATTTTTTGAACATTGTGTCAAACGTTCGTAATTTTAACATATGCACTAAGATTTTTCAAGGTAGGTACCTAAACAATCCAAATATTCAAACTTCACATTTTCAACCGAAACGTAACGTAACTATTAAAAAACCTACGAACGCACAAACGTTTAAAATTTTACGACGCAACGCGTTATAAAACGAAAAGTTTTCTCCAAAAAAACCACAACCGAAACATTAAAAAACGATTGTTTAAAAAATCACAACGTTATTTTAACTCTACGCTTGCACACTTGCCTAAAAGTTTTTTTTAATAAAAACTTCACGAGCCAACCTCTGCCATACACTACAGTGCACATCAAAAGGGTAGTAGGTAGATGTTCAACCGAAATTGATTAAATGTCAATAAAGATGAGATCACACGAGTGAAAAACTTTCGGAAAACTTAATTTAACCATTATCAAAAGTGGCATGTATTCAAAAAGCCACACAATTCACTTTAACGTTTTAGAGCACGCCGAAATGACATCCAATATGGCTAGGTTTAACAAAAAATCTAAGATGTTAACACTCTCCCTAAATATATCCTTATTCAAAACTTTCCAAAAACCATACAAATACACACACATGTTCATATCCATAATAAAATATCCCTCTTACTTTAAATGTATCATTTCCTAAAAACCTGCTTTTTATTCTTAAATTCATTGCATCCTAAGTAGTGTATGACGGGTTTCAAGTTTAAGGGAATTATTCTATCTAAACAAACGCCTTCGGACCACTGAAATGCAGATTAATATTATTTAACTTTACACTGAAGCATACATTGACTTAATTATTGCTTTTAATTGATCTAGTTGCTAGGTTACCTACGCAGTGTTCTCCATCAACCATTGTTCTTTCTTCTGTAAATCATTTGTAAAAAAGATCTCCTCAATTCAATAGATTTCTTCGTCACTCAAGCTTGTTCATCATTTCAGTGACCAATTGGCTTAGGAAGCTTAATTAATTTGTCATCCAGTTTAGTACTAGGAGTTTTACCACTATCAATAAAGGGCTTATCTACATAGCTAGTTGTGGCGTGATTCTGAATGTAAATCTTTGTGATCCTTCTAATTGTTCAAACTTTTCCCGGATATGTTTTCGGTTATGCAACCGACTCCTCCTTGATATGCTTCCTTATAAGTCTTGTGCTTTCAAGATAAAGCATTCTGATTGTTTCTTATAACATTCTATTGAACGTCAAAAAAAACCGATTTCAAAACCCCCCATTGAATATATCTACCAAGTCACGAGTATTTTGTGAGCGTTAAATACCCGGTTATTCTAGCGCACCTGCTAACTTTAACCTCAACCTAATACCACTATTCCATTTCAGAATACCGCCACAACACAAATATAAGCGTAAACATATCGGGCAGAAACTACAAGTTACATTAACTATAACTAGTTACGTTAAATGCTACAATAACTGCACTAACCACTATGTCGCTGTCTTTTTAGGAAAACTGTTAAATATCGTTACAAAAACTATTTAACTTTCGGCTAACACGATATCGAGCTGAGACGAGCTTGATAGCCCGCTTCACAATTTCCAATATATTGTGAACTCGTAGTGATAATGTGATGACATAGATCGTGAGATCTAAGAGCTAATCTACGAAGTCATATCTCTAGGCATCTGAGCCCAGTGTTTTATCAAAGATGGAAACGTTTGCTTGCACACTTTTTCTATGAACCTTATTCCACCACGTCTGGCAATAAATACTAGCCCTGACCCGGAACAATGTTAATAGAGCCCAAAGCAAGCGATGTGCTCAATTATTTTTGTTATAAATGTAGTCTTTGAAGCAATTCGAAAGTTTCACGATATATTAGAAGTTGTATAGCAGGTTGACGAGGAAGTTACGGTAGTAAGTAAACTTGTATCTTTTTCAATTACTTGATTTGGAGAGCGAATAGGGATTCGATATAAAAGAATTACATGAAGTTGGCAAATACTTTTTCTTAACTACTTTAGTAAAGTTAGTATAAAAAAGTTTGTTTAGAGACAGGGATTATCTGTAACTTTATGAGGATGGTTAGAAATAAAACTTAGCGACGAAATAGAAAAAAGAGAAAATAATGTTCCTATGATTGAACTGTTTATATTTTATCGTTGTACGAACGTACCGTAACTCCCACATTGCCTGGCCAGTATATTTTATATCGTACTTTAGTTTTTGGAAGAAACTGGATATTTGATTTAGATTTAAGCGTATAAATGGATAAACTCGAAGTACGACATGTATTTTCCTGGCAAAGCAGAACCATCGAGACAGATCACTTTTGGAGATTTTTTTTTTTTAGTTTTAATAATCTTAGACATTATTGACGCTACATTTAGAACAGTTTGTTTACCTTGAATTGAAAAACAAATATACAGGCTGACTCTCAATGCAGTGGCAATATTTTTGGGGGTGTAAATATTCCTGATTATTAACCATTCTTAGTATGGGATAACCGTGGTATACCGTAGTATTTTCAGTTCAGTTGCAGTCATTGGCTTAACATAACATTATTGTAGGAGACAGAAGATAGTTTATTGTCTATAATAATGTTGGATCCATTGAAAAATTACGTTTAAGACTACTTCCAACCTCTAAAATATTGTCAACGAGTTTTAAATCAGCCTGTATACTCACATGTCTCGACAGTTCTTAGCATGATACTCTCACGCATCGCTAAATGGCACTCTATATAAATTCTACAAATAACATACAACTGCATGGTCCTGTTATTGATAATTTCCATGAAATAACGTTCAATCCAAGAGATAGACAATTTGTAACAAAGTATTTTACGAAAATATATCATTATTTCAACACGCTCAGAATCATCGTTTCCAATACAACATTTTGAGCAAACGATTCTAAATCTTTCTGCTAATTTAAAGGAAGTGAAGTGCTACCCGTTTTCGACTTTCGTTTCAAAATGTAATCATTCATAAGAATTTTAGTATCTGTATACCTACTATACTAACAAACAAAGCATATTTTTTTAATTATTTCGCAATTGCGGAACATAATTTTTTTTTCAATAAAAATAATAAAATCAACAGAATTAGATTAATTAAGTACAATTTCAGATAACAATTTTAATTAAAATGAAAACTTTAATTTTGCGGCTAAATCAATCTTTAGTTGCGCAAAAATTTACAAGACGTACTTTATATAAACACTTGAATAATTTAAAAACTAAGGATTATTCTAATAACACTGGGCTGTGTTAAATACTCACCTACTTTCTTACTTATCGACAACCTTACAAACATAAGATCTAAAGTATTAATATTTTTGGGCGTCATGTCGTCTTAAATATTCTTCTACCGAGTTACGTATCCCGTTTGAGATGATATACTTGAAGATATAATTATAGTGGTTCTATATTATGAACTATGTTTCTTTATGTGGAATTACAGTTTAATAAAACTAGATATAATGTGGTTGAAATAATAAGCACGTGAAAATTTTATGAATTTTAATATAAGCAATAATAATAGTAATAAGTATATTCACTGACACAAAAGTGTATCTTATATTACAGTGTAAAATGATGCGCCCACTCTTAGGGCTTGTACATAAAACCTGCGAGCTCGCACGTCGCGTCGCAATAAATTGCGAATTGATTCGCAAATCTTCCCCAAATCTTCTTTGTTTCTTTTACCTGTATCTCCTAAGCAATAACAAAAGTGCACACTTCTTTTTACGATCCATGTCACGACCTAGTTTTCAAAATACGTCCAGACGGTCGTCGAAGGAATGGTATGGGAATGGTCACCTAGGGAGACGCCTTGCCGCACGAAATCGCATCGCAGCAATTCGTGTCGCAACTTTTTGTGTTGCAAATTCGCATCGCGTCGCATCGCAGTTTTATGTACAAGCCCTTACATACCTACTTCTACTAAGGTTGTCGATACTAAAAACACAGTTAAAATATAATAATTTCATTAAGCTACAATACCATTAATTGCAATTAATTCAAATATACAAAATTATGAGGTAATACTAAAAGGTAAACGCATTTTGTACAATCATTTCATTATTGTGTTCAATGGATAATTGTGATTAAATATTTTATTCTATAAAAGTGGTAACAAAATCTATGAGTACCTTGAATTTCATATTACGTTATGTTTTTTCAATTTTTGAATACATTATTATAATTCTATTTAATGTACCTACTAGGAGATAATGTATGCAGTGGAGTATAACTCTAAAACGAACTAAAGCTTTCTCTTTGCAAAACATAATAGTCTGTTTAAAGAATATTAACTCTTCCATTAAATTCCACATTTTATATTCAGTCCTTCAGATAAAAAGCGGAACTAAGCCGAACAAGCCAAAAGGAAACATGATAATAAAAAATACACTCTCAGACCTGGCTCTAGAGACCACTTTTCAACGTTCCTTTTGACTGGACGGGTACTATGAGGGCTAATGTAACCCGATTCAATTAAGAAGTCTTTGGAGCAAAAGCGATCTCTTATACATCTAGATCCATAGAAAGCAGCTTCTCCAATGATTCGGGTTATATTATTTGGCGTCACCCGTTAAGGACTATATTAGTGGAGTTTGGACATTTGGGTTTATAATAGTTTTTAGCTTAGTCCCTGTGTAAAATTGTTTCATGTTCTAATATTGTCTCAAGGGAATAAAATTGTGAGTATTTCATTTTGATTGAGACTAAATTAAAAACTATTTTTTTTGTATTTAAAACTATTCAATATAAAAAAGCTTCAACATTGACATATTGCATGGCAAGTTTTTCATTTTTCGTAAAAATTGATTACGGCAAATATCGATAAAATAAATCGATTGGGCATCACTAATTTATTGGACTACACGCAAAACAGTCAATAATTTTGACTAGATGCTGTTGAATTTTATACATACAACGAATTTGTAAAAAACATGTCAATTGTAAAGAAACTCATTCGGTTTGCCTCGGCTACACTTCGGGAATGTTCGTGTTTACAGGAGATCCAAAAAGGAATATGGCTACTATGCTTAGCTGTAAGTACAGCCGAGGCAGGGTAAAATAAATGTATAAAAATTTGAGCGATGAATTTGCGTGATAAATATTATCAATTGTAAATCAACATCGTACTTTCTATCGTCTATTCTCTTAATTTAATGACTCACCGTTACTTTTGAGTTTATAACCGATACCTGGAAAAAGAGACGACTTTTTTAAATTTTTAGTTGAGCGATTAAGGTCAAGTCGCGCCTCATTAGCTTCCTTATAATATACTTTTTTAGGTTTTCCTTATTTAAAGAAAGATCATTTTACGGATGACAGCTTCTGAATTTTCCTTAAAATTAAAAATGTTCAACCGGAAGGTAGGTACAAATAAATGTTCGGGTGCAATAGATCAAATTAAGAATGAGCTCTCAGAGACGATCAGACCTCTGCCAGTTATAAGCCCTGGCTGGAGGCTTTAATATTATATTAAGGCCACCACAGGCAAGCCCGGTTAAGCAGTCGACAACCTTATAGGTTGAACTGCGAGAAGCCACACAAAAAAAAAAAACCTCTGCCAGTTTTCTACATATAGTAATAATATATGGTATTGCCTTTTAATCAGTTGGTATGAAGTCTCTCCACGCAAATACTATCCATTTAGATTGTACTGCTGCCTACTGTCGACTTAACTTAGTTGGGAAAAGACTAGGCAGATGATGAATTGAAGTAAATTAGGGACTGATAGCAGTTCTCATTGCGACCATCGAAATTCATTCAGAGTTATCTTGTGTTTTGTAGTAAGATAACTCCAAGAGGTTTCTTGCATTTTACTACAAACCAGATAATTCTAACTACTTGAAATAGTATAAGAACCAAGTTGTCTTGTTACCTGTATAACCAGATGTTCATAGGCCCAGGTCTCCGTACTGCACCGACCACTTTTCGTAGGCAACCAGGCTGTGCGGCGATACGGACGGCCGGATTCGCTTGAGGGCATCCATGAAGTCTTGGAACGTTATCGCTCGGACTAACGAGAGGTCGAGGCATTTCACTTCCTCGGGGTCTAGTTCTGTGGAGAAAAAGGGACGACTTTAGTCAGGTGTGAGTTTAATTTTGAGTGTTTATGTCATCATCATCTGCCTAGCCTTCTTTCCCAACTATATTGAGGTCGGCTTCCAGTCAAACCGGATTCAGCTTAATACCAGTATTTTACGTGGAGCGGCTGCCTACCAGACCTCCACAACCTATTAACTGGGTAACACGGTACTCCTTGGGAAGACAGGTTCCAGATTTACTGGCTTCTGAAAATCCGTAACGACTGTCAAAGATCTACAAATGGAATCCGGTTTGACTGGAAGCCGACCCCAATATAGTTGGGAAAATGCTAGGCAGATGATGATGAAAGAAGGGGCCCGCTAGGGCCAGAGCCTGCCAGGGTTGCGGAATTAGTCACCGCGGCCCTGGAACGCAAAGGGCCTTGGAAGAAACACGGATGGGTTTTAGTCAGTAAGAGTCTGACACGCCCTTCCGCTCCACCCAGAGCGGAAGAAGTCATTTGATGATTTCCCATCGTTAAAAAAAAAAAAAAAAAAAAGGCAGATGATGATGTTGTTTTAAAGAAATATTACGAGTTATTCAACAAGTTTTCAAAGCATAAACAATAACCATTAAAAAGTATTTCTAATGGAGCATTTACAGCTCGCTTTTAAAACTATAAATTACTGGGTAAAACAGACGAACTGAAAGTTGTCAGTCGGGCGGCACCACCTACGACATGTCACAGAGTTTATTGACCATCTGATTTATGCTAAAACGTGATTACGAGATGATTATATAGTGCATAGCTTGTGTTTAGGCGTTACATATTCTTACGTTCGTACTCATGGACGGTCATTTGTAGTTCATGAAACCCTGTATGTTACGATTAGGAAAATTACACTGTCAAAATAAAATACATTGTTCTTTTATCGACCAATTGCAAGCCGGACTCACGCGCGTTAAAAGGTTTCGATTTAGGTACTTCTACCCCCTTAAATACTACCAATGAATTAAAAAATTGCAGACTCCGTATGATTGTAATAAATCTTTATAAGATTATTAGATAATATCTTGATATTTAATGAAAAAACCGTTATGTATACAATTAATCCCATACAAATTCAATAGTTTCCAATACATACGTGTCATAACAAGAAAAAATAGTTTACGATTTCACGCGATATTTTACAATCTTACGGCGTTTACAATTTTCCGGTGACATATATAATTATGATAACGTCCACCCCTTTAAATCATATAACCAATGAATTAAAAGTCACCCTGTGTTCTTTAGTACATTCGTCCCTTGAAAGATTTCCGAACAGTTAAAAGTCACCGTGTTACAGTACAGCTTAGCGATGTCTCTCAGTGCGGTCGTAAGCCGTCGTCTTTATATTTCGCCAACATAAAAGACGTCGTGGGCGTCAGTTTTATTGTGTTCCGATATCTTTTTATGAGTTATAACTTGAAGACATTTGCGTATAAGCGGGTCAAGGTGTCGCGTGACAGACCGGTGTTGCCAGATGCATGCGTTACGTGATTATTGATCATACATGTTAGTGAGCCTGAGCGTGTTCCAGTTTGCTTTCAAATTCTGATACATGCCTCTTAAGTTGGTGATGGATAAACTGGGATCCTGCCGTTTTGCCGAAAAGATTTTGACAAAATTTCATTACCCAAACAAATTTTAGCAACCTTTTTTTATACCATTGCAATATTTCGAATGATTTTAGTACGCATATTTTTATTTGGTCAAATTTTTACTTGGCAAAATATTACCAAGTATAATGTCATTATGGCATTTGGTCTTTAATCAAATGATTTATTACAGCAAACAATCTTCAGATGATAAACGTTTAGTGAAATTGATTTGTTAAGACAAAAAAGAGATTGTTTTTTTGAAACAAAATGGGTAGGTTAGGTCAGGTTTTATATAGTAGATTACCCGGAACTGAACTATTTAGATTAGGATAATTACTTATTTAAAAAAAAAAGTGCGTAAAAACTGTTATTCCAACTGAAATATTTGACTAAATAAAAAATGTTAAAAGTACTAGTTGGTAAACAAGTTATAGTTTAAACGTTCATTTCCCAAACATTAGGTTTGCGTTACAATTTTTTGTGAATAGATTTTTTGCTAAGTAGTAATTTGGCAAATGAAATTATGCGAAAAATTTTTTGGGAAGTGAAAATTTGTCAAATTCCTTTCGGTCAAACAAGGGAGAACCGATTTGTAACACATCGCCGCGTGTGTAGTGAGTGGCGTCCACTCGCGACTCAGTGTCCGCGACATGTCACCGGTGGCGGCCACTCGTTACCTACTTTACTGTAGCTAAAATTAAGTGTACACAATATAGGCGTTGTGGTCTACGTCGTTTACGAATTATTCGTAGCGCGATCAAACCTTCCGTCTCGGAATCCATCGTGAGACTGTGCAGCAGGAGAGTGTTACAAATTGTAGCGGCCACCGACCACCTTCGTTTGCGCGGTATCAAAGGACGTGGTGGGCGACAGCCACCGGTGGCTGTATTCGGTGGCCCGTTTGCGCGAAGCCTTAAGGTCAATAGGCAGTCAACACAAGGCATGGTGCTATGTTGCCAATGGATTTGGTAGTTGCCTAATTGATGTTCTTGTTCGTCGTTGCTGATGGTGACTGCAAGTAACAAGAAGCAGTAGAACGTACAAGTGGCCTCCAGTAGACTCCACCTCAGCGCGGCCAGGCGGGCCAGCTCCTGGTCGCTGATGTACAGTACTAGTGGTACTATATCAGTAGTGCTCACCTCTGATGGGACCGAGCGCTGCATCCCGGCAGAGCGCGGTGAGGTCGCTGCCCGAGTAGCCGTCAGTCAGCGCGGCCAGGCGGGCCAGCTCCTGGTCGCTGATGGTCGCTGCGGCTGCCCCTCGGGCCAACACGCGCCGAATGAGGGACATGCGTGTGCGCACGTCCGGGAGACACACGTACACACGTTTGGGGAAGCGTCTGTGAACAAGATATTATAGTGAAATAGCGGCCATAATATTAAAGGGTCATTTACCTTGCTGCATACATAAATGATACAGTCATGTAGAATCGATTCTGTTTTCTGAAATTGAGTTGCCAATAGTAAGGAGTATCCAATAGAAGAAACAGTCAGACATTTTATCCCAACCCCCTCCTTCTTGCCTTACTCAACGCCGCCGCATCTAACTCCTGTGGCGGGTTAGTGGGGGCCATCACGATGAGCCGGTCGGCCCCAGAGGCCGGCAGCCCGTCGAACTACACCAGGAACTTTCAAAACCTTTCACAAAGCAACGTCTTTCACCACCCTTACCTCAACGCGGCCTCACCTAGCTCCTGCGGCCGGTTAGTGGCGGCCATCACGATGAGCCGGTCAGCCCCCGCGGCCGGTAGCCCGTCGTACTACACCAGGAACTCCAAAACCTTTCACAAAGCAACGTCAACTACCACCCTTACCTCAACGCCGCCTCATCTAACTCCTGTGGCCGGTTAGTGGCAGCCATCACGATGAGCCGGTCAGCCCCTGCAGCCGGCAGCCCGTCGAACTCCACCAGGAACTCCGTCTTCAGTCGCCGGGACGCCTCGTGCTCGCCCGACGATCGCTCGCACAGCAGCGAGTCTACTTCGTCTACGAAGATTATCGCGGGCTGAGGAGGGGAGAAAGAGGGATAAAAACTTGGTATAGCTGCTTGATAGCACAGTTTACAATGGCCCAGGGAGCTTCTGGAGAAAGCTGACTACCGTTGTGATGCTATATATCGCGACATGCGAATAAAACTGTTATAAAATGGGTAGCGCTTGGATACTTACGGCACGGATTGTTGAAAATTTCCTATAGTAGCATAGCTTTTTATCGAAAGAGAGTTTTTAAGAGTTGACTTCAAGATGTGTTTTTTATTTATTTATTTAAATGCCTTAAAACTATCATTACAGGTCTTAACCAAATGCGATAGCCAAGTTACACACACAAAATTAAAATACAAAACTACTCGATTTTTTGACGGGCGACTACTAACTAAGTTATTAATAATGGGGTTACATAATACAAAGCACTGCCTTTTTAACCGACTTCAAAAAAGGAGGAAGTTCTCAATACAGTTGTGTGTTTTTGTGTGTTTGTTACCTCATAACTCCGTCTCGTTCAGTAGTTTGGTTTTTAAATTAAAATAGCTGAAAAAAATATATAAATAATAACGAAATTGCGCATTTTGCTTTCCTGTGACTTTCCAGTGGTGGTCTTGTTAAGTGTACCAGTAATAAGTAAAAAATAAACAACCAACTTCCAAATAAAAACACTACAAAGTATAAAATAACTTTAATTTCGGAAGTCTGTGTTATTTGGAGTCGGTTGCATTTTTTTGAAAAAAGTTTTTCACTATTTGAAAAGCTCGACTACAGTTCAAAACAACTTTCACGAACAATTTTTAAAAACTGCAAATAGACTTGTCAAGTTTCATTGAAAAATCAATTTATTGAAACCAATAATCCGGATATTCACTTTCATTCATACTTGACCGACTGTTTCGACCTTTCTTTTTTAATTGGGGCACATAAGTGGTGCATTCAGCCTCGCGCTATACAGCCTAGTTTTAAAATATACGATAATATGGTTATTAATGTTCTGTGGTTCGATCATGAATATGAGATATTTGAAGGTCAAAATGTTTTATTTTTTATTCAGTGTTCATTGGCATATTTTAAGGGATAAACGGACTCATGAATTTGAACAACTTTTACTAGAGGGATCGACTTTAAAACATTAAAAATACCTGAGGAATGATCAGCATATTTCTACTCGCTTAGCTCGACAATATCGGTAATAGATTTTTTTTTCGTGATTTCAGGGTCCATGGAAAAAGTTGTTCGAAGTCCGGCTTTCAACCTATGAAAGATTGCTAATGCATTAAAAGCAAATTAGCTGCCGCCCGTGGCTCTTTCTGCTTAAAATTAGTAGGTAAGTACCTACCCTTTAATAAATTATAGTCTATTCAATATTGCAATTCTGATGTAAAAGCTATGAGGAGCTCGTGGCTAAAATATAACAGCCGCACGGGTCAATCTTGTAGGTTAAGCAACGCTTGCCGAGATCGGTCTGTGGATGGGTGACCATCTTAACATGCGGAGATTCTTCCGCATGTTCCGCATGTGCCTCGGAAAGCACGTTAAGCCGTTGGTCTCGGCTGTCATTTGGAGATCTTTGGCAGTCGTTACGGATTGTCAGAAGCCAGAAAATCTGACACCAGTGTTGTCAAGAAGTACCGTGTTAACCAGTTAATGGGTTGTGGAGGTCTGGTAAGCAGCCGACCCACGTAAAATACTGGTTTTCGGCTGAATCCGGTTTGACTGGGAGCCGACCCCAATATAGTTGGGAAAAGGCAAGGCAGATGATGAAGTTTTATTACTCTTAAGTTCATTATTTTATTAGTCGTTCAGTTTTTGCGTGAAAGAGTAACAAAAGTCTCTCCATCCGTCCTCGCACCTTCATGTTTATGAGTAGTAAGTAAATGTTTTTTTTTGTGAGTGTCGACTCGCAGTTCAACCTATAAGGTTGTCGACTGCTTAACCGGGCTTTCCTGTGGTGACCTTAATATAATATTAAAGCCTCCAGCCAGGGCTTATAAAAAACTTACAAACTAAGCGATTTTATACGCTAAGGGCACCCCCTGTGGGGTACGGGCCTCGGCTTAGGGTGTCGCTGGGGGGAGGACAGCTAGGGACGGGCTGGATCGAACTAGAAGTAAGATGTATAGTAGTAAGATGTAGGAGAATAGAACAGAATAGTTTACCTATCTTTATTATGTACACCATTTAATTTACAGAAAATATAGATGAAGAAAACGTTTAGTCGCAAAACATACCATTCTCAAAATGCACCATTCGCAAAACGTACCTTTTTTCTAAATTACAGTGCTATAGGTATCATATCAGCCTAAAAACGTCCACTGCTGGACATAAGCCTCAACCAAAGGGCGGGTTTGCCATAATCGCCACGCTTGGCAGGCGGGTTGGCGATCGCAGTGTAGCTGTTGCAATGCACAGAGAATGCTGCTGCCCATTCTCTGGCGAGTCCCTTAGTCGCCTCTTACGACACCCTTTTTTTATGTATGGTAATCATCAAATGATCTTCCGCTCTGGGTGGAGCGGAAGGGCGTGTCAGACTCTTACTGACTAAAACCCATCCGTGTTCCTTCTAAAGCCCTTTACGTTCCAGGGCCGCGGTGACTCTTTCGAACAAATTCCGCAACCCTGGCAGTCTTACGAAACCCTCGGGATGTAATGGGATGGTCCTATTAGTTTACGTCCGTCACCAAACAGAGCAGAGGGATTGATAATTATTGTATTTAAAATCAAATCAATACTACAAATCAATACTAGTTAGCGAAGTTAGCACTGTGACACCATATGTATATGGTGTCACAGTGCTAACTTCGCTAACATGACATAACACCGAAAGGCAAGGTGTGAACAACACCCTATTTCGCCATGTCCCATGTGATACGCGTGTCTAATGCCCATAACCGGGCACAAATTGGGACTTCGTGTTGCTACTGGGAATTTCCCTGTAGAAAAACTTAATAAGCCTCGGTCCGGCCTGGCGATCGAAACCAATTGTGACCGTAAGACCAACGATGCATTTTTTTACTAAACATTTTTACTTTAACTACATTTTTTTTTTAAACTATGCACCAGAGGGGCAATTCCCGTTGTTTTAAGGAACATTCGCATTGTAATCTTAGTCCCAAGGCATGTTCCTAAGTCGAGTATTTGTAGCATAATTTGTATGGAATTATCTGCCAAGTAAATTAACGGGAACTTAATCGTAGGTGGTGAATCAGGCCCTTAGATTGCCTTCATTGACAAATCTTTTAGTATACTAGCAGCTCGTTTGTGAAATGCATTACCTATAGAAGAATAGATGCGTGCTCAAATGCTACGAGCATTTAAATAATGGTGAAGGAGCATTATCTTTCACTTTAATTTTTCCGCTCCTTTCTCGATTATAAATTATTTTAATATTTATTAGTAGGTATATTAATTGGTATTGTATTTATGTATTTTATATTATTATGTCTAATTAGTATTGTTTAGAACGTTTGCACTCTGACAGTCCTATATATTTATTATGTGTTTCCTTTCGTTCAATCCATCCAAAGGTTGTCTGGAAGAGATTGCCCTGTGCGATAAGACCGCCTATTGTAAACTTTTTAGGGTTACGTAGTCACCAAGGAACCCTTATAGTTTCGCCATGTCCGTCTGTCTATCTGTCTGTGTGTCCGTCTGCGGTTGAGCTCGGAGACGCTTAGCGCTAGAAAGTTGAAATTTGGTATGGGTATACATATTAATCACGCCGACAAAGGAGTAAAATAAAATTTTGAAATACATTTTTTTTAAGATGGTCGTACATGTAAAGTGGCGATGATTTTTTTTTACCGTCTATGGATAGGTCGTTTAAAAATATTCAGGGTAGCTAAAACCATTTTTCCATCCAAGGATCCGTTTGCGAAATATTAAGCTTTAAAGTACTTTTACTATTTTTCTGGCATGGAATAGGAGACGGGTAACTATGGAACCCTACACTGTGCGTGGTCCGACACGCACTTGGCCGGTTTTATGATTCAATTGTCCTGTTCTTATTATGAGGTGTTCAATCACTACATATTTTAAAACAAAGTCCTCCGCCGCGTCTGTCTGTCTGTCAGTTCGCGATAAACTCAAAAACCGCACCGATTTTCATGCGGTTTTCGCCAATGGATGGGTTTATTCATGAGGAAGCTTTAGGTGTATAATTCGTCCCGGAATTCCTACGGGAACAGGAAAAATGGGATATGCGCGTACGAAGTCGTGGGCGAAATCTAGTAAAGTATATAATAAATAATTTATCTCACACTCTATTACACTAACCCATAACAATAGGTCTACCCAGACTTCATTAACAGAATATGTACCTATTTTTTCTTGGTAGGTTCTTACTAACCAATCTGAAAGTGCATTCAAATGTTCGATAGGTTTTTTATCACGAGTATGCGTTCGAAAGGAGGTCAACGACTCGTGGCTTTATTGTTAGCGAGATAACAAATGTCGCGCGAGTGTTAATTATTTGCAACACTTAGCACATTTTAATTGTATAGTCTAGCTGTAGGTAGGGTTATATAGTTGAGTAATGGAATAATCTCTAGTTACTAGAGCAGTTCTCCGTTGCCAAATCTGATTTTATTTTATGTGATAAGTGCACCTAAATCGAAATCCATTTGTTGACATCAGGGGCCCTACTATGAAGTCTTAAAACGATCATGATTCCGCTCTAAGAGGGAGACGGAGCTATACATAGCGAATAGCACTATCCCTTTTACATCATCGGAATTGGATGGCATTAGCACGTCATAGTAGGGCACCGGATTGAATTTTAAACAGGCTGCCATAAATCTTAACTATTCCTTCTGCTGTGCTGGTTCGCCGCTTCATCTAGCTGTGAATAAGCACCAACAAAAAAGACCTGGTAACTTTACGGGAATCCGCTGGCTGTATGAGACATAGGCTTGTGTAACCCTATACTCAGCAATAGACTGATGTTGTACGATGACGGATGCATCCTAGGCAGTTCTCAGGAGCTGGTTAATTAAAGATTGCGTTACCTGCAGTTCCCTGGCGACCTGGAAGAGCGCTCGCACCATCTTCTCGCCCTCGCCGACGTACTTGCTTGTCAAGGTCGCCGCTGATATGGAGAAGAACGTCGCCGAGCACTCGGCTGCTACGCACCGGGCTAGTAGCGTTTTACCTGGGGGTAACAATAAATAGTTTATTTTAACTTCCCGTAGAATGAGATGGCTTAACGGAGACTGAGGAGAAAGAAAGAAAATCAGTTTATTCTGCCGGAAAAAACGCACAGAAACACTAAAAACTAAAAAACTTATCAACTACAATAATTATAACAAAAATAAATTAAAACTAAAAAAAACACATCACTGTGAGCCCATGTCAGGACCGGACATTAATTGAAACGTGTCTCTGGTCACACCACAGCCAAAATAGAACACAGTTCAGCAGTTGTCTATGGCATGACGCCCGACTGACTGACAGCGACAACATGGAAACAACAATAAACATTTTAGACAGTGAAAGTAAATTGTAGAAAATACACATAAATTTAAGTCACATAAGTTCAAGGAGGAACTGGAAATTCAGAGCCAGGCTGGATGAGCGGTAAAGATTTATAAGTACCAGGAGACCAGAAACTTGTCGAAGTAAAGGCTCTTTGTAGACCCTAAGAATTTGAACCTTGTCATGTAGGAAACACCGCACCACAGCTAGGAAACACCGGTCTCATCTAGCTTAAAATGACCAAAAAGTTTGACGTGTAAAAGTGTTATGTTTAACGTACTTGCAAAATAAATATCATTTATCATTTGTTTACAAGAGTTGGTTGTTCCAAAATTTGATAATAATCTTGAAATTCGGAATACAAAGATACTGTTAAATTGGATCTATTCTCACTAATATAACTTTGTTTGTTTTGTTGACTTTCAAATCGCCACATGCTATTTTAACGCGAGCGGAACCGCGGGCAAAGCTAGTCACAATATAAGAAGAAATTCGGATTGATTTATTTATTTAGGGACAATAAACATCAGTGTAATAATAAGTAAACATAGGTTAGATCTTAACAATGGAGGTTACAAATACACTACAAGTTTACTCGTTTAAGGGTCTTTAAATAGATTTTCTGGAAAGGCAATCCTTAAGTGCTGGGTCCTATGAGCAAATAGCCCCATTTAACGAGTGGCACATAAATTATTGCAATTAATTTTATGTCAATGACATAAACGTCACATGACTCGCGCTTGTAAATTGCAACGGCTAATTTCAAACAGAATGAACTGCTTCTGAATTGCTCATGCAGTACAAAGTGCAAATGCGGAAGTTATAAATACAATTGGGATACCACTGCTGTTGTCTACATTAATATTGTATATAATATTAGTAAGATAAGATTATCTTACTAATATTATAAACGCGAAAGTTTGTATGTGGATGTATGTTTGTTACTCTTTCAAGCAAAAACTATTGAACGGATTTGGATGAAATTTAGCACAGAGGTAGATTATAGTCTGGAATAACACATAGGATACTTTTCATCCCGGAAGTATGTACCCTTGGGATAATTTTGGACATTCACGTGGGCGGAGCCGCGGGTGGCAGCTATTAACACATTAAACACTGTACCTACTTCAAAATATGATGTTATAAAACTCGACAATAAACAAGTAGAAGCGGCGTATAAAAACTCGACGTTAAGGAAGTAGAAAAGTGACAGAAATCGTGGACTCGAAAGTGTTCAAGTTTAAACATTTGGATGCAGGAAAATCTCCGAAACTGCTCATCCAATTTCAATCATTCCTAGCACTGAGCACTATTGCTCTTGTAATTCCCGAAAATGCACGATTCCTTTGCGACAGTTCACGGGAACGAAGCCGCGAGGCTAAAGCAAGTAAGATATAAAGCAAGGGGGCAAAATTCAGAGCTTATAAGTATTGACAACATTTAGAGTTTGTGTGATGAATTGATAAAAGTGTAGCTGAATGATATTTACCATTTCCAGGTGGTCCGAAGAGTAGCAGTCCTCTCGCTGGTGACCTAAGTCCAGTGAAGAGTTCTGGCCTCAAAGATGGCAGTACCACCATCTCTTGAAGTGCTTGCTTAGCCGCCTACAAATAAAGATAAAACATTACATATTTGCGCCGTTATATCGGTAGGAGTCGGCAGTGGCAGTGGCCATGCTGCAAAGCGAATAAACTAGGCATTTGTTACCGAGAAATTATACAAGGTGGAGACGGCGATGCGACAATAAATGGAAACACTAGCAATATTGGTTCATAGGAATATTTTGCAACTATTATAAATCCTGTCACCAAAATTAAAAATAAACTTTCCATTTACACAAAACGTCAACAAAACTCAAACTAGTCAAGGATAGTGGCTACTATTCTGACGAAATATTCCAAGCAGTTGCAGTTAGTGACATAAAATCTGTAATAAAAGACAACATATTCGTATGAACTAGCATTGCGAGCGTTTTGATTTGTTGTCGCATCGTCGTCTCCACCTTGTATATGAAAAAACAATACTTGCATAAAAAAATTGATCTTAAAGAAAGTTCCAAACAAGTCACTTTTCGAGCTGTCTGTTGCAGTTGGTAGCATTTATTTTAGTTCAATCATATACTTGTTTCTTTTTCAAATCAAAATTCATAAGGAAGTAGTCTATGTCGCTTCGGCACGTAAGACGAATCTTGTGATAAAAAATTATGCAACGGTCTAGGCTATAAGGCGTTATCAAGAAATAGTCATCTGATCATCATCATATCAGCTGAAAGACGTCCACTGCAGGACATAGACCTCTCCCAAGAGGGAGGAGGGAGTTGCCATAATCGCCACGCTTGGCAGACAGATTGGCGATCGCAGTGTAGCTGTTGCAATGTATAGAGAACGCTGCTGCCCATTCTCTGGAACCTCTTACGAATAATCATCTATACTAATATAATAGAGAGTTTGTATACTTGTTTGTTTGAACGCGCTAATTTCTGGAACTACCAGTCGAATTTGGAAAATTGTTTTTGTTTATGATAGCAACATTCATGAGTAATCATGACGCATGATATATCTCTGGAACTACCAGTCGAATTTTGAAAATTATTTTTGTATATTATAGCCACATTCATGGCATAGGCCATAGGCTATACGGGAACGGGAAAAAACGGAAAATATGCACGTACGAAGTCGCGGGCAAAAGTCAGCCCTCCTTCTGGAACAGTCGGGTAAAAACCTAATTATATAGATTTTGCCTGACCTGGACATCGAGTCCAAGGTTCCTGCTAAGTAATTTCGCTTGCACTCGCTACTACTCGACGAATTTGACGGTCAAAGAGAAAACTTAAGTGCCTACCAGACATTAAAGTTTATGTTTTCATTTAATGATAGGTACTAAGATTTTAATTAAGTAATTTACGATATCTATTACCGTTACTATTTCTCGTACGAAAGCGAGTCTCATCTTGAATAGTTTTACGACAAGTTCCTACTAAATTAAATAAGATGATTAACATTAATACATGTAATGATTAGTTTGTCAAGCCATCCTTATTTTATCTATCTATCTAAATATCTTCATACTTAACTTAAAACTAGATTAGTACTTTAATTTAAAGTATTTTTTTTTGTACAACTTCCTTATGCATGCGGTGTTTACCTATAAGTGATTGTTGCACTGATGTATATTAATTTAGTGCATGATATTTTTAACATAAAACCAGTGTGAACAATTGTTGGTGAACCAATAAAATAAATAAATAAATAAACTTTGAAAACACGATAAAACTAATATAAAATTTGTGTTTTAAATTATAAACGTTTGGTAGACATTTCATAAGTACCAATAAAAAATATCGCCACGAATTTACGATCGTTCACAAGAAAGATGTATGTAGGTATAGAACAATAGAAGTTATATCAAAGTCGGCTGTATACGCCTCGGTAGGTCACGCATATCTTTTCAGAGATGTCGTAAGAACTAACAAAACAACTGTATCGACATGACGTTCCATTAAACATAGCGAATCTACGATATTAATAATAACAGTCTTAGTTATCTAGACACACGGTAGTGCGTCAGCCAAGTTCGCAAAGTTAATTACTTTTAGTTATTAGACTAGACCCAAACCGTTTAAAATGCAATACACCGGTCGAGGGTTATATTACACACGAACTATTTCGACCCCTCATAACTTAAAATCTATTAGACCTGCACACTTGCAATTTTGCGTGTCTCATTTTATTTTATTTATTTGGGACAAACAATAGTTATACATTACAGCATTTACAAAAGGTTGTTATATTATTATAGTCGAAAAAACTTAAAACCCACACCATTATATCCACGAAGTGACATCGGAGAATAATAGCGAACGTATGTTAAATGAAAAGAAAAAAAAAAAAATTCGAAGAAAAACACCATATACCGACGAATCGAAGGAAGTGGATGACAAGAGCATCCGTCCTATGGGCGACTTGCAAGAAATTGTGAAACCATGCTTTTAAATTTAGATTGCGACAGCGCGAAAATATCAAAATCAACGAATTGTGAGTTAAAGGTTTCTAAAAGTCGGCGGAGAGGGGCTCCCAATGAGACCCTCTTCTAATTACCAAATCCTAAATGTAACTGAAAAACCTTTCAATCTTTCTATGGAGAGATTGAGAGGACACTATGGAGCGACTATTGAGATTCTTGGCAAATTGACACACACTTACATAACTAAATTGTACCTAGTGAAACTCAAAGATTATAAAATTGGTTGGTAAGAACTTGCCAAGTAGCGCTATCGAGTGGCAAAGACTTCCAAATTTTCTATTAAAGCAACTGAAAAACGTTGTGCATAATAGGATCTATGACTCAAGGGACTTCGAGAGAACTTAGTATCATTCGATCATACTTCTTTTTTAAGCAAAGCCTTTACAGAGAGCCGTTATAGAACTTGGCCTTAATATTTTTTTTATGTTTTTGGTGGGAAATAACATACAACTACTTTCCCTGAGACGACTTTGTCAAAACTATCTATAAGGCGTGAAAAAGGCGTTCATTTTTGAAGTGACAACTTCTTATGGGAGGGTAAACCGCTTCGTAACGTAACGCATTACGGCGCCAGTCTGTCTGGCTTCCCTGTCTCTCACGCATACGGCAGTGGTAGGCAGGCTCTTCCTCTCTCACTCTATCCCACAGCGCTAGTCGTATTTCGGACAGACGCTTCCCATATTAAATAGTTCAACTTAGATTAGTTTAAGTTATCACTTCTGTCCGGCGTCCCGAGACGCACACTTTTTTTTTATAAGTATGTATAACAATTTTTTTATTTTTGGGATATGTTATACACGAGATTCTTGCAGTTGCAAGTATGAGTGTCACCGTTTACGCCTACGAAATGACGGCCCATGGCAATTCAGACTATGGCTGTAACAAACGATACTTGTGGTCTCGCAAATTGCACGGCAAAGAATATAAGTGTACGTTAGTAATAGCTTCTAGTCGCTGCCGACGATTCCGGGATAAATCTGTGCGGAAAAACAAGACGAATTTCTGCTTCGTCGGTTTCAGTTTACATGGTTTCGGGACTGTACATAGTTTTTCAAGTTACAGCGATCGGCAGGGTGAATAAAACGCAGGTCTGCGATATTTTTCCGATTAATGGAATTGATTGTAGAGTTTTCCGTTTGGTTGTTCTTAGCTAAAGAAGGAACGAGCATTGATCAGCAATGCTTAACGCGTGTTCACGATTTCATATCGTTAAAGCCAGGAACACGATGTAGCTCGTACCATAGCCTGACGTGTACTAGATTAACATAGAAAGTATGAATTTACATCCTCATCTATACATATGTTTTGTATAGTTACATTAAAATCACTGAAGTACATAGGTACCGGTCGGTTATATCCACTTATGACTTTGAAATCATCAAGTATCTGCCAATTTTTGAACCCGGAACCTGGTGACTTATACACAATACACAGTTAAATGTTGAGACCGTTGGAATTGTAGAAGAAAGTTATAATGATGATTAATATCTATTGATAATAAACGACATTGATTGACTCTTAAGAGGATGATTAGGGAACGTTATTGACTTGAAAATTGTTTTACACTCCAAAGACATTTTAGATTTCGATGTTGTTTGATTTATTACTTCGTAAAAAGTGTTTGAATAACTTTTTTCAGCAATCTTTAAATCGATTCGATTTCTATACATTCACCTAATTGGTCTGTGTCTGGCTTTTATTTGCATTTTTTATACTGATAGAATAAACTTTCTCTGTGGCAATGTAGGGTAAACTTGTGTTTGCCTTTTAGAACTTAATCAGTTAATGGAAAAGGGGACCTTCACAGTCATTTACATGAAACAGATTTGGTAAATTAAGTTAAAGGGTCAACGCCTCTGTCATCATGGTTGCCTGGTACATATCGATCGATTTGCAATGGTCAGTATACTCTCTTTGAGGGATAGAAGCTACGTTGTTAGAGACAGTTTGGCTCCAGTCCAGTCCAGTTGAGTTTATAATAGGAATTGAGCCGGGTATAAACTGGTATGTATGGGGAGCTACCTGTCTAACAAATCTCACGAAATAGGAGTCTATTGCTTATCTAATTACTGTATGTTTACAGAAACATCCACTTTTCGATTATAAGAACATACCAAATATTTACACTGAAATAACCCAAAACAATTTTGTCTTATAGATGTCGTCGCCATATCGTAGAATTTGGCCATTTCATCAAATGGCCACTTCAAACCTATTTCTACGACATCGACAGCGCCCCGCTACTTGGCGCTCCTATTTCTGTCAGCAGGGTTTTAAGGAAGGAACCTAACATGAATGGCTAAGCTTAGTTAGCATGCTCACTCTAGCTCCCGCTATCCCATTCGAATCTAACCTATGCGTGTCGGGGTACCCAAGTTCCCTCAAATCTAACCTAGGCCATTTCGGCCAAATCTTCGATATGGCCACGACAGACACCTTGATAGCCACAAAATTCAATTAAAACTTAAAATGAACCGGCATTAACTTGTCTAGAAAGGCCAGCTTTATTATTTCTTTTACCAGGAGAGCAACAGACGATAGGAAATGCTTTTACGTAACGTCTCCGACAACACTCGATGTGTCAGCATCAAACCGTTACACCAAAGGTCAATGAACAAGTTTACTTTACAAAACTCTTGTTACCTCACGATTTATCTAAAAATTCGATTGGAGGTCAAGTTAACTATTGTGGCACATTTTCATGCTTCCTTGACACTGAGATTAAACAATGTAAAGCTATTTGTGTTACGAGCAAAAAGTAAAGCAAGGTTTCTGATAGGTCAGGAAGTTTTGGGCTTTTTCAATCATTGTGCGAATACCAGTCTCCCACAAAGGAATATTTCTATCTATTCATATAATGTTAGTTTGTAAGGCACCTTTGTGGAAGAGAAAAATATATGTTTATTATTATTATTATTGTTTCTAGCCTTTTCCTGATCTATATTGGGGCTGGTGGCTGACCAGTACTTTACATGGAGCGAAAGTCAAGCTGGCCGAACTTAACCCAGTAACTGAGTAACACGATACACCTTGGCCAGACTGGAGTTGGATTTTCTGGCTTCTGACTACCGTCACAACTGTCAGATCTACAAATGACAACCGAGGTACAGAGGAGTCTCCGTATGAAATGGATGGTCACCCATTCACGAGCCGACCTTAGCAAGCGGTGCTTAACCTTGAAGATCGAGTATGGCTGTTTTTACTAGCTCCCTTTTGGGTTTGTTGAACGACAGTTAATCAGAGAGTTGAACTTGGCAGCAAGCCAGTCCAATTATCGGTTTTGGTGTTCGCATATTAGCATTGCGACGTTACGAGGAGGCACATGCTAAATTAACGCCAGACAATAAGACTACAACGCAAATGCCAAATTGATGTGTTGTATTCAGAACTGCATGGCTCGTGGCTAAAAGAATAACAGCCGTACGGGTCGATCAAGATTAAGCAACGCTTGCCAAGGTTGGTCTGTGGATGGGTGACCATCTTAACATACCGAAGCTAAGCCGATGGTCCCGGCTGTCATTTGTAGATCTTTGGCAGTCGCTACGGATTGTCAGAAGCCAGTTAATCAGACTCCAGTCTTGCCAAGAACTACCGTGTTACCTACCCAGTTAATAGGTTGTAGAGGTCTGGTAGGCAGCCGTTCCACGTAAAATACTGGTTTTCAGTTGAATCCGGTTTTGATCGGAAGCCGACCCGAATATAGTTGGGAAAAGGCTAGACAGATGATGATTCAGAACTGCATGGCTTGAGAGTTTCATGCAGTTACACTAACTAAAGAAGATCCTAAATTCGAAACAGCCGGTCGATTCTGTAAACATGTCGAAGTGAATCAAAATGAAGTGATCACGAGGTGAGCTGTCAATCCATACAATCAAGATGTCACGTGATCATAGAGTGAGCTGTCATTCCATCTTGATTATATGGATTGACAGCTCACCTCGTGATCACTTCAACCAAGCCTTCACTTCGACATGTTTACAGAATCGACCGGCAGTACTGCCGACTTGGGTGTGCAGCTTGTTTCGGTTGCTATAGGTACCTAGTTTCTTTGACAAAAAGTTTTTTTTACCTGACGGATTTTGAAGCAGGGGTAATATTTTAACCGGCTTCCGAAAAGGGAGGAGGTTCTCAATTCGGTGGGTACTTTTTTAATGTATGTGGAGCAATTAGGTTTCTGATCCGATTTCTGATGATGATGATTGTTTTTTTCGTTCGATGAGGTATACATGCCATTTGATCCCGTAAAAATTCTGTTCATTTTGGCCCAGCAGTTTTCATTTAATGAGCATTTTGCTTACTTGTCGGTTACTTGGATGATGTAATTACGTCGTCCAAGTAAGCTAAATGACGTCGGGTAATTAGTACCCATCACAACTGAAAACCGACTTCCAAATAAAAACACTATAGAGTCTAAAATAACTTTAAGTTCGGAATACGGTGTCATAAAACGAAGAAACAAAACTAAAAACATCGACTTCCGAAATTAAAGTTACGATAAGATAAATTGTATTTGTCAAAAACACGTGTAGGTTTAAAATCAGTTCGAACGATTACAGAAAAGAAATAAAGTTTCAACATGTTTTGCCTAGAAAGGCGTACAAACTCAACAATACAATAATAATAAAAATGTCTAAATTACGTCATTTAAATATTCGTCAATATTATAGTAGCATTTATTTATTAAAAGTTTCTTCATGCTTTTAATAAAACTATTAATATTCAAATCTTTGTATGCCTTTGGTACCTTGTTGTATAATTTTGTTATTTTAGACTGTAGTATTTTTATTTGGAAGTCGAATAAATTTTGTAAAATGTAAAAAAAGTTTTTTCGTTATTAAATCTGATTGAACAAAATAATTCCATCAGATGGCTTAAAAAGTAATTTTGTTTGGAACTTTGAAAATCGTATTTTTGATAGTTCAATTTTTTACACATACGATATCACCGCTAGATAAAGGTCTAGTCAACACCTCTCGCAAATCAAACGTATGTAATGGTAATAAAATAAATAAATCACTTACATCTTGCCCCGCAATATCTTCCCAGTGCACCTTAGGGCCTCCTTCCACAATCTCGTCCAGAATCAGCTGGACGAGTTTGGGGTCCACCCCTCTCACGGTGAGGGTCTGCTGGGGTGTTCTGCTTCTCGTGGGGGTGCCGCGTTGGGAGCCTCCGCCCACGACCCGTCGGACTGGGGACCCGTTCGAAGGTACCTGGTATGCGCTCTGATTTGAGACGCGAATTGACGATGATCGTTGGTTAGATGAATGGAATGTTAGTGTGGAAGAAAAGAATTTAAAAGTTAGTAGTAGTTTACAACATAGAATTGTATCCCGCCTGTATTCCCTGGAGGGGAGGTAATAGGCAAGCATAAGTGTACAGGCAGTAACGTTAGCTTAGATCAACGTCAATAATACCGAATTCCAGATTAGCAATACGAGGAAGTATTTTTTCCTCACTAAATGAGGAAGTTTTTCAATTAAATAAAAACAAAGACTCCCGTCGATCTAGTTAGATCTGTATCAGAAACAAAGATTTGTATTTACTTTTTTTTTAATACTTTCTAGTTAGTCTAGATCTTTCTAGATCTTGTGCTTCAACGAGTTCTGGTAAGTCTGAACGAACAAAGTACCAGGATTGTATATTACAGCAGGATTGTTTTTCTTGCATTTATGCAATCAATTCTGATTCATTGAGTAGGTGAAGGCAATATGGCATGGTTACAGCCACTTATGTTTCACACAATGTACAATTAATTATGTAGGTACTTTTAAACGACACTTGCACATTTTGTAGATTGTTTTTGCAATTACTAAATAATAATTTTGGTGAATTTTGAATGAGTGAAGATGCCAATTGGTGATTTTTCACATAGTTTATAATCGAAAATATATTTTTAGAAACCAATTTAAAAGCCAATTTGAATAGAAAGTACAAAAGATTTCCAAGCAATATTACTACAAAATTATTGACAAAAAAAAAACTATCTTTTGATTACTGATGACTGTGTGAAGTTATAACTTTTGAACAATGAATTTATCACAAACTTACCAAATCAGTTCACTAGATCCTGTGGTTCAATCCCTAAGTCAATATATATCTGTCTAAATAGAAATCAGTGGTTCCCAACCAGTGGTCCGCAAGGGCTAAAATATGGTCCGCGAAAGGTTAAAAATTTCAATCTTTTCACTTCAAAAATGTCATTGATGCAAACTGATTTTAAGCGTCTATCAGAAATATTGTTTTCTATGACAATGCTCTTTAACGCTTAATACTACATTGTTTAGGATATAAGTTTTTTTTTAAAGATAATTTCAGTTTAATTTTCTTCTTGATTTCTGGTCCCTGCTAACAACAAATAAATCAAAGTGGTCCCGGGTCAAATAAAGGTTGGGAACCACTGATCTAAATGAATCCATATTTCCCTTGGTCACGGCATCACGCGTGAACGGCTGGACCAATTTCGCTAATTCTTTTTTGTTGCGTTTGTTATTATCAGAAGGTTCCTATGAAAGAAAATTGTGATAAAAAGTATACATCCGGGCGAAGCCGGGGCGGGCCACTAGAATATATAAATGAATCTATATTTCCTTTGGTCACGGCCACTCACGGCATCACGTGTGAACGGCTGGACCAATTTCGCTAATTTTTTTTTCTGTTGTGTTTGTTATTTTCAGAAGATTCATAAAAAAAAAATCAAAGAAAATTACATCCGGGCGAAGCCGGGGCGGGCCACTAGTAAGTAAATAAAAGAAAAACCGCATTTATTTCTACGCTTCTTAGTACAGTCTGGTGCATTAATATGTATGCCTTCAAAACAATTCATATTGAATTTCGTGCCAAGTCTCGCAGCTTTTTTACCGTAAAAAGTTGGAAGATCTCAATGTTGAGCCAAGTCTGGTATTCATAAGTTATACCTCTGAATCTCAATTTAGCAGATTGGTCCTAAGTTTGAATGGTAACTTGTCCACTTTAAATTTTGAATCGATACTGTGTGAGCAAATCGGCCTTGAATTTTGCGAAGTGTTAAAATATTTTTACCGCACTTCGAACGAGCTTTGGCGCTGTGCCTGTACAATACGGATTGGTGCGAACCGGGGTCGCGGTAGACCTCATAGGAGATGTTGGGACGACTTGAAACAAGCAGCCGGTAACGGCTCTGCCCACGAGGAATTTGTACTTTCCCCCTTTATAAATTATAGCGTCTAATTCTGATGTATCATACTAATATTACAAATGCAAAAGTGAGTATTGTCTGTTACGCTTTCATGCCTAAATCGCTGAACCGATTTTGATGAATTTTGGTACAAAAATAGATGGGACGAGAGACGGTTATATGCTGTTTTTTTTGCGAAAAAGTAAGCTATATTACTAATATAGCTGACTTTTTTGCAACAGTTTCATCACAATCTGTTCAGCACCTTTCGTGTAGAAGGATTGACAAGATTTAGCGCGGAATCATGTCCTGTACAAAAAGGAGAGAAGCCTTAATCCAGTGGCACAGTTTCATATTTTTGCACGTGACTGTACAGTGTACACTACATGTGGTTGTATTCTTTAAAGACGGAAACGAAATGCGATACTTTTGAACGGAGTAACCGCGGCAAGTGCAGGTTAACGTATCATCGATCCACGTGACTGCAAGAACTGGAACAAGCTCCTTTTTTATTCAATTAAAGAACACGACGTGATTTTGTCACCTTTTAAAAGTACTTTTTAAGCTTTGTACGTCTGGCTTTAAAAAAAATAGTTATGTACGAAGGCAAAAAGCTGTCGCGTGACAGCTTTTTGCCTTCGTACATAACTATTTTTTTTCGCGTAAAGGGACATTTGGATGTTTTTGCGTTCTTTAAAAAAGTCCATGTTAATGTATTTTTATTACGAGCCTGTTGACAATGATCTTCACAAAGTTTTTATTCAAGTAGGTACAGGACAATTGACGATTTTGGCGTGTTTTCAAGTTGTGGTTGATATCTTAAACGTTTGGCTAGCATAATAGGGATGAGTCTGGGTTAAAAAAAAATATGTTTATTTTTAGTCCTTCAGTTAGATTATCGAAAATTTAAGATACGTATTTTTTATTTTATCAAATCAATAAAA
Organism: Mamestra configurata; assembly: GCA_002192655.3. Classification (NCBI taxonomy): domain Eukaryota; kingdom Metazoa; phylum Arthropoda; class Insecta; order Lepidoptera; family Noctuidae; genus Mamestra; species Mamestra configurata. Next base: position 503,470 of record NDFZ01005417.1, read on the forward strand.
ACATAAGAAGATAAAACGCATCAAAGATAAGTGGTGGGGCTTGTAACGTCACTTTCTAGTAAAAAATGTACTGGTAAGTGACGCCACGCGAGTTTTCAACGCGCTGTATCGTCTTATTTTTTTGTTTACGTGACAAAATAAAAAATACGAGTTCAATATTTTTTGGAAATCTATCTGATAGACTAATTTGATTTTTTTAGTCAAATATCTATTGGTTTGCTCTTTTCGAATGTCCTTTTCGCGTTGATCATAAGCCCTTACTAATCTTTAGTGCCACTATCAGGGTATTTATAATTTTGCTTATTCACTAAACCTGCCCCTATAACTTGTGACGTCTTCACAAGATGAGTTACTTTTTATATTGACTTCCTAAAAAATCATACTTCTAAACTGATCTAGTTACAATTTATTTTCTTCTTAACACCAAAAGCATCATCAGTAATCAGAAGACAGTATACCACCTAAAATCATCGCTATTTCTACTCACCGAGAGCTGTCGTTTAACAGCGGGTGGCGTCGACGCCGGCTTCACAGGGTACCGACTATAACCTCCATTGGAGCTGTTCGGTTGTGATGAAGACCTGCCCATGGACCTGGGCAGGGTCTGCGACTTCATCAGAGGTCCTCCACCTCCCCCACTGGGCACTCGTCGACCAGCTGTCGTGAGCTTGCGGCCTGCGACTGAAGATGATTTTATTAAAGGACTGTTGAAAGTTCTGGATTGCAGGAATATATTGTTACTTACGTGGTCATGAAATGGTTTATTTGGGATGGTTTGTGACGTTAGTCAAATCGATTATGACAGTTAGCACACCGTATTTTGGGAATGGGAATAACTCTAGGTCCTATCTATGTCCCGAGCTGAGCTATTGTAAGTCGGGACAAGCCTAATTTCTTTCTAGTCAAGTTAACTCGATCAGATTGGTCTCCGAAGTCTGTCGTCCGAAGTAGGAAAAACTACAAATATTCTACTTTGGTCAGAAAATAAAGGCTGTAGACCTTGGTAATTAAATTGCAGTGTTCATTGGTTTTTACTTCCATGAGATTAATTGAAACACTGTTTGTGCATTAGATGATGACGCGTCCTGACTTATTATGGCACTGGCATATGGTTTAAATTGTGATGATTCACAATTACCATAAGATAAGAAATTTATTTTGTAAAACATGAGTAGGTATAGTATACAGGTCTTACAATTGAAATGAGGTAGCTACATGTTTTGCCATTTATGGCGTACAAAATTAGTCGCACTAGACAGACAATACAAAAATAAAAATAAAAAAGTTTAAGAAATTACAATGTCAAAATTAAATTCAAAATTAAAATGTCAAAGTTTAAATTTAATTTGAGAATTCTAATTTAATGTCTAGATTTAATTCAAAATTACAATGTCAAAATTAAAATGTCAAAGTTTAAATTCCATAGCATACCAACTATACTAAAGACTGTCATTGCTACATAACTGATTATATTGATTTTACCTTCGCAGTATTTATCTTAGCAGAACATAGAAAGATCAAAATACATACTAATCTATTTTTTTGCATTCTATTTTTGATTGAAGTCAAAGAACGTATTGGCTATGTTTACGGCGAACTATTTCTGAAACTAGGTTACAAATGAAGCGTCTTTTATTTTTAAAGCCACCAATTTGGGTCAGTTCAGACGAGAAATTTAACAAACTCAATTCTAGTTAGTTTACCGTGCTAAGTTTCAGGCGGCGCTCAAAATGTAGGCCTTGCTGCCTGCATATTGCTGTTTACTTTGCTAAAATGCTTTTGAAAACATTTTTGATACTAAAATTTTAAATGTTACACCAATTTTTATGTATTAAGTATACTTAACGTGTTTTTAAATTGTGCTCATTAATCAAAATCAAAAGTCATTTATTCAAATTAGGCTGAGTGCCAGCACTTTTTGAATGTCAAAGTTCTACATAAAGACAGTCCCCCAAAACGCCCGCCCGTCACCAATCATTTAGACATCGAGAGAAACGTTTTGGGAAGTATTAAAACATTATATTTAAAGTGTATTTAAATCCACTACTTTACTACTTAATACATATCACTCAAAAACAGTACGAAACCACTGATAAAAATAATTTGATAAAGTTCTCGTTAGTCATGGCAAAACACGTTTTTTCGGCTGTTAATTAATTCATTATTGTCCACCATTGTAAAAACAATATTTTCTCTTCTATATTGTGTTACTATTATCCTTCTACACCAATTAAACTAAACTAAATAATAACTACCTATAAAATCTTGGATAGACTTAGAAATAGCGTAGAAATTGAAATAAAGAAGGAGAAGCAAGGAGTAGAAATTACGATATTTTTACTGTCTTAGGATTATGAGCCATCTACAGACCTGTAAAGCTACAACATCCCCTGATGATACCCCTTTTTTTAGGATGGGAAATCATCAAATGACTTCTTCCGGTCTGGGTGGAGCGGAAGGGCTTTTACTCTTACTGACTAAAACCCATCCGTGTTCCTTCTAAAGCCCTTTGCGTCCCAGGGCCGCGGTGACTCTTTGAACAAATTCCACAACCGTAGGCCACGTTTTGACATGCAACCAGCTTGCAAACAAATTGAATCACATCGCAGGCTAATGAGGTATAATGTGATCAATCGCTCGATCGTGGCCCGCAGTGTAATCAAACTTGCATGCGAGTTGCTTGCAGATTTAAACGCCGCCTTAGTTTACTTAAAATAGGCCAAATTTACATGCAAAAAAGTTTATATCCTATCATTCCCAACCACCTCAATAATATACACAGAACAAAGTGCTATAGTCGAGAAATACACGCTTTCTCAAGGATAACTAACATGAATAAGCATTCAAGTGCAGTTTCCTTGACTCGATACCTGTAAATAATTAATACAAAGACTATGTCTTCGAAACAGAAGCAAATACTGTATCTTTTGTCTTATTATTGCATGATTTACAAGACACAACACGCTGAGTATTATCCAAAAGTTAGCAGAAATAAATAGTATAATTGATCGTATCGTATCTCTGAACTTCTGTAGTTTTCCTACCCCCATAGGTAAAAGGCGTGAGTTTATGAATGCAAGTATGTTTTTCTACTAAACAGAAATAAATACTGTACCCATATTGTAATAATACAATATGGGTACAGTATTTATTTCTGTTATCTATTAGCCATGCAATAAGATAACTTATTGCATGGCTAATAGAAGATGGAGATAGCCATCATCAGAAGGCTTAAAGTCACCCAAAGGGCAATGTAAATCACGAGCTTACTTGCGTGATCGAATCTAAAATTAAGATATCCATATCCCGCTATAATATATAACCGTATTTCACTTGTATGCCTTCGAAGGAGTGGACTTATAACAGACTTATTTTGCAAGTTTTTGTGTAAAGCGGTAGCTACAAATTGCACAAGTTCTTCATATAAGAGATCCAAAAAGACTGACCAAATTTTGAATCGATACCCAAGATCAGCAGGCACGCTCGTGAACTTTGCAACTACACAAGCGACCAAGGAGAGTCAGGTTTTTCTTATTACTGCATGACTAATTACGCACGACACACGCTCAAGGAATGACTAAACAGCAGAAATAAATAGACTGGCTATTTCAATTTAACCAGCACCCAAGTTTAAATCGACGGATTTAACCGAATCGATTGATTGAATCGAGTGGTTAAAAGGGGCCAGTGCCAATGTTAGTAGGTCAACGACCGTTCAGTCCGACAGAATATCGTATCTCGCGAGCGATAGATACCCAGTGGAAAGGTGCTTTTTTTATATAAAATGATAGTGAAAACTTTCTTTTAGATAGGCTCTGGCCGTTTCAATGTCTCTTTGTAAACGGAGAGACCACAATGTGAATCGTACCGAGCTTTTTGGTAGAAAGGTTTCACGAGATTTTGTTACCATTAAACAGATTGCTTTTAACGGTTCTCAATGGGACTTTGCCGTCACGGTATTTACTTTTGTAACAAAAAAATATTGAAGTAATACTGACATGGTTTGAAGTTGAACGCGCGTGATTTTTGGAGACTTCAGATTAATCTAATTTTAGTATGGACTCAAAGATCTACGAATGATATGCTATAGAATATGCAGAGTGGTATCTTAGCCTTTGTAGATGAGGTGGCCTGCTCTTAGAGAGTCGTTGGGCCTTAAATTATACACTTTTAATGGATGAGACGCTTAAGAATCAGAATCAGACTGAATTTTCTGTAGGAGCAGAAACTTAGCTGTATCTAAATCTCAATGACCACGTTGTTAATAGGGTCAGTAGTAAACGTCGCCTACGATGAACTAAACGAGGTATAACACCATAATAAGCCGTTTCCCTCAGTTAAATGTAACGAATTGTGAAGGCCCATTAGCTGTGAAACTGGCGCGAAATTGTGCGAGACTAAACGTCTATGTTTATTAAAACTCCGTGAAACAATTTGTGAGAGACTGACGTTATTTAAAATTGACCTTATTGCCCTGTTCGCGTGAATAAGGCATTCGATGCCAAATGTTTTCCACGAAAAAATCTCGACATTTTTCAACACTTATCATCAGATCTTCGGCCACTATAATTTACTATCGTTGTTGAGTTGAATATATGACCTTTTAACGACAGGATACAGGGGTTAACGATCGGCAATAAAATGTTCTTTTCACCGCAAAGGAACTAAAGTCACCCCTCTGCTTTTCATGAAAATCTGTACCGCATTTCCGCCGTGGGCAGTCAACTGTACAACCAAACATAACTTTCGACTCTGTAACATTAGCCAGGAATTCATTGAAACAGTAGCTACGAGCATTGCCTACTGAACCGCAACGAGATGTTAGGGAAATACAAGTCGTATGTAAAAGATCGTGCGTGTGCGTTGTTTGTGCATGATTGCGTCCCCCCCTACGCACCGCGCCGGCCATACAGCGCAAGTCAACCGAGTCCAACTAGCCTAGGATTCGACAATTAGCATAACATTTTTCGGTCGATAAATTAAAGCCATAACTATGAACCAGTTTTGTTTTCTTCAAGGATAGAGCTATTTTTAGATATTTTTTGCATAAGAGCGACGTGGAGGATTTAACAAGACCTTGCACTTATCTTGCTGTTATACCGCATAGTGTCATTAAATATTTGTTTTACGGGAGGGAAAGTTGCATAATTTAATGATAACGGACTTATCTACAAGGAAAAGGAAATTTATTTAATGAAAATGCGTAACATGACGCAAATTGCGCAAGCGCACGTAATAAGTTAACTACCGCATTTGTAAACTAGATTTTTTCTCAAATGTGCGGGATGAGGTATTTTACTTTAGATGCATATTTATAGGAGATTTAAATAGCCTAACTAGTAACCGAAAGTAGCACATTAAAGATATTGTATCAATTATCTCTATGACCGTGTTGTTGAGCTGAAATATCTAGGATTCTAGGCTCTATATACAGATAACATGGTCTTATGACGTGTTTCGTGTCCGAGTAGTGCGCTGTGCTAATAAATGTATGTGCCTTCTAGTTACTATGCAAGAGATACCGCGTCCATACATAGAAAACTATTTGTAGTACATTTTCCTTCGAAGACCAAGCAAATGTTGGTTAATGCACTCTGCATATAAAGTGATTGATGAAGATTGAGTCGGGACGATATTTCTTGAACGAATATTTGTAATGGATGGGATTTTTACATGCCCTTATGTATTGATGCAGCGAAAAGCATAGCACATAACAGAAACACAGAATCAAACACATCAACACAGTGTGTTATTAAATATAAAAAACTGCATTGCAAGCTGAAGTTATGACAGGCAGTCAACCCATGCAAACACTGACAATAAAATTTAAAATAAACAGTCCAATTAGTTTCCAATGTCGTGTAGGGTTATACAATCAAGTAACACAGATGTTAGTTGAATTTCTGATAAAATTTTGCATTAGGTTACGTCAAACGAAGCGTAGTTCATGAAGCATTAGGTCTTGTGTGTCTACCTTCGTTCGGCGGCTTCGTTTGACCACTGTTACTTTCTGTATGCGCGAGTAACGTCGTCTTCGACTTCTCTAGCCGTCGGGCCTTTAGAGGTGACTCCGTCGGCTTTTTGTCGCTCCGTTCGGGCTCACTGTCTACGCCCAACTTACTGAGCGCAACTAGGCTGGCTACATTGGGAATATAAAATTATATTCAATAGAAACTGTAGGATAAATTGTGTATATGTCACAGGAAAATGGCAAACGCCGTAAGATTGTAAAATATCGCGTGAAATTGTAAACTATTTTTTCTAAATAAGACACGCATATATTGGAAACTATTGAATTTGTATGCAAAACGATTTTTTCATAATATATCGACAAGATATAATCTAATAAAGATTTATTACAATCTTACGGAGTCTGCAATTTTCCGGTGACATATATATGTTGAAAGGAAACAAAAGAAGCTTAGCATGCAAACATTCAGCCAATTTCCACTTTCAAAATAAAATAGCGTAGTTGGGTCATAGCTCGGAGTAGTGGCGGTGATGTTGGGTTGATAATGTAATGTTATTCCATACCAAGGAAGTGCAGTCGATCCTTAGCCATGCCTAGGTTGGTTTTCATCTTGTCGTGCAGGCGTTGCGCGCGCTGCCAGGCGTCGCCGCGGCCGCCCCAGCAGTCGACGGCGATTCCTCGTTCTAGCTCATAAATGCCTTTCTTGTAAAGCTCTATAGCTAATTCTTTTTGTCCTGTGGGAGACACAGATTTGCAAATTTTTTATGGCAACATGACAGCTTGGGTATATAGCGCTACACAGCTATGACGTGAACAACAGAATTACTGTTTAGTAAACCTTATACCTGAAATGGAAGGAGTTGTCACTGCATCATGACTATTATTTAAGAATAGGCCTGTTTAATGGCATCGGTACTTTGATACCCACTGCTACTCATAGGGTTTTCGTACTATTAATAATTATTATCACTGAGCAAATGAAAATGTTAAAGCCAGCTTCGACAATAAGCAGAAATAATATTAATATCTTTCTACTACACTTTCATAGACAGGCCATAGATGTGATCAATTAGGAAGGATCCTCTTCATTTATCTCTAAACTAGATTGTGGCAAATTCATAACAGGCACTGCATTAAGAATTACTTTAATTTACAAAAGCATTGGTTTACCAAACTGACTGTTGGTGAATGAATAAAGAACAAAAATGAACAAATGTTTAATTAGAAGAACTTTCAGTCCTTTGTTCTGAAAACCCTTTGTTTTAGTTTGTGACTAATATGGGGATTTTTTACATGCCCTATTCTAAACATGTTTCACATTTTGCCTAGTAAGGTTTACAATTTAAAATGCCTTGGTTTTCATTTTTTTAAACAAAAATAGTTTTTACATAATTTTGTAAAAGGATGTTTAAACTTAGAACAAAGAGAACTTTTCACATTTTAATTACTAATTAGGCAAAATTAATTGTTTGAATTAATTACAGTTGTTGACGGTAAAATTATCTGCTTAGACTTGCCTAATTTAAAGTAAATGAGTTTTTAAAAGTCCTGAACAAATAAAACAATATTTTTTCTGGAAATACTTATTCTAGGACTAGACATGTCTTGTTTTATGATATTTCAACAAAAAAATAAAGCCTGTTTGTCACATAGATTTTCTACAATTTGTTGTTTATTGTCTTCTTTCTACACTGAAACTATTTTAATAGATGCCATAAATATAAAATGTTAATCTCACCTTCATTTTCTTCATCAATCTTCAGTGCCTTCGATATGTACTCAAAAGCTTTCCGGTGGTGGTGCTTCTGTTTGGCCAGCAGCGGGTCCCCGGGCCCAACATTGTGTATGTGAGACATCTCCTCACTGGGGGCGAGCTCCGTAGACACTATACCGTCCTTTACCACCACTTCCAAGTTACACTCGCCTGCCTTACGAGGCTTGTGCATAAACCGATGCGACGCCGAATACAAATATTTAAAAATTATAAAAAGTTGATATAAAATTGATCTTAGCACGTTAAACAGAATGATGATTGGGAAAGAAACGACGTAAAGATTCCTTTTATGGACAGAAGGTTGCGAGTCATTTCGCAACGCTGACCCCTTTGCTAGGTCTGCGTCTGCCTTCTTGGACTTACGGTTCGGAGACCTCGTAGTTTTACGCGACAAACGGCCACCATTTGAATCGTCACCGGACACCATCAAGAACACCAACACACGGGCTTGTTTAACACAAAATCTCCATAAAATTTTCAGACAAAGAAATGCGAGCTTATCCTACTCCCTATCATAAATACAGCAAAAAAATTGTGATCACTAAAACGTATTATTGACAAATTTTGACGTTTGTCACGCTTGCACTGCAGACCACAAAAATAATGTTTACGTGGTAGTTTTACTAACAACCGAGATTTTCATACAATTTTTCGGGAATATTCAATTTAGGTTCTTCATGTAATTTTAATACACTTATCTATATTTTAATAATTTAATATAATATATTTTGATAAAGTTTGTATTTTTATCACCTATTAGCAAAATTAACGCCCGTTAATAATATTTGGAGCTGGAATTGGTACCAATGGAATAACAATATTGGTAACGATGGTAGTTTTATGCGTTTCGTTATTTTTAAGCATTTTCAGGCAATGTTTGAATTTAAAAAAAAAGAACCTTATACTCATGAGCAATTTGAATAAATGACATGTTTTAAATTTAGGGGTATACCAAGAAGATCAATTTTTTTTCCATATCAATATTTAACAATAAAATATCATAAAACCTGTGAAGACTCAAATGTAAACACAACGTTTTTGACATCGTGAATGTGTGACAGCGCCGCATAGGCGATCGATGTTGACTTTTTTCCCAAAAAAATTGCATCAGCATTTACTTTAATTAGTGCAGTATTGTGAACAGAAACGTATTATAATAATACAGGGATTACTCATAGAACGAAAAATGTAAGTTTTACAATTCCAAATAACCTAACCTGTCAGCTGTGATTTGGTTTCTTGTGCACATTTGGACCATATTTATCGACATTTCGGAAGGAAATACAATAAATGTCGCTGTTTAGCGATAGCTTACCTATTTACCAGCTTAAATATAATAGCTTAGCATATGTTTTTTGTCATTCTACGCGAAATATCAAAGAAAAACTTCATAATTTAGTTTTAGATCACCATGGCTAACGTTGTAGAAGAACAAATAAATAAACTTGCGGTTCAAGACGATGATTTTGTGGACCCATGGACTGTTGCTGGAAAGTCAGAAACTGGAATTGACTATGACAAATTAATCAGTAAGTTTAATAAAATAAAAGAAATAAAATTATTTTTAATTCTTTTTTAAATCATACCTAATAGTCATACAACTTACCTTTCAGAGAAATTTGGCAGTTCGAAGATAGATGAGGAGTTAATTCAGAGGTTTGAGAAAGTCACTGGGAAAAAAGGTAAATTATAATTTAATATCAATAAAGCTCCAGCTAAACCTGCACAACCAAAGCGACTGCGAAACGGGAGCGTCAGTCGCGTGGCAGAAGCTGCTCGTTTATATATGACGCCTTGCACAGCCAGGCGACCAAGCGGTAGTACAAATTGTAGACGTTCCCGCTTCACATCCCATGTCCCCCGTACTTGACGGGTTTGGCCAAAGCAAAAACTTTCAAAATGAGAAGCAGTATGGCTAAATTAATATTAATAGATCTGTAAACATACAACAGTCCTATCTCTTTGATTTGCAGCTCACCATTTCCTGCGGCGTGGTATATTCTTCTCGCACCGTGACTTTCACACCATTCTAACACTTCACGAGGCTGGCAAAAAGTTCTACTTATACACTGGCCGGGGCCCTTCTTCGGAGAGCATGCATATTGGGCATATGATACCCTTCATGTTTACCAAGTGAGTTGAGCATGCTTGCACTGTATTCTAACAAAATATAGAACGTAGACTAAATTATTCTTACAAAATTTCATTCTAATATACGTGTTTCACCAAATATCCACTGCTGGCATGAATCCTTACCTGCTGTGTGGTATGATTTCTGTCTTAGTTCTTTATTTTACAATCATTCACACTACCAAAAGGGAAGGCAAATTGATTGCACACCACCATGTGTTCGCTGTGAAATATTATCTATACTAATAATAACACTGAAGAGTTTGTTTGTTTGAACGTGCCAATCTATGGAACTAGCAGTCGGATTTGTATATTATAGCCACATTCATGATGAATGCTATAGGCTATACGGGAATGGGAAAAAACGGGATATGTGCATACGAATTCGCGGGCGAAGTGCTAGTATGTTAATATCTTTCAACATGCTACAATGTAAAATACTAGAAAAATTATTTTCCTCCAAGATTTAGGCATTTGAGAGTGCATCAATCAACATACATAATAAGTCAAAGTCAAGTCTTTTGGATACTCAATAACCCTTTAGCTTTTGCAGTAATATCATTACTAACAAATCAATTCTCTTATGCAGATGGCTCCAAGATGTGTTCAATGTACCACTTATCATTCAGCTAACGGATGATGAGAAGGTTCTGTGGAGGGACCTGAAGATTGAGGATGCTCGTAAGATGGCATTCAACAACGCTAAGGACATCATCGCTGTAGGCTTTGACCCGGAGAACACTTTCATATTCAATGATTTGGATTTTATTGGGTGAGTTGCAATCTTGAATATGATTTAATAATTCTATGAAAAAATTGTGCTTGGTTTTTGTTAATTGCTGACATCAAGTTCATTGCTGAACTTGATGTCTAAATAGTATAAAACATTCTCACTGTCTGCCTCTTCACCTAATTCTTCATGTTTGTAGAATAGCGCTGCAGAATGTGTGGTAGAATAGTTCTGTAAAAGTCTTCCTGTGATCTTAGGTGAAGTGAATTTGAAGCGAGCTGTCAATCTATAAATTTAAGGAGGAATGGCAGTTCACTTCCAAGCTATGGTAGGAGCCTGATAAATGTGCCATAAGGGTCACTGACCCATACACTTATTGACTGTCTTAACCTTTTGAACGCCATTGTCACGTATAATAATAATAAATAGCTTAATAGCTGTCCTGAATCGTGATCCTTCACATTTCAAAAACGGTTCATAATTTATTGTTCAGGTATCTACGAAGCGGTATTAGGGAAAGATCAATGTACTTTATTGCAAGTTTTTCTGGCGCCTACTATAGCTCCAACCAAGTTTTCATCAGCTGATAACATTCACTCTCTTCTTCCAGCCAATGCCCAGCATTCTACCAGAACATGGTGCGGATACAGAAGTGTGTGACCTACAACCAGGTGAAGGGTATCTTCGGCTTCGGCGACTCTGACGTCATCGGCAAGATCACGTTCCCGTCGATAGAGGCTGCGCCTGCGTTCTCCACTAGCTTCCCCTTCATATTTGATAATAAAGTTGTAAGTATTTTGTTACACTTCATTATAGTACATAAATTCTTTAATAGATCTCCCGCTACCATTAGTAGGCGTACGAGGGGTCGAAGCTAACTCGCAACGGCCTAGTCATTTTTTTTGCTATCCCATGGTGTAGGGTGTTGTTGGATAGGTCGTTTAAAAATATTGTGGGTGTGCAAAATCCATTTTTCCATCCAAGGATCCGTTTTGAATTAGTAAGCCTTAAAGTGCTAATTTTTGTTAAGAGTCAAGTGTGAAAAAATTCACGGTAGTAGCATATATTACGAATTTAAAAGGAAAACTATCACTGTTAACTAGGTTTTACAAGTTAACGAGTAATAACCGACGAACTTTAAAATGTAACTGGAAAACTAAACATTTCGTACCTAATAATTCCATAGAAACAATTTTTTTTTTTTGTGATCGTTTACGACACGTGTAACTAGGAACCCTTCACTGTGCGTAGCTCGACACGCACTTGGGCGGTTTTTTTTTGTATTGCATGAGAATAGCACTACTGTGAATTGCTTGAGAAATGACATAACTATTCATTCTTACATAAACCCCTCTCCTTTTTCCCTCAGGTGCCGTGCCTAGTCCCGTGCGCCATCGACCAGGACCCGTACTTCCGCATGACGCGTGACGTGGCGGCGCGCCTCAAGATGCCGAAGCCCGCCCTCATCCACTCCACCTTCCTGCCCGCCCTACAAGGCGCGCAGCAAAAGATGTCTGCCAGCGACCCTAATGCGTCCATCTTCTTGAATGATAGCTCGAAGCAGATTAGGACTAAGGTATGACATGGGTTAAAAAAAAATTGTGAGTCGTCACTAGGGTTGCCAACTGTACTATAAAATATAGTATTGTATTGTATTTCGGGTCTGCGTACTATATACTGTTGAAGAAATATATGGTACGCAAAAATACTATATTTTCAACACCGAAATCTAACAATCAACCTAACTTTACATTAACTTCTGACTGATGCGGTAGCATGTATAGTCGCACCGGAGGAAGAGTCGTTGTCCCACCACGTAGATTTCCCATAACAACGGTGTGAGTGGTGGGGAACATGGTCCCCACCACTCGATGGAAAACGACTCTTTCTCTGGTTTGACTCTAGTCATCTAGTGTATCCGAACCGAACGTCTCTCCGACGCACTGCATTCCGAACTTGTCAATTTCAAACGTATGTTTGTTCATTGGTCTGCTTTATTTTTGTTTTGGGAATTTGATAATTAGTTCCAATCAGACATTGTTCTTTTTTTGAGAAGTTGAAGTCCTAAACAAATATAGTTTCTATAGAAATAAATAAGTAAGAAATATATCTTTGGCTATTTATTGCTTTTTCTATAAAATACTATATTTTTTTGAAGTGTACTATTTTTTTTATAGCTTAATTTGAAAAATATTATATTTCGTCGAAGAAATGTTGGCAACCCTAGTCGTCACGGGACGCCTGGCAGATGTGAAACAACGAAATTATTTTGTACAAGTAATATGCATAAAATAACAGATTACGACAGGAACTAAATATGGCATAATGAAAATTATACATATAGACTGTATAGGTATATATATATACCATCGTATGGCGTGGCGACGCATGCCGTGGCGATGCGTCACCACGCCAACTATCGGTTTTACCCACGTCTTTTCACCAGGTATCAGAATCTATCTATCTATAAAAATAAAAATAAATCGCCAAATATATTGCTAATCGCAAAACTCGAAAACGGCTCAAACCAACTTCACTAATATTTTTTTTGTTGTATTTGTTATTGTCAGGAGAAGGTTCTTATGAAAGAAAATTTGGACAAAATACATCCGGCGAAGGCTGGCCGAGCCACTAGTTTAATATAAATATTTAAACCATATAATTCGTATTCCACAGATCAACAAGTACGCGTTCTCAGGCGGCCGGGCTACCGTAGAGGAACACAGACTGAAGGGTGGCAACACCGACGTGGACATATCATACAAGTACCTCACCTTCTTCATGGAAGATGATGAGAGGCTAGCAGAGGTAAGAACAGCCTTTTATTATTCATATTCATATCTTTATTTGCATTCCATAATGTGTGAAGATCTTGCAATGGGAATGTGTGAAGAAATTAATACCTACATAAATCAATTAACAATTTAAAAAAATTTCCTTAATATCTATTGACTTAATTATAAATATAAAATTTATTTAGAGATCAATTATTTGAGATCAGTTATAACTTATAATATAACATAAAATTATTTAGTAGGATTGAATTATAACATATTTTATAATGAAAATATGTATGAGTGTGAATTCTAAACAACTAAAAATGTATGGTGTCTGTTTGTGTAAATATATTTGTTTGTTTTATTTCTATTGATCCTAACTTAATATTACCGATTTTAATTGTTAAAGTGAATTTGTTACCTCTGTGTACGTCTTACGAATACGAATTTAGATGAAGGTTGCCACGCGGATGTCCATGTCCTGGAACCTATTCCAGGACAAGGACACCCGTGTGGCAAGTCAAGTGTCCTAACATATGATAGTTTTTATCCCGGGAATATGTTCCCATGGGATAATTTTCAACACTGACGGGGGTGGATTCGCGGGCAGCAGCTCGTAATATTATATTACATACATAAACGAAACATAATTACCTCGTTTTCGAATCGATAACGAGGTAATTATGAAAGGAGTTTTTCGGAAGGCAGTTTTTGGTTTACTGTTGAATTTTGGGTACGAGCACATGTCCGGAAATTTGCTACTAAGTTTTCCAATAGGATATTAACCTTCATTAGCAGCTCAAACTTGATTTGTAGCCGGTTGACAGCCAAAGGGGGTTGTAAGTTACAAGCTACCCCTTAGAAGATTTCAATCGTGATGGTACGTCATCATCAGTGATCGGTTGATCGGGCGCTAACATACCTAAACTTCACTTTTATTCTCATGAAAGTATAATATGGACATGCTTTTCAGAATCCCGGATCCCGGAATCGTTCGAAATTCCTGAGATTGCTAAAAATGCCCGCATTAAAATTTAGTTATAACTCGTTATGAACTCTCATTGTAATTTTTGAATTTTAAAATCCGATTCTAATGGAACTTTTAATTTACAATGAAAGTTTTTATGAGAACTGGTTTAGTAACAGGCCAGCAGCCTTGACCACTTAGGGAATTGAAACAATTGTAATTTTATGTGTAGCTCCATTTATTGTTCAATCCCGGGAACTCGAGATTACTTATTTATTCAGAAAGGAATGTCCATATTATTCTTTCACGGGAAGAAGTTTAGGCATGTTAGCGCCCGATTATCCGATCACTGGTCATCATTATCAGCCCTTTTCCACCCGCCCAGAGCATCGAACTTTGGCTGTTACATTTATTTTGCGCTAATAAGAAGTTCCATAAAACAGTACTCACAATTTACTGTAACTTCCCTTTACAGGTAAAGAAAGAATACGAATCAGGCGTCATGCTAACAGGAGAGTTGAAGAAGGAAGCAGTAGACGCCATATCCCCCTGGATTCAAGCCTACCAGCAACGCCGAGCCAAGGTCACTGACGAAATGGTGCAGAGCTTCTTCAAGATCAGGCCCATCAAGTTCTAACCGCGAGCGTTTCATGACTAAAAAGTATTTTCTAATTACGTGTATTTTTTTTTAACTTAAGACTGACTTGGTCAGTGTGCCTTGGAGGTACTGCAGGAAGTTTTGTGGATTACTTTGTGTTTGTTGACTTAAATTATTTTATTTATTTGGGAAAATAAACAATTACACACTTAGATTACAAAACATATGATATAGAAATGATACAAATCAACAACGTTCTCCACAGATACACAGTGAGACAATTTGGTAATTAAACCTTTTGAACGCCATCGTCACGTATACATGACAAGCAAGCGCGTGCCCTGTAAGCCAAACGTCACAAATACGTGACAAAAAGTACGGCGAATTTCTGGCTTGGCGTCGGGGGCACGCCGATGCGTTTATGCTCTGGCGTTCAAAAGGTTAAGAAAAACCGGCCAAGTCCGAGTCGGACTCGCGCACGAAGGTTTCCGTACCATTATCTATAAAAACGGCATGAAAATCACGTTTGTTGTATGGGAGCTGGGAGCCCCCTTAAATATTTATTTTATTCTGTTTTTTAGTATTTGTTGTTAGAGCGGCTACAGAAATACATCATCTGTGAAAATTTCAACTAACGATCACGGTCCATGAGATACAGCCTGGTGACAGAGGGACAGACGGACAGCGAAGTCTTAGTAATAGGGTCCCGTTTTACCCTTTGGGTACGGAACCCTAAAAATAAGAAACAAGTACAAAATAATCCATGAAACAAATCTTATTTCGATAAGTGATTATGATAACGGCGTAAATGTCTAGGATTTGCAGGCGGAATAATGAAGAAAGGAATAAGTATGGAAAATATCACGACTTTTGATAAAAGTTATTTTAGAACGATTTTTCAAAATTAAAAAAAAAAACATATGTTCAATGCGTAACAGTTACGTTAATTTTATAAAAACAATATTCACTTTTTTGCCGAAGACGTAACAGCTGCTCCACGTTAAATACTGGTATTCAGCTGATCCGGTTTGACTGGAAGCCGACCCCATATGGTTGGGAAAAGGCTAGGCAGATGATGATTCTGCGGAGAAGAACGTGTATACTCCATATTTAACTACTTGTCCTTAATTCATAATACCTTAGTACATTTTGTATGTGATTAAATATCCATATGTATAACCATTATATATAAATATGTATTTATAACCATTCTTAGCGTACATTAGACTTGTATTTTCTTATGCTTAAAATAACAGTAGTTTTCATACTTAGTAGAAACGAGAATAAACCAGTGAAAATTAAAATTTCAAATTGTATAATGCATTTATTCGGCGCCTTTTTATACAAAGAATGTAATTTAATTACAAAAAGTGTAGTTAATAAGTCGTGTCCGTGTTTTTTACAATCATTATTAAATAAGGTATATTACCGATAACTCACTGTATCCTATTTACATGGAGCTATGTTCTCTCCAGATCATATTATTTATTTAAATGGCGGATTCTGTCTGTTTCTAGCCAATTAAGACGTATAGAAGCAACACTAGAAGGTTGGTTGGCATGAAAAATGGCACAAAAACGTACCCTAATCTGTTCTCGCGAACTTTGTGCCTACGTGTATGACGAATACAACTACCGTTTTTTTTTTTCGGTAGAAAATGACCAGAAATGATTGGTTGGGAAACCGTCTCGATGTAAATAAGGTCCTCGTATTTTGTACCATTCGTATAGTATGTAGAAAGCCTATGTTTCGAAATAAAGTGGGATTACAACTGTACGCACAATATTGACAGCCTTTTCAATAGTTTGCGCCCATCACATAGTATTCTGCGCATGAGTTGATAATAAGACGGATTGGAACGCAATAAATCCTGGACTGTACATGGCTGTGCTATAAGCATAAAATAATAAGTAAATTATTTATTTATTTCAATAAATACACCGTACAACTGATGCATTTGTTTTTTTTTTAATAGGTATCCGAATTTCTGCGATAAAATTGTTTTCTAATTTGAAACAGCTTTGAATTATGGATGCAGCCTACCAAATTTAATTATTCGTATGCCGACTTGGTACAACCTACCTCCTCCTTAAGTCTAAAGTAGATATGATTTTATTAGCAAGCAACTGTGTACTCAAAAGAGCAAAACATTATCTAAATGTCCTACCATAAGAAAATAATAATAATATATTTTCGGCTGTCATTGTGCCGATTGTCGTTACGGCCAATGGCCTGATGGCCAAAAGCTTCGACGACCTTCTGTCGAAGCTGTCGTTGCGCGGTTGGGTAAAGGGCCTGATACAGAAGGCAGTACTCCTCGATACGGCTCATATAGTGAGGAGGTTTCTTTCTCTGGAGCCCTAACTACTGGTAGTTTGGACTTTTGGACCCTGCTCCCGACTCCGGCGGACTACTATTTTTATATATTTTTTTTTTTTAAGACTTTATAAAAAAATATTTAAAAATGTAAATTTGTATGTGAAGAAAATTAAATAAACGAAATAATAATATATTTTAGAAGTGGAGACTTGTTATTGCTGACAGTCTAACTTACTGATCTTCACCTGTCTGTGTTAGCTGTAAGTCTTCCATAGTGCTTAAATAAATAAATAAAACAACCTCTCTCCCACCTCAAACCAAAAAAACTCTTTAACATTAATTCATTACCATAAAAATAGAAGGTATTTAATCCATTTAGAACACCATGGGTGTCTCATAAGTTCCATACAAAGCAAATAGCCAACAAAAGGCGCCAAGACAATGACAACGGCCCTCCTTGGTGAAAACTAAAAATTGTAGCACACACTTGTACACACAGCGCTACTTTGATCGAATATGCATTACAATAGGACTGAAATGTGGATGACACAGTCCTGAGGTGAAACAGGTAGTGGACGGGTGTTTAGACTAAGAAAATTGTAGGAGTGATAAAATTTTGGTGGTTTGCACTTTGGTTAAGTCCTAGGATGTCAGCAAAGTGATTATGACAGTAGGCTCTGTGTTTGTTTAAGTGTAAAAGATCGAACTTGCCTTGTGATGATTGACGTACACCAAAAGTAGAAGGTTCTGGAATCTCTTATCAGATGTTTTCACGATACGATATAGGATTGTAGTGGAACAGATCCACAAAATCCACGATTGAAGAGTTGATAATCTAAAAGCATGTAATTATTGGGTCAGTTAGTGTTTCAATTGCCACGTTGGCGTATTAGAACTTCACAAACTGATTTCAACAGCTGGTAAAACTGAAACAGAAATCCTTACTGGACCTTGAGATTGACAAAAGGAAAGTACAGTGTTACAAACAAGTGCAATGTACAACCAAACATACGAAGATGAGGCTCCCCTTCCTCTCATAGCAAACTACACAGTAGTCAAAGAAGATGATGAAGAAAAGAGGGAGACAGAAGATCGCGTCATTCTAGAAATAGGTCGCCAAGACGACAAGCCGAGAGAAGAACACACCTTCTCACATAAGAAGTATGATAAAACTATATCCCATCACAGGTCTTATGTGTTAGAGGATTATGAACCCAGGAGGATATCGTATTTTAGACCGCATGAATTGGACCACAGCGCTTCTGAAGGTAAGAAAATGCAAGTGTTCTCTTGGAAAAACTAAAGAATTAAAATAATGAAGCCATGATGATTCATTTCAAAATATGATCATGTTCATATGGGTGTGAGCCTGGAGATCTGTCATACAGGTCCCGAACCTAGTACAGACTCCAGCTCTCACAAAGGTTCTAGCATAAGGCAGAATAAGAAAAATAAATTACTGTAACAATGTACCTTTATGAGAGAAATAAACCATATTATTATTATTATATTATTATTATTATTTGTTAACATAGTTATGGCGCCAGGTTTCTACGTTGTTGCTAATTGATATATAGCCGTTTTGCTACTCCTAAGTGCATAATATTCAGAAAGCATTTGAGGGTTTGCAGTGTGATTGCTCTTTCAAATCCAACAGGAGTGTTGGATTTTATAGAAATTAATTGGAAAAAGCTGGTAAATCCAGCTTCTCAATTACAAAGTTCAAAAGTTTTGAGGCGTTGGGCCTTTGGCAAAAATGTATTAGAATTAGAAGTTGTTTGCGATATGTGGGTACCTAAGCAAAGCGATGATATACATCGATTTCAAAGGAGCAGGTTATAAAAAGGACAACCCTTCTTTTTGCCGCAGTCAGGTAAATCGGTTTGGCTTCCAATACTGTTTCATAGGTTTCCGTCTCCATCTGCAAGTAGCTCGAATGCAAGATGGATAACATTGCGGGCTACTGAGGTATTGTCATCAATCCCTCGATCGTTCCCCGCAATGTTACTAAACTTGCATGCGAGTTGTTTGCAGTTGGAAATGTGACCCTACCCTGTAAAGCACGCCACACAACCTTAAATCGCCAAGCCAGGCGCCAAGCGCTCATAGTATTCCTTCAACATATTGAGAACTTTCTACAAGTACCTACTATCCACATTTAAGGTCCCAGATACTATGAACAAGACTTCAGAGATACAGTCAACATACCAGAGCCTGCGAACTCCGAGTCGTCTTTAGACTACTCCCACGAATCACTGGACACCTCTAAGTACGGAACAGATGACCCCAACCAAGACCCCATTACTAACTGGAAGGAGAGGGCCATGCAGCTTGAGAAAGGTATGAAATTCTTTAGTTTTTCTGATGCTGTGTTTTTGCTCTTCTTAAAAAACTTTTTGAAGGGACTCCTAGACACGCTTATAGAGGTACGGGAGGGCCCGTTTATCACGCTCTATAAGCTGTAAGTGGTACTCGCTTGGAATGAGGTTTTAGCGTCGACCTCTTACGGCCGGTTTCAATAACGTAACCAACTGTCAAATTAGCTACCAACAGTAGCTGAAACGTCATGTTTGTAAGGCAACCATGACCGTTTCAGCTACTGTTGGTAGCTAATTTGACAGTTGGTCAAAGTAGATCCGTTATTGAGACTGGCCGTTAATTGGAAACAGTTTTATTGGTTTTCCATACCAGGAATTTCCCAGTTTTCTCGTTTCATGGCATTAGGGTCGCCTCCTTTACATTACAACATAACCGGCGTAGGTATAAAAGCAGATGAGACATTAAGAGTTATAAAGACACTTTACACTGGCATGAGCGCTCTACAATGAGCCTGCATTTTTATAACTTAGAGGTGCCATATTAACACACTGTTAGTTAAAGTTATTGTCACCGATTTGAGGCAATGATACAGGCACAGACTGCTAACATCCCAGACCAGGCAATGACACTCATGTCTAAAAAGAGTGGTCATGGCAATCCACGATTATTTTGTGAGAAAGAGATGGCGCTATTCGTTCTGTAAAGCTCTGTGTCTATCTCTCTTTATCAACAAAGCCATGATGGCTTTAGCACGATGTATGTGAGTATTTGGAATACGGTTAACTCCCGTTATAGGCTGATAGTTAGGTATACCCAGAAAGCAATTCCAGGCAAGTATGTATTTGCAGTAATAGTAAGTGTACCCTATTATCTTGCCACGAGAGTTCAAATCGCGCCGTTACAGAATACAAGAAAACGGCGTGTGATAGAGAGCGGACGAGAATGAGGGATATGAACCGCGCTTTCGACCTGCTGCGCTCCAAGCTCCCGGTCACTAAGCCTTCTAAGAAAAAATACTCCAAGATCGAGTGTCTGAGGTGAGAGAAACTTGTTTTATATCTGTACGATCTAGTGACAACGCTTGGGAATGCCTATAGGTATATATAACTGTAGGTAAATGTCTTTTGGATGAAATGATAACGATGATGATGACCTCAATAAACTCATTTCGTGATTAGCTTATCACTAAGGCGGTAACAGACCTGAAATTGAACTGCCCAGAGGACCAGGTATCGACTAAGTATTGCCATTTGAACTTGGCCGGATCGTACGAAGTTCTTTAGTAGTAACTTTACCCTGTTACAAAATGCGTTGTGAAATTATTGTCACAATAATAAGACTTCTTATCCGGCTTCTTATGGTCCACCAGAGAGGTTACCTGTACAGGTAGACCATCTACGAGAAGGTATACTTACAGTCTGATTGTGCAGTATCAGAACGCTGCATAAGGTGGGTACCGATCATTCGGTGTCCATTCCAAACAGGATGTTGGAAAGCAGTAGTAAGGTGGAAGTAATTTAATCTGTAGGTAACTTATCCGTTGGAATTTGTGATATACTGGTGTAATTGCTGCGAGGCTTTCCATAGCGAGGATAAACGAATAGCCGGTGACAGCTATCCCGACTAGTTCTTATTGGTTCTATGATGACTAGGTGACAGGTCTTCCTTTTAGCCGACTTAAAAAAAGGAGGAGGTTCTCAATTCGAATGTTTTTTTGTCTGTTACCTCATAACGTCATAACTCTGTCATTTATGAACCGATTTGAAAAAATATATTTTTGTGCGAAAGGATATATTTACCCCATAAATATATTGGTCCCATAGAAATTTCATCAAAATCGGCTCAGCAGTTTGATTTTTAAATCAAAATAGCTGGAAAACATATGCCATCCCAGTATCGAAATTGCGTATACTTATTGCTTTCCTGTGACTTTCCAGTAGTATTGTTAGGTGTGGAGTACCTGCCACTAAAAAGAAAAATATAAAACTTTTTTACAAAAAATACACCGACACCAATACTTACCGACTTCCGAAATTAAAGTTATTTTATACTTTGTAATGTTTTTTTTATTATTTGGAAGTCGGTTGTATTTTTTATAAAAAGTTACAGTTTTACATAAAGTTTTTTCTGTAATGAGTCTTTTCCAAAGATCTAATATTGTGTCGTTTGAATTCCAGAATAGCCATATGTTACATCAGACATCTGGAGTATATGTTGGCTGGTGGAACCCCTGACGAAAACCCTGCGTTCTTCGAGCTTCACGCGTCGGACCTAAGACGTAGGCAACAACAGAGATTCTAGCTAAAACTTTAAGAACCGAACCGTATATTTGAAACATTTTTCACATACAAACTACACTCGCGTGCAAAAAACTGGAATAATCGCGCATTTTTTTACAATTTCTATGCAATGAACAGCTATGGATTGTGGTACCTATATCATTTGATAGGTAATTTTAGCTTTTAAAAGATATCAAAAAGATTTATTTTCCTACCTCATTTTAGGGATTTTTTATAATAGGTTGAAGTTGTGGACATCTAAATGAATAGGAAGTAGGTAATATGAAAAGATAAAAATGAATAATTTACCAATTAAATTATTTACCCCTCAACATTTTGAGTTACCCCCCTGGCCCTAGTAACTGCCTGTAAACGGTTTTTCATCTTCCTCGTACCTGCCTTTTCGGTTCGTCATTCGGATTCAATTCAGGACTGAGGGTTGACTAGTCTAGTGTGGGAATCCTGACTTCTTCCAGGTACCGTCTAGTCATTGCAGCGGTGTGGCAGCGGTGAGGCAGCGGGCATTATCGTGCATGGCCTAGCCATATAGCCAGAATGTCGTTTGTGTATCTTTCTGCGGTTGGCCCCTCCTCCCCGATAGAGGTGATTCCAGTTTATTGCTCGCGAGTGTATATAAAATGTTGCAGAATATTTCCCTTATGATTAAAGCAGAAAAAAATGTTATTCAACTTTTGCTGGTAATTCATACATTATGGGGTTAGGTGTTAAAAGTAGCTAGTTAGGCGCGCGAAGTGTCAAAGACATTGTCGTAATGCACATTGCTACAGACTCAAAGCGAAAAATACTGCGGATGTGTGCATTACTTTGTGGAAATAGGGGTCAATATGATATTGTATAAGGGAAGTAGGCAAGGGTCATCATAAATATTTCTGCCCATTGTAACGCCAATACAAGCTCGCCTCCGATTGAAAATAGAGAGAGTAAACTGTTCAAAAATAAAACTGACTGTGGATGTTGTTTATTAACTGAGTAAAATATTTAAATAAAAATTCTTTAAATTAAAAAAAGCGTATTAATTTTCGTTATCAACACAAAGAAAACTGTACAATATACTTTGTATGCTTACCTTTATTTTAAAAAAATGCCTCATTGGTAGGTTGGAAATCATTTTTTTTTACGGAAAGCACGAAATGAACACATCTAACTCAAAAATTATCATTTTTCGTTAGGTACCTTCTTTAAAGATTCCTCTGACCATAAAATCATATTTTGACGAATCTACAAAAACGTAACCAATAAAATGTTGATTGGTTGTTAACCTTTGTTTGGGACGTGTAAGTACAAAAAAAAGATGACTTGGCTTACAGCCTTCAGTTTCGTTACAATCAAACTTATAAATTTCAATGACAACACAAACTTCACGTTGAGCGGGTTACTGGTTATTATTTCTTTATTTTCTTCTCCTTCTCTAGGTCTGCTTTTTTCTTCTCTAGAGCCTTGATGTAGTCAAAGTAAGCGCATTTGATAAGGATCGGCACCTTGACGACACCTGTTGAAGAGATACGCCATTAGCTTCATCATCTAACATTCAACAATGCCTGCTGGAACGACTGTCCATTGCAGATTATAGGTATATTTATAGATTGACAGGGATATCAGACAAGATGCCTATGTCGCAGCCATATCGTATAACACGCCGTATTACAAGAAGGCGCGCCGGATTGAAAAACGTCACTGTTATGTAATGCTACCTCACGTTCAGCCGGATTTCAATCTTCAATTCGGCTGAAATAAAGTATAGCCACATTATAATATTAAAGCTGTTTAGTACCGTGGAGCCCACATAACTACAAACGGGCGCATCGTCGATACGTCAATTTGAAAGTTTCAGATTTAAGTGCGCCTAATAATCAGCGGTCTAAGTGACATCCCGACATTTAAGCTGGGCAAATGATTTGGATCAATTTCATTCAATGACTTGCCAAGAAGCAGCAGCAGCCGCACGGGTCGATCTTCAAGGTTAAGAAACGCTTGCCGAGGTTGGTCTGTGGATGGGTGACCATCTTAACATACCGAGAAAGCACGTTATACGTTGGTCCCGGCTGTCATTTGTAGATCTTTGGCAGTCGTTACGGATAGTCAGAAGCCAGACAATCTGACACCAGTCTTGCCAAGGAGTACCGTGTTACCCAGTTAATGGGTTGTGGAGGTCTGGTAGGCAGCCGCTCCACGTAAAATACTTTTATTCAGCTGAATCCGGTTTGACTGGAAGCCGACCCCAATATAGTTGGGAAAAGGCTAGGCAGATGATGACTTGCCAAGAAGCGGAACGTAGAACAGGAAGCTTAGGGCACCCCGACAAGGATAGGTTAGGTTTGAATGGTATGACTAGTCCCGTCATGGAATGACGGGACTAGTCTAGTTCATGTTAGGTTCCTTTCAAACCCTGCAGACAGAAATAAGACGCAGCGGGGCTCCGTCGTCGAGGTTAGAATTCGATTGTTATTTATTTTAAGGGTTCCGTACCTCAAAAGGAAAAAACGGAACAATTATTGTGTTATTTATACACATCAGTAGGGTAATGTATACTCGGAAAAAATCGAGACGATTCCCGTAATAGACTAACTATCTACATGCGACTTTGTACGGAGCCCTCGGTGCGCGAGTCAGACTCGCACTTGTCCGGTTTTTTTATCTACATAGCTTCTTGGTGAAAATAAGTACAGCTAAACTTTGGAGGCCGCTTTATTCAATCCGGCGCGCCTCCTTGTAATGCAGCTTGTTAAACGACATGGCTGCAACACCTATACCACGAATCCTGACTTTGTTTTGGTGTTTCTTCTACCAACGATAAAGATTGTGGAAAAGCCGAAATTGTTTTAAATTGGAGTACGTTACCGAAATGTCATGTGGTCACATTACATTTTGGAATTTCAATAATAGTTATCGCCGATGTTATGTCACGTTATCTAAAGCCCCAGAATTTTCGGCAGGTAAGGAAGAGCTGTCTTGTCACAGTATTTTAGCATAGGAAAACTAATGTACAATTAAGGTTATTATTGATGCATTAAGTACATTACCAGCGAAACAAGTAGTAACAGCGCTTTTGTACAAAGCATAGAAGGGTCCCATCACATTCTCCACTGTATCCTTTTTCTGGAAACAAATCATTTTATCAGCGCTCCGTGAAACTGGGACATTTCACCCAGAGTCCACTGTTATATTTATTTGTCTTTCTGTGCTGCTCTCATATCAGCATGTTTGATAATGAAAATGGCACAACAATTTACTTTTACATATAATAATTAATGTTTGATTCGGCTGGTTATGTGAACCACAATTTAATATCTTTTTTTGGTATAACTAGTAGGTACTGCCCCAAATAAAATGTGTCCTGTTATCATGGCCATTCATGGCTATACAAAAATAGCATCCTCGATGATAAATTAACTGAAATGAAGTAATAATAAGCCGCCTTACGTAGGCTATATAGGCCGGTGTTACCAAGCGTTATAGTTTTTCATCCTTGTAACGTAACATTGTCAGTGATATGACCCCATTAACACCAGGCAGTTATCAGCGCGTAGGATGCTCCTTCCGTCCAGTATTACGTTACCGTTTTGTAAGCGATATTGATCACCATGGATCCCCTGCCTCCCCCTGCGTGCATGTACAAGGATCGCAGAAGGGTACCGGAACCTAGTACGAGATGTCAATCAGAATGGCATTGAAAGGCGTTATCCGTATGACTTTGGCCTTAAGGATCTGGATGTGACCTAATTATCTCTTTAATTGTTTCACAATTGGCATTTGTTGGAAAATTTAAATAATAATCATATTTTATTAATTTATTAAATGATTGTCATGCTGATTTAAAAACATACGTTTTAGTTAGGTTATTACCTTGCTATTACTTTCTCTAGTTACAAACTAAGATCATATCTGAGCTAAGGACATTGCTGAAGAGTGAGTTGAAAATAATTACACTAACAGATTTATAAACACAGGAAAGTGGGATTTGAAAATACAACAGAAATTTAGGTTAATATCTAAGTTTTCTATCCCGTTGTTTAAGAACTCTCGAATTAGTTAAATCTACTACTTTTTAATGTAATTCTAATTAGGTTTGGACGTTTTATTTCAACACCATTTTCGCTGGATTTGTTTAAGTAGGTTACAAACTGAGCATGTTTGTTGTTTTTGCCCGCTGAATACGAGAATGCGAGCTCATTTTCATTGACCGTATTGAGGGGGGAATGAATGAACCAATACTATGCGAAGAACGGCGTCCCTCGTATGTAACTGACGTGCAAACACTAGGATATCATAATACTAGAAAACGTTAGCAGGGATTTTCGCCTATGAAAAGGAAAGTAGGGGCGGGGCGTGACTTCACTGTGCCATAGTGTCTGTTGAGCGTAGCATACACCTACTAGGCTGGCAGCGGTCGGTAGAGTACCGAAATAATCTGTCTGTATAGTCTGTTACAACAATCTTACAAGCAACTTGCACTGGCCGATAAACGTCCATTGCTCCAGTTGTATGCTATCTTGAACAAGGCACTGAGCGATGAAGCAATGGATGGAATGTGTAAAGTAGACGCAGTTTAGAATGGCGCCAAACCACACGAGTAGCGATTTCGCGAATGGATTGTGCAGGTAGGCAGGCCGAGACAAAGCCGTGGGGCCAATGCGCGGATGGCTTTCATTGTGGGCAGACGTTTTGCGAAAGCGAGTGACTCCGATGCGAATGGCATGCGCCGATTGCGAGACAACCTCCCTTTTACTAGGCTCGCAGACTTCACAAGGAGAAATTTACACATTCCGAAGGAAGTTTTTTTTTGCAGCAGAAGTCAATATTTGAATGAGCTGTACGATACGGCTTTTCAGGTTGCCTTGTATTTATCGCTTAATTCGACCCCTTTTCTATTTGAATCTGCCATGGCCTAAATGGCCGTATGTGAAAAGGTCGATGACATTCAATTTGTTATAAGTTTATTACATTATTGTAAGTATTCGATAATTATTTTAATTCAATTATTACATTATATTATTATGAACAGTATGATGACTATAGGATGGTTGGCGCTCTTTGGGAGGCTTACGTTCAGCAGTGGACGGCAATTAGCTGATATGATGATGAATACTTTTGAATTTGAATAGTCCTTAATCTTAATCTAAATCTCCTTTAATTTTTGTGTAACTACGGGATAATAATATGTGCTTACAAAGTCCCAGGCAAAAGCTAGTGTAATTATAATATAACAATATAATTTTTTTTTGTTTACATCTTACTAAATTATAATGTGATTTGATCGATTTGAGTATTTGACCCCCAATATGTGTTAAAATAAATTGGATGGCAATTTGCACCCGATTGCCGAGTCGGTAAAGTTGATCGAACGACTGGTGACGTAACTACTTCTACTAGGGCAACATGAGCCGCGAGCAGGTACAAATATTTCAGTAGCAATATGTGTGTACAGTCGAATCTGATTCTTAAGCGCCAGCGAATAAGGTTAAATTTTAATTAGTGAATTTTTACTTACAATTACGTTACCGCATTGATCGAAGACTGGCGGGCGTCTCGTGTTGATGCTGCGTACGTATTCCTGCCAACGGCGAACGCATTCTGTGACGTCTCGTTGGTCGCCCCACACTCCTTGCGTGTACGTGAAGTAAATAGAACCTACTATGATGCCAGCCTGTCGAGGAGATGGATAAATGGTAAATTGATTCAATCACTACTAATGACGGTGAAATGTATAGGAGGTTGCACGGCGGTTTGTAAACAACATAGTAAAGATATGTACATACAGTTTTACATTGTGGAATAGTATTATTGTTATCTATTTAACACTATACGATGCTCATAAGAAGAACAAAAGAACTTTGACTCGGAATCAAAGGCCAAAGTGAAATCAATTTTGTCCACCTTCCCCAGACATTTATAAAAAAAAAATTTGTAATTTATTCTTTAACAGTAACTTCATTATTTGCGTACTAATTATAATATTTTTTTGGTAACGCAGATAATCTTTATCAATAAATATTGTGGGTGTGTAAATAAGATAATATAATTGTATCCAAATATCAAAAGAAGTTTGTTTAATAAAAATGACTATTAAAACTTGTTAATCTTTGAATTTCAACCTTAGGGATAAGGATTACAGCATAGCAAATCTTAATTACTACTAGGACAGCATTTATTAAAAGAGGTAAGTTTCACCAACTTTGACGGCGTACATAAGCCTTCCGTGTACGTAGTGAGGTATGCTTGGTAAAGCAACAGTTTGGCCACCTTTTCTAAGCTTGTACTCTTCTTTGCTGCAAACTTTGATGCAGGTTGGATTCAGTGGGTGATCTGGAGAAAAATCCAATTGTCCATTAAACAATGCTGATTTAAATACTGAAGAACAATTTACATATTCTTTAGTTCTTTCAAAAAGATAATATTTTAAGAAAATTATTTTTATGTTAAAGATGTAAGTAATTTTACAAAGGGTAGGTAGGTAGGTACCTACATAACGTTACCATTTACAAGTTACTAACTATCCATATAACTTCAGTGCCTGGTAAAAGTTTGAGAGCATTTAGGAGACATTACATAATTTGTAATAAACACCAGGGCACCATACCAACAAGGAAGCTTATTCGTAAAATGTAGGTCAGTCACCTATTACACGGCTGCTCCATTGATGCAAAAGAGACAGAGATATTTTAATTACCATGTTACATCTCTTTCTAACTATTGTAGCGGGAGTTTTTTTGTGTTACTTGAACTTTACATTTCACCTAATCCGAGTTATAATATCCTGGTGTATTGGACGATTGTTTTTTTTTTTGGAATGAATGAAAGTTGTTTTTTGTTTCAACACGGATAAAACGACGCGATCGTGTTATTTGTAGCATTTTGTCAAAACTTAGTCGCTTTAGTAACAATATCACTAAATATTTATTTTACATAATAAAATTGTAGATTGGTTTGTTAACCTACCATGATGATAACATGCCAAGTCATTTGTTTTGCTTGAAAAGCATTAAGTTGAGGCTAGAATATTTTCAAAAACTGTCTTTTAGTTTTCTTGTGTCTAAAATATTGAAAACATGGACAGGCGATTAATTTCATTGAATAAAAACAATTAGAATTGACAATGTTTATTCAATGAACAATTTGAATGAAGTTTAAGTTAGAAACACATTACAATTCTATTGTGTGTGTCCGAGCATGCAGTGAGAATGGAAGTCAGTGACACTGGCTCGGTCAGTGTTATCTGCGAACTAAAATAGAATTCACGTAAGATTTTATATTGTGCTCGCGCGGTGGCTGACTCACTGCCATACTATGCACCGAATCAGGCATCCTAGGAAGCTAGGCCTAGTAATTTACAAATGATCAAAGGTGTACAAGATAAGTTGTTTATTCTTCAACTTAAGCAAAAGCATGCGAATTGTGAATCTTTCACATAGGTAGAATGACGAATTGTTTAAAGAAAGAAAGAAAGAAAAAGAGTTTATTTGCGACTATGTCATATCTTCAACAATAGGCGGCTTTAATTGATTCTAAATTTAACTAGGTACTTCTGTCAGCTTGTTCCAATGAAATTCCTCATACATTAAATAGCCACTAGAAGGTCTAATGACCCCAAAATACTTTGTTCAACGGTCACCATAAACCATAACATTAATTAGATCGCTTAAAACATCTACGAATTTATTTAGTTCTTCATAAAACAATTTTACAGCGTTGTCTGTTAGTATTATACTGTTGTTTGTTATCTAAAACTTCTTAGGACTTACCCAGAAGGAAGTTTAGACGTTCAGACGAAATGCAGAGCAAGTACTGAAATATATTTTGCAAAGTAATAAATTACGAAGATGGTTTTCAGATATGTTTATGAAGATGCATAAAAAATGTGCAGAAAGAAAATTTAAATTTGTAAGCTAGACGAATGAAGGTTGTTATGTTCAGAGAAATTGATTGATTTTAATAAAAATCGGTGAAAGACTGTTGAGGAATTATCAAACACGTTGAATGTAAGTAGTAGAGTAAGGTTAGAAGTGACTCTTTTGAATGCTTATTTCCTAGTATTTTTGGGCGAAACTTCGGAGCAAAATGGTCAGCTTCAATTCATGAAGGCAAGTACCGGTTTCCGCTGACTTAACGCACTTTGACCTAATTTTCTAGCCAAATGTTATCGTAATAAGAGTGATAGGAATAGGAAGTGCTTATTAGCCTAAAGTTTGAAGAACAGAGACAAGAAACGGAGACTGCCTTAGTACTATATTTTTTCCCGGACATCTGCCCGGACAACACTTAAATACATTAAAAAATTATGTTATTTGGAATAAGTTCGTGTTGTTTACCTAAAGTTTGCGACTAGACATAACATAACACAGTCGTTACAACTATCAAATTTTCCGAAAGTTTTCTTTTTGGAAAACATTTTGTAAATGACTTGTTGATCTTAAAACTATGAAACGCAGTCTTTGTTTAAAGAACCGTACACGTTTCGAAGTAAATATCTGCTTTCTAGCTCGCTCTTGGCCACGTTTGTTGAGATTTCTAAAGTTTAAGTGTGTAATTGAAAAAGAAAACTGACAATTGTTTTTAAAATAATAAAACGGTATTTTTTATCATTTTAGCATTCTCTATACGTATTTTGGATGGAGATAGAGTATTTATCATTTCAAAAACAAAAGGTATTTGTCTTTTACCTTACTAAAATATATTTCAAAATGTGCATAATGTTGGGTCACATTGTTTAGTAACACACTTAAACTTTAAAATCTTTAAAAACACCATTTAATCTTTATTGCACCGAAAGTACAATGGGCGGACTTTTACGGCAGCGCATTTCGTTATCTATTGTTAAACTCGGCGTGGTCGCATACCCGTGCGGCGTGGGAACGCTCTACATACCTTCCCCCACCGCCGCGTGACGGCGCGCCGCTCAGGTTATTCTCACTCCTGTACTTCGGTCTGTTGAGTGCGCATCTCCTGTATCACGTATATTGTTTCTGTGAATATTGTTTTTGACCCTCGCACGTTTTTTGGTTTATTTATTGGATCTTCCTAATACGACTACCTTGGCTTGAATTTATGGATTGCGATTTTCTGCAATAAGATTGTTCCTGTCTGTCTACATCAAATAATACGGTAAGTCAACCTTTATTAGTTTTGAATGTTTTGACTAAAGTTATTTATTTTATTTCTTGTAACAACAAATTCAATAACAATCACGTGGCTACGCGTGTTCATATTTTTAACCGTATTTGTTAATTAGAGCGTAAAATGAAATAATCAAATCTTAAAATCGATACTATCGATGCACCTAGCTGGAATGCGCGAGCCTCTTCCACCTCCCCGTGATCGTCCTATAAGGGTTTGTTTTTCCTTTTGAGGTATGGAAAACTTTAAAATTTTATTTTATTTTAGGTACTTCGCTACCGTACCTCTTTTTGGAGACCAGTAAGATTGGCGATGGCGAACAAGCCAACGGAAGCAACAGTACAAAGTTGGATTGGACTTCACCCTGAATTATATTACGACCCGGCCAGTAATTTGATTTATTGTTCTAAGTGTGAGAGCAGTACAACAGCTAAACTTAGTAGTGTCAAGAGACATATTGAAGGTGCGAAACACAAAGGGACAAGTAAGAAACCAAATGAAGAATTTTATTTGGACCTAGTACAATTTCTCATATTGTGTAATATACCTTGGGTTAAAGTAAACCACCCCGCTTTCAAAAAATTCTTCAATAAATATATTTGCTGCAATTGTACAAATCGGCAAAAGGTTCCTGAGCAATCATTGCTGAGGAAAGTTTATTTAGATAAGATTTTTAAAACAAATATTGACTCGATTTATGAACAAACTGCAAATCAAAAGCTGTGGATATCGTTAGACGAGACAACTGATTTTTTAGGCAGGTACATGGTACATTTTCTTGTAAAACCTTTAAATGCGATCACACAAAAACCATTCTTAGTTGCGTGCAAGGTACTAGAAATTGTTAATGGGAACACAATTGCCCAATTTGTAATAGACTGCCTTGAAAATATGTGGCGCGATTCGTATGAATCCAAAGTAGGAGACGTTGCTGTATTATGTACTGATAGTGTAGCATATATGCTAAAGGCGGGACGTGCTTTGAAAAATTATTTGCCTAATATGATACACGTCACTTGCTTAGCACATGCACTGAATCTCGTGGCAGAAAAAATACGATCACAATATTCAGATATAGATGAATTAATATCAAACGTAAAAAAAATATTTTTAAAGTCACCTAATAGAGTGCGCTTGTTAAAAAACACCTTTCCCCACATGCCGCTTCCTCCAGAACCCGTTATCACAAGATGGGGTACTTGGTTGGAGGCAGTGTCATATTATGCAAAATATTACGATCAAATTAAAACAATTGTAAATCTTTTAAGAAGTTCCGATGCGCTATCTATTAGGTGTGCCAAAAATGTTCTTCAAAAAGAAAACTTGAAGTTGGACTTGGACTACATTGAGGAATTTTTTAAAGATGTACAAATTGGGTTAAAGAAACTACAAAAATCTAATTTAACTCTAGTGGAATCCTTAGAGATTTTTGACCATGTGAGAACTGTGCTAAGCTGGTGTTCGTCTGAGAATATAAAAAATAAACTCGAAAATGTCATATCTAGAAATCCTGATTTAGATAAAATTAGAGACATATGTGACGCGATAACAGCAGGAATAGATGATCGATCATACTATATGTACGTGCCTTTGACCTCAGTCGATGTTGAAAGGTCGTTTTCGACTTATAAATGGATTCTTAACATAAAACGAAATCGCCTGACAGTTGAAAATATAGAAAAAAATATGATTGTGTATTTTAACGTAGATAACTCTTCTGACAAAGAAAACTTCGGTTCTGTTACTGAACTTGATGAATCGAATCAAGATGATTAAATTAAAATCTTTATTTATTTATTATAGTATTTATAAAACAAATAAAGATTTTCAAATTCTTAGCAATTTTTAATGCGTCAAGTTCTGTATCAAAACCGAACAGTTAGTAGTTCACTATTAAAACTGATTGTCCTAAATGTTCTACTTTAAAGGTTAATTTATACTTTGATTTGAGTTAAAATTGCATCCCTCAAAGTCAGTAAAATAAATATGACGTGATAGATAGATAAACATAAATAGTACACTTTGTAATTTAAGTTTTTGCGTCTGTACATTTTGTTTCATGCTTTCCAATTACATGTGGAAAAATAATATAAATATACCTATATATGTTACAACAATATTCACTGTGTTTAATTTTTCTTTTACCGTTTTAGTTTTTTATATAAACTAGTGAATGCCCGCGGCTTACTACTGTTTAATATCCCACGGGAACTATGCATTTTTTGGAATAAAATGTAGTCTATGTGCTAATCCACACCTTAATCTATCTCTCTGCCAAATTTCATACTTTAAATCCGTTCAGCCGTTTCGGCATGATTGAGTAACAAACATCCATACAAACTTTCACATGATAAAAAGGACCGTTTTATTATTTTAATAAAAACAATTGTCAGTTTTTTTTT
>NDFZ01005417.1:544079-573519 GCA_002192655.3 Mamestra configurata
AAAAAAAAAAAAAAAAAAAAAAGGCTCATAAATGCTACAAAACTTACTTATTTTTTGCAGAAAACAGATATAAATTCATACTTACCTAACCGCAGTAGGTACCGGATATTTGAAAATACATTTTATGGAAAGGGAAGGCCCGTGATTAACACAATGTAGTTTTTTTTTATCATCATTTTGTAACTACCTACCGATATTATGTATATTACTCATTCAATTATTCAATTTTTCTTTATATGTAGTTCATTTTTTATCACTACCACCACTCAATTTTGTACTTAACAGTTTTACACAATCAATACGACAATACTAACAGGATTGTGGTAAATGAATGACGATTTTTAAATGGCATTTGATTGAAATTATCACGAAAACTTTTAGGCTGAATATTTATTTTCTCATTATTTTTTAGTATTTATCATTTTCACCTGTTATAGGAAATTAATTGCTTGTCTTGGTATGGTCGTGTGAAGAGGAGGGATGAAACGCATGTTAGGTAATAATAGAGTTATGAATATCAATGTGGATGGATGGATGGAGGAGATGGAGATGGAAAGGGAGGCCAAGATGGATGGATTGTGTTAGTGATATGAAAGAAAAGGGAATCAGTGATAGCGTGACAGCTGACAGGGCAGAATGGAAGAAAAAAACGTCTTGCGCCAACCCCAAGTGACATAGGATAAAGGCAGGAAGATGGAAATGATAAGTTCCACTTGCATGCAAAAGGCAAAGGTCTTAATTTCTTCATTTCATTCCTCTCTCTCAAGAGACCAAACCAGTCCTGTCCGTGTTAAGCACGTCCCGCCATCTTCGCGGGACGTTGTATTTATTCCAGCAACCGCTTTGTTATTGCAATGTTAAAAATAAAAATTACATTATGTGATACAAGTTTAATCTAGACTTTACAGGATATTATAAAGCTAAACGATTACACCATAATTTGCAGACATTTTATTATCAAATACTTTGATTTCGTTTATTCATGTTGAGTATTAAATTTAATAAGCTTTTGAAGTGCTAATGCTTTTATTTGGGTATCGGCTACGGTTTGCGTAGGTATCACGCTTGCGACGCTTAGGGCTACGCTACCTTTACGCTTAGGGCTACGCTTTGGCTGCGGTTTGTGTAACCGCTTCGCAAGATTAATAAAATAACAGTTCCTAATTCTATTAATTTCTAACTTACCATCTACCTAGGGTCGGATTACAGTGTGACTGTAAAAAATGGAGCTTGAATGACTAATAGGTGCCATTATAAATGAAATTCCAAGCTACGAGTATTTCAAAATAGGATTTCGATATACTATAAACTGCTTATCTCCTGAAATTTCCGCTTGACTATCACAAGTGTATGTACATTTTGGTATGTGTGTGTAATAAAAGCGTTATAAGTCAACAAGCTAAAAGTGTGAGTGTTTATTGCACCAAAAAATACCACAAAACATTTTATTGCTGCTCCTTCATTTATAAAAAACTTACAAATAAGAAGCTGTCATTATTTGCAAAAGCCCCATTGTTTTACTTGAAAGGGCTTGAAAAAGCTGGAAGTTCGCCTCAAAGCTTCGCTCCATTGAGCGTTTTCATGAATGGCGGGAATGGTGGGGGCGGCTAGGATGCGCAAGAGTCGTCGACAGACACTCCGATCGTCGGAGGCTGCGTCAGACGCACTCCAGTGAAGCCCACCAGTCACTTCACTGATCGCGCGTCTGCGCAAACGCGCGCAGTTAGGCGGGAATTTTAAATTATATTTTTTTTATTTTCGAACTTTATTTTCTTTTATTTCTTGTGGTTTCTTGTGTTGTTCAGTGTTGTTGAACAAGGTGACTTTCGGGCATGCTGGTGTAAAGATGACGTCTTTAAACTTCAGGTAGGATTCGTTTATAAGCCTTTTTGGATTTCAGCCGGATTATATTTTAGTTCTAGGCAAATATTTTTACTATATTTTGAAATAATATATAATAGTTATTTTTTTAAGTTTTCAGTTCTATTTTTTCGGGAATAAATTCGGAACAAAAATATTAAAAGGTTTTTAAAATTTCGAGTTTATGTGTGTAATTAGCTGTTGGAATAAAGCTCATTATATTAATATTTTCACGTTACCCAGAAACAATACCGATGTAATATTTTACGAACCGAATTACACTTCATATATTCTGAGATTTACCTACGTTTCACTTGTTATTTAATCTTTTTTGGGACCTGAACGGGTAATAAGCTAGAGTAATAAAACAAATTCTCCATAGATAATTAAACGTACTTCTTTGTATCTTATAATGAGGCTTTTAAATGATGTATTTAAAGAATAGATTTCCACAGACATTTTTCTGAAAGTTATTTATAACTTATTTTCAAATTGTTTAGTATAGGCACCTATATAACGAAAGACAAGAAGCTTCCTTACACAGGATAAAACAATACAACTAGAATTATTTATCATTTTTATTGGCCTTAAAAAACTTCGCCGGCCGGCAATCGAGTTAGATTCGGAAAGTATCACAACATTCACAACGGATATTGATTGCGTTCAACAGTAGACTAGGCGTCCGTAGATAACAGATATTAATTAAAAATGAAAGCAAAAAATATGTTCAATCAGAACAGTCATCGCTCTTCATTGAACCACCATCTGTGGACTATTGGACACATTCCGGAGTAAAATAAAGTAAATTTATGTTACTAAACTGAGTTTCATGAAATTGTATCTACCTTTTGAGAGTCCTTAAAGTTCTTTTTACGATCAGGAATTAGTTTTCTACAAAAATAACGTCAGAAGTACGTTCGACGTTATTTTTATAGAAACATACCTACGAACAAGAAAGAAAGCTTAAAAATACACATACCAAATACTTTACACACAGATTTATCACGTTAATTAGATAATGTAACAATTACCCAATTGGCAGACAACAGTTACTAAAATACCTTTAAAAATGTACCAACAGTGTGTAATTTCGCCAAATTGCAAAGTGGCGTCGTTTTCTGCGCATACGCATCGATCAGAATCACACGCAAATCGTGCGCTCCGTTCATGTCTTGTCTGACGGGGCGGAGGGGGTGTAAGGGCCAAGGGAGGGGTGTAGGGTCAGCACGTGTTTAAAAAAAAAACTGTTTAAGACAAACGATTTTTCGAATGAAGAAAAAAATTTAAATGTGTGGCCTTGACCATAATGAACTGATGGATTTTTTTTTAGTGCAACGACGCACTAAAAAAAAATCCAAAAAAAATAAATAATAGCACTTAACGTATTTCTTCTATTACTGGCAGTATTTATTAGAAATAGAATGTTTAAAATTTTATCATCATCAATGACGTGTGACTGACTTTTCAGCTGAAAGACCAGCCTAGTTTTGCCTCAACATCGAATTATAATAAAGTACCTGGCTTTTACTTTGGCCAGAGGCTAAGTATTGCCATTCAACGTGGCAATGCGGCCAGTCTCTGGGCACATTACCAGCTGACAGCGTTGAGGACGAATTTTTTGATGCTATATTTTATTTTGTTGTAAGTTTAGTTTATTTTATTTATATACATGAATTTAGTACACATAAAGTACCTATATCAAAGTTAAGTTAAATTCTCATTAGTATACTAAGGATTATTTTCCTAACGGTTAGACTCCATAAAGAAACACAATTTCTTTTACTAATGCTAATTTCTTAAAGTGATTGGAAATATAATACTTTACTAGTCTGATGAAATTCAGAATCTCAACGGATATCGTGAAGGCACGTATATGGAAATGTTAATTATTTTATGGTTCCATGTATTTAGCACTAACGGTTATTTCGAAACAGATATTACTGCCTGGGTTTCTAAGGCTCCGCGCAACGGGCCACCTACCACAGCCACCGGTGGCTGGCAACAAGCTGTTTACATGTATGGAATCGCCGCAAAGGTGTAGTGAGTGGCGTCCACTCGCGACTCAGTGTCTGCGACATGTCACCGGCCACCTTCGTTTACGCGGTACCAAAAGACGTGGCACGCGATAGGCACCGGTGGCTGTTATCGGTGGCCCGTTTACACGGAGCCTTAGGGCCTGTAATACTGTAATGTCATTATCTATCAGGCAATTAGACAGAGCTAACTCACAGAGCTAAGGTGTTGGTTTCTAGATTTCTATCTACACGTTTGTAAAGAAATATCTAGGCTTAACGATTACAGCTGAATTCAGATAGGTACCTAACTAATCTGAAGCTCTGGTAGTTTAGTCAAAAGAGTATGAATATTTTGAGTAATAACTTGATAGGAATCGAGTCGTTCGATTCAAACCGTTGTGATGCATGTTTCATAAATATGTAACTTCTTTAAGCCTTTTGTCATTTGGATCTTTGAAAGCCTTAACAATTTTTTACACTTCATCAACATCAATCGTAATTCCTCGAACTTGGAGATTATCAGTTTTTACAGCCTATCTAATCTTAATAAAGCCATCATTCCAGCTTCACACCTGATAAGGTCTTAACCCTGCGGCAGCCCTAACCTGCTCGTAAGTCGTAAATCCAGTCGCACACGAACTCGATCCCGACCAAAAAATATATTAAAAAAACAACTCGAGATTAAAACTAAAGACTATTGTTCCTTTTATACAAGATCCCGGCGATTCGAGAGGAGAAATTCTCAGTCCCTTCATGCATAAATTCATTGTCGGTTTTGTGGCAGAGGCCTGTATAATTAAAGTCTTAGAAGATTTAGATAACGGCAGAAAAGCCTTTCTTTTCACGGCAATTCAATAACAATACTATCTCTTGAAGTTAAAGTTTCATTTCCCTTAACCATGTATGGTTATGTTTCAAAGTTTTTGCGAACAGTAGCGTTAGGATTGCGCACGCGATTTCTTTGAAATTTCGCTTTCAGTTTTGTGTGTTTGTTTTTGTTGTTATGTCCCGTTTGGTAATTTTCTTCAAAGCTCTTTGTGTTAGGATGAAGACAATGTTTAGCTTTTAAATCTACGGTTGAACAAACTGAGCTTATTCGTAAGAAGCTGGGCAAAGAGCGCGTTTGTTCCAGAGATTTGATTGATTTCCGCCGCTCCGATGTAGTCTGGAATGATGTTAAGTATTCGTGTTTACCTTAATCAATATTTCTTACTCTTATGTTAATCTGATCATGTTTAGTATTCTTCGTTGTGTTATCTTAAATGATTCAGTGTTTTGATATAACAGACCGTACACGACTCATGTTTTTGGACAAAAACGGTTTCACTTTCTCGTGTGTCGTAGTGTCGAACCTTGTTTAACCAAATAAGATTATAACTTCTTAAATTCACGCTTAGCTTTACGGTCGGTCTCAATAACGTATCTACCATTAACCAACTGTCAAATTAGCTACCAACAGTAGCTTAAACGTCATGTTTGAAAGGCGAAAATGACGTTTCAGCTACTGTTGGTAGCTAATTTGACAGTTGGTCAAAGGTAGATTAGTAAGGATTTGGAACACTAAGTCCGATACCTAATTCTTGACTAAGCAATTAAGCTTATCTATAGGATTAGCTTCTTGTCACAGCTTCACTCAAGTGATCCTAGGAACTGTTCATTTTCTGGGATATAATGAAAGGCACTCAGCGATTGTATAACTATCAAAGTTTAAACCGAAAAATGTATCCTTTAAACTAATGCCAGCTTTCCTGTACCTATGTTTAAGATGTGTAGTGGTATGTGGTATTATGAACAGTGGTGGTTACAAACAAAACACGTCTTTCAGAATGATGCAAAAAATATGTTTGACGTCCTCACGTTAATTTTTATAGCCCTTTCATTTTACATGTCACAACAAAGTTTTGTTTTATTCACTCATCTTTGCCTCAAAGGTGACTCTATACTTGGAATTTATTTATTTACTCGTCCATGCTTGGATCACAAAAGTTCTTATCTAAACTAAATTTCAAGTTAATCAGTCGAGTAGTTATACAGGGACTGTGTCGTTATTGAAGTATCTTCTTGTTTAGTCACTTTCGATTACGTTCAAGTTGGGAGGGTTCAAAGAACCAATATCGTGTCCACATAGAACAATGGACGAAGCAAAACAAACAGTTAGACAATAAGCTATCAGGGAACATTCTATGGACTATAAAGTTTAGGAGTTTTGGTCAAATTGGGTCATCCGCAAATACATCTACGACATTCGCTTACCTACTATTGTACTCAATTTTACCTACCTGCATGTACATTTCGTTACGTTTTGAGACGAGTACTTTGACGGTTCCTTGCTATAAGAAACCTTACAGCTGGTTTAAAAAAATCTGGCTGGTTCTGCAGTCTTTTTTTTTTTTTTTTTAAGGATGGGAAATCATCAAATGACTTCTTCCGCTCTAGGTGGAGCGGAAGGGCGTGTCAGACTCTTACTGACTAAAACCCTTCCGTGTTGCTTCTAAAGCCCATTGCTTTCCAGGGCCGCGGTGACTCTTTCGAAAAAATTCCGCAACTCTGGCAGTTCTGCAGAGTCTTGCGGTTTGGAATCAGTTTAAACCTATCAATTTTGTTCTAGCTTTGCAAACGAAGTCACTACAGCTCTTCGATCCTAACAGTATCTACCTACCTACATAGGTAGTACTACATACGTTTCTACGGTTTGTGGTTTATTTATTTAGTAGGCACATACGAGTACCCTGTGCAGAGTCACAAATACTCAGCGCATCTTTCTTCATGTCTTAGTTAGGTTGGGTGTGCTGAATGCCTATGTGCATAATGTAAAAGTCTCATATATCTCAGTGTGTATATAAACAATAAAATCCCTCTACTTCCTGGTATAAACTCGACAGTTGGTGTGAATGGATGATTGATATTTGTTACATTTCACTCGAAAACTAACTGAGTTTATTTAGGTGAAACATAACAGCAATATATCTTACATATATATCAGAATAATACATAGGCTATAGTTTATAAAAGGGGGAAGTAACTCCTAATTCGACACGGGTCACACAGACGGAGCCGCGGGTGGCAAAATAAATAAATAACCAGACGGCAACTCCGTTTTTCTTACATATTATGTAAGAAAAACGGGGTTGCCGGGTGGTAACTATTTATACTAGGGAAGTAGGTATAACTATGATTAAATGATACGAAATTGAAGTGACTTTACTGACTTTATATCTAAGTGTGCTCATATTAGACCCAGGTTTTACCCCGCTACACTTTTTTTTTCTTTTTTTTTGCTTGCAGTTTTTCAAGTTGGCTATTTGCCCTGCCAGATACTCTATGACTCCGTCTAATAGACCAAGTTAGTAATTCAGGACCTAGTCTAGGTATTAATAACTTGTCAATCTGTCAATAAAAAGCTGTAACTTCCGTTAAAAAACTTTGCGCGTATCAATACGACTTACCATGTGAGAAGGGCCATGTGAGATGACGCGATGCATTTTAATAATGCACTTAGTAACCGGCACACGTATACTAATTACTAGTAATAGAGACATTATAATAATTTTGCTATCCATTAATCATTTTCAAGTCTGCAGAAAGTTTCAAGCAGTTTAAAAATAACTGTTACAAGATGCAGAACCCAAATCCCGTCAACAATATAAAACATCTTGTTGAAATTCCAGTTAACCTTGTTGAAACTCGCATGTGTGAGTAGGTATTGAAAGTAAACTTAGTGCTTACAAACCTCCAGATACGTTATGCGGTCCTGGTAATTCTAGGTACAAACGAGACACAGCTTAGACTGAGAGCTGGTAAGTCTAGATTTTATCGGGCGGCGCGAAACTATGAATAAAATTAGTCTAGGATGAAAACATTTTTTTCTAAAATTTTTGTTTTTTTTTGCTAAAATATGCTAATTTATTCGATTGTCTGATTGTGATGTTTATTCCTACATTATTTTTGCAGTAAATGATGCATAATTTGCTGGTTTATGTTAATTAATTTCTATAAAACTATACTATACGGGTGTGGCGACATTGGAATGTTTATTGTATTGTGACCATCTGGTTTTATTATTTTTATAAACGGACACTACATTTTAACCTTACCTCATGCAACAGTTAATTCGAAAAATAGGTAATATTTGAATCTTTCCGATACGGATCTTTTGATTTAATTATTACGATGAAATGACCCAGCCTGTCCCTTGCTGTCCTCCAGAAATGACGCCGCTAAGCCGAAGTCCGTATCCCACAGGGGATGCCGTAGCGAGCGGTCATTTAGTTTAATTTAACTTAGTTTGTAAGCTCTGGTTGGGGGCCTTAAATTCATCTGAGATCACTACAGGATAGTCCGGTTAAGCAGTAACCAGTGTGCTGAATTGCGAG
Source organism: Mamestra configurata (assembly GCA_002192655.3). Classification (NCBI taxonomy): domain Eukaryota; kingdom Metazoa; phylum Arthropoda; class Insecta; order Lepidoptera; family Noctuidae; genus Mamestra; species Mamestra configurata. The sequence continues at coordinate 552,328 of NDFZ01005417.1, forward strand.
TGGTCATCGTCAAAAACGATAACTCAACGTATCTATAATAATCCATGAACATAAGAAACCCATGCTCACTAAACGAACAGGCTGCTAGATAAATCTCAGTAAGTAACTGAAGTAAACATTTTAACACGTTTATAAATAGAAGCTGCAAGCGCGCAAGTAGCAATCCATGCTTCGTTGAAATTTCAGCGAAGTCCCCTATAAATCCATGATGTAAGTTCCTTGTATTACGCGATCAAAAGATCCTGCTTCCTTGGTAACTAAAACATGGTTCTTGGAACTAAATGCTGAGGGTATTGCATTCTAATGAGACAAGACAAGTCATGAAATAAATAAAGCCTGTATCGTTGGTGATTGTCAGCAGTAAAATAAAAATAAATTATTAACTTACATCAGTTTATTTTGAGTTTACAGGTATTGTTTCAGTGATTCTTATCAATAATGCGGTCTGTGGCTTTAGTGCGAGTTTTTAACGTTCTCGATCGCGTTAGCGTAAACGTCAATTTGTATTGAAACTGATTAAGCACCGTCTGGTGACACTCACGGAAAACCAGTTTGCTGCCATACAATTTGACATAAGCGAACGTTTATGTTAACGCTATCGAGTGCGTTAAAAAACTCGCACCAAGCCCTCTGAGCTTAAACTTCGTAGATATTTTGAATAACGTAGCAAGATTTCTAGTGTAAGATTTTTGGCGAGATGAACCACAAAGTGTTTTAAAATAGGTTTAATGCTTTAGCTGCATATAATGTTGGTATGCAGATTGTACAATGCATGTTCAGGTCTGCAATAAAAGCTCGCTTGCACAATGTTCACGACGGGAAACGATTGCCCAATGATAAACCAAACTAACCCACAAATCTGATATAGCCCAGACAATGTCCCGAGTGACGGATTCGTCTCTTATACCGTGGCATTTTATGATTGCGGTTCAGGATTTTGTAATTATGTTTTATTTGCGTTTTGTGTTACGAAGATACTGCATAATCAAGCGACAATTAACATTAACATTAATTAACATTTTGGCTGTTTATTTTAGCACAGTCTGTGTTAGTTAGTCATCTTTATATAATGCCTACACAGTGGCTACAAAAAACTCAGTTATGGATGTCACTGGAAAATTGCAGACTCCGTAAGATTGAAATATTTTTTATTAGATTATAATGTTTTCGATATAGGTATTATAAAATAATCGTTTTGTATACAATAAATCTCATCCAAATTCGATAGTTTCCAATATATCCGTGTCTTATTAACAAAAAATAGTTAACAATTTCACGCGATATTTTACAATCATACGGCGTTTGCAATTTTCCGGTGACATGGACATAAGAAACAAATCTTGAACACTTAAAATTAGTTCGTTCGCTTTTTTCTTTTAATGAGCATCCGAAATAAATTAACTTGTTATGTCAATATAATCACAGACATGCACTCGATTTTGAATTGAGAAAATATAAGATGTGCACTTATCGGACTTTAGATCTACTTATACCTACTTTTTTTTTAATGTGAAGAAATTCGATTCTTACTGAAAACTGGAAATCAGAATAGCATAATAATTAATAAGTTGTGATTTATATTCACAAACTGGTTGTATTTTTGTTGTTAAATTTATTTGCATCAAAAATGTCAAGGTCTAATTCAATGGCATAATTATCAAAAGTCAATGCCCCTCCGTGACAATGACTACAGTTTCTTTGATAACTGGCACGCTAGATATACTAAGGTCCATTTATACTTCCCTGGTACTAACAGAAACCTAAGGCAACCTGTCGACTAGTCCAAATCGGTCAAGGTTGCATCAGCCATCGCTGTGGCTGGCTGAGAGAACATGAACGGGATTTGAGGAACGGAATGCCGAGTAGGGCTGTCGCAATCACAACTTGTAGAATGATAAAATTCACACATACTTAATTAATTCGTAGAAAATAATCCGCTTGGGAACGATGGTAATCTCATTTTTAAACGGATAAGTAATTATTTATGATACTGCATGCAATTTGAATTTGGTGTTTATGCACCAATTGCATTCGAATCTTATGTCGAAGAGGTTTTTTTACGATATAGCCGCGGGGCCCGGCGCTTATGTTTTATTATTATTTTATTGTAAGTGAAATGCTGATTAATTAAAAGAATACCTAAGAAATTCTTGTTAACCGGATGCTCCGGAAAGTTTATTTATAAGTTTGGCAGTACTTCTATGTGTGTATATTGTGTGTTTCTAAAAGAATATACCTAATGGATATTCGAATTTAGCTCAAAACGAATTATCAGTTTTTTTTAAATATTTACTCTTTGAATTATTATTCTATGGCGAAACTAAACTCTCTTTCTTTCTTAAGTATAATATGTCCTACCTCCTACGCGTGGTTTTCCCGTCCTACATTTTAGGGCAACCATTACTTCTCGAAGGGTGTGAGGCAACGCGTGGGCATCGATATAGACGTTTATAGCATGTTTGTAAGTTCGTTAGTTTACTTTATCCAACTATTACCCACTGGAGAATGTTTGTTTCTTTGAGAATGTCGGTCAAGTGTTTCATGGGGTATTCAAGGCCGATTAAGGAAGGGAGATTTTAGTTTATTGTGTCCTTGAGGTATATTAGGATTAGGTGAAATGATTAGATTATATCAAGATAGATCAAGCGGTTTTAAAATTTTAGTTTTTTCGTAGTTTATGATGTTTTATGATGATTTTCGGCACCCTCCAGTCCTATGAGAAAAAACTGGCTAGTATAAATCTTTTTCAATTATACACAATTATTTGGTTTCATCTCGAAATGAATTGCTGTGGTTCTGTAAGATTCGTGTAGGAATAAAGCAACATAATCGTAATTTATATGGCAAATAATTCAAATTAAAAATCATGTTTCATTTCGAATAAATTTGCTTTCGTTTAGCGAGAATGTCGCATTTTCCTAAACGTATCTTACAAACCCACAGTCAATTGTTGCGTAATGGGTTTAGCTATGCTGTTGTACTCTTATGATCCAGGTTTGACACTCAACTTTCCTGAAACCAAAAACTTCACACAATCACTTCATTTCAGTCTAAGTAGGTACGAGTAAGTCATCAATTCAATGGTGACCAAAACGACAATAAAGCTTTAGCAAGTTCAAAATTAGCAGAAGAGCTTTGTGTTTTGTTGGGCTAACTGGCGTGGCGGTGTAAAGTTATATGTGTGCTGGAAACGGCGTTAACGGCCCGGGGACGACTGTGCACTTCTTGTTTAGGACTCACTTCCGCGTGTAATGTTTACTAACCAAAATGGTACGGAGAAATAACAGGCGGTTTTTTTTTGCGAATGGATCTTTGTGGAAGAAAATTGCGTGGGAATTATTCTTGAGCTAGCAATAGGGTATTTGACTAAACAAATCTATCCGTCAGATAGATTTTCAAAAAATATTTGTCAATCAAAAAATAAAGACGATACAGTGCATTGAAAACTCGTGTGGTATCACTTACCAGTACACTTTTTTTTATGAAAGTGACGTTAGAAGCCCCCACTCCTCATCTTTGATGCGTTTTATATTCGTATTTTTTTATTGATTCGATAAAATAATAAAGATGTTTCCAATATTTTTCGATAATTTAAGTGACGGACTAAATAGAATCATTTTTTTTTGTAACCCAGGGAACATCCCTATTTTAGGCAATATTTCTGTGCAATAAGAGATCTTAGGGTCAAATAAAGCTGAATAGAAAATACAAAATCTCGTGCCCATTTTGCTAATAATATGTGTACATTATATAGGTACATATGTATTCTCTTTCTAAATTGGTTATAGCCTTGATTTGCTATTTGGGTTACCGATAGTTTTGGTTGCCTCTCAGTTTTCCAATTATGAGAAGAAAGTGGAAATTGAAAGATAATATGACGAATATATCGATCTTCAAAACCCGGAATAATACTAATAACTAATTATTAATAAGTATAACATTACATAACACATCCCACACATCGATCACCCGTCACATGCACTAATTGTTTCCATAACGATGTCAATATGAAAGTTCCCAATGATCATAGACGATGGGAGCGTCCTGTGTCTATGCGCGGGCGCAGCCGGGACGCACATGTTGTCACTTTAGGGGGTGGACACATGCACTTGCAGCAAGGTTGTCAATGATGATAGACTACATGTCACTCGGCTTTTTGTGACAGTTTTTTGTTTAAAGAGTTAAAATTAAGTGTATTCGGGTTCTTTTTGAGTTAAAATACTATTTTTCTTTGAGGATTTTAAGCCTATGCTGGAGGTGCAATTGGTAACAGAGCCAATATAAGATGGCCCCTCATTCTTTAGAGACTTCGTACTACGCTAGACCAGCTCAAAAGTAATACCCAAGACGTGCGGTCTGTACGAAAGTCCGTGTTAGCCACAAGACGTCTACCGTTAAACATAGGCTTTGGTTCTGAACAAGTTACATGCAACCATGCAAGCATTCCCACGACTTTCGCCAGGTCATCTGTCCATCTAGTAGAGTAGCTGGGACGGGTGGAGGACTTCTCAGGGCTCCCAGACTCAATATCTATGTAAAAATTTAAAAACCTAATATGAAGGTAGATAAGGTATAGGCTATGTATGTAAATGCAATGTATTAATATTGAGCCACAATATTTTTTGTTCTATTTTTAACTAGCTTTGCTTTTCACAAAAAAACCTAGGTAGGTAATACTTCAATCGCACATAATTATATTACATAACTCTCACAAAAAATTTGCTACGTGGTAGCAGTTTAATTAAATAAACAAGCATTAAATGGATAATCAATTACTTTTGACAACCCTAAAGTGGTTTACCAACAATGCGCGCCAAATCACCCGCAGAGCTTGGCGCGGCGGGTGTATGCGTTTGACAAGCCGCGCTACGTTTTACGACAATGTTCACGTCTTCCGTGCGATTGGCTCTCATAGACTATAGCCGATCTCCTGCCGGTTACTGCGCGCCTGGTACTTTCGTAGACGTTTCGGTGATTTTGGCGACTTGGATGCTTTCTTTAAAAACTGAGGAACGAAAGGCGATGAGATAAATAAGATTCGCCTCTTTATGATTCAATTTTTTTAAAGGGCAACGGCAATTTTATTTTCAAGGTCAATTTTTTTTTTGTGAATGGAATAATATTGATGCAAGGACGCATTTAATAAGCAAAATGGAGGTGGGGAGGGCGGCTACTGTTCTGTTCTGGTTCTGTATGAGTGTTCGTTAATAAGGGGAAAGTAAAAATTACTCTACTGTGTAAGTCTGCTTCGTTATTTGTAACATTGTTGCTCCCAGAACGAAAGTAAAACTGCGTTTGCTAGTATTCCCCTGAGAAAGTCGAGATAAGAAATAAAGAACTTTCCTACTTTTACAAATTTAAATTATATAATTATTAATAATATTTATTATTAAATAATATTTTTTTTTAAATTTAGAGGAATTTCAGAAAAGTTTCTTGAGTAGATAACTGTCTATCCCCCGCATACTTATTGACAATTAGATTGCCAAACTCTACTAATTATTTATTTAAACTGTAAGTACAATAGTGGTACTTACATGGGCGGACTTAACGCAACAAGGCATTCTCTACCAGTCAACATTTGGGAACTAACTTTACTATAATGCTTTTAAAACTTTGACAAGTTCTCAACTTTGAGTTCAGTCTGTCTTAGTCTTAGTTGTTCATCGTAGCCATGTAATCTCGTAGCCACATAATCGTTCAGATTGTAATCGTAGCACGAAACACTGGAGAAAAATTAGTTTCTACCAATAAATTTATAGCGAAAATAAAATTACAGGTGGTTTCGTTGACTAAATAACCCTTCATTTACTTGCTGAAAAGATTAGTAAGGTACACGGATCACAGAATTTCCACACTTAGTACTTTCGCTATCGCTACGCCTCTCGCGGCTGCTGGTCGGTCGATCGTAAATTTTCCCGCCAAGCCAATATTTCACGCGCCACGCTACACGCTCCCCAGCCATTACTGGTGCGCGCATTTATTTATTTTTCCGACCTAACTAATGATACCCTTCCTAGGAAGTTCGATGCGCCTTAACTATTACTTATTACTTAAATTAGAATTACACTAAAATGCGTAAGGTCAATAGAAGGTTCATACCTAGGTACCTAAAAATATATATAATATGTAGGTATAGTGAATTATATGTATAAAGGTTTTTGTTTATTAAATACATAATGTACAACTATTTACTATGTTTACATTTAATAAAAAAAAAATAACTAAAAATAATATAAAATATGGCGTCGAAAAATTCGTCCACATCGCTGGCCACTGGTAAAGTACCCAGAAGGCTGGCAGCATTGCCACGTTGTATGGCAATGCTTATCCTTTGTCTAAGGTAAAAGCCAGCCCTTGGGTCACGCGAAGTGTCAACTAAGCGTCTTGAAAGATCTTTAAACAAGTTATAAAGTAGTTTCGTGTTGAAACAAATCGGGTAAAATAAATGGGAGACTTTCCATTACTTTTTATTAAGCAGTTTTGTCGGCACTATTATTTTATATTACGTTTTATTATTTTTTCTACAAGCAAAATCTGTATCTACAGATAAATAGTCGCGCAGTGATCGTAAGTGCTCACTTATACCATCAAAGGCAGCCCTTTATCTAACCATTACATTAAAGCTCGAAGCTCAGCGTAGTTAATCTCTCATGTGGAGCTCATGCGAGTTTAAAATAAAAAAAATAAGTAACTAGTTTAGTTGCAAAGGGGCACACTTTAAAGCTGGTAAATTATTTTTATCGCGCGTGTTCAAGATGTAGGTACAGGCACATTCTTATGAGCCATGCGATCCTGGTAGAAGTTACACCGTATTTACAAGGTCCCTGGGGACGCTCGGGAATACGGGAGCCCCGTCCCGTTTCCCGGCCGTCTTCGTCGCTACGGTTACAGCGTATTACAACGAGGCCGAGGGAGTGAGTTGGTTTATATTAGCAACTTGGCAACGTGCAAATGACATGGACGATAAGTAACTATGTAGATATGTATGTGAATTGTTATAGATCATTCAGAACATGTTTTTCTTCTGTCTTTAAATATTATGATCTGTTAATAAAAAAAATAACTAAGTATTTTCACAATGTGCAAACGAACAAACATTTGCAATAGCTTTGGTAATTATAATGTACAATATATTTAAATCTATAATTTAATTCTGTACTATAACAAAAACATGGCAGTTATTAACTAAATGGAACTTTTATTCAATTTCACAGATTTTTACTAAGCCAATAAAAACAAAAGATGAATAGTTAATTGTATAAACGATAACGTAGGTGTTTCAATTACGTGTTCTTTAAGAGTTAATACGTTTATCTAGTTATTGTAACCGATTTAAGCGTAGGTGTAAATTGGTAATTCACGACTTGTTAAGAAAAGGTTAAAAACTTTCTCTAAAATACCTTCTAATTTACTGACGATGCATTTTATGCCACGATGAAAAACACGAGACTAAGTAAAATATTATATTCGTTTAAAAATGATAGTATAGTCTTATTCAAACCCTAACCTTTCGCTTAGTTTAAATCAATATACTCACTGATTAGCAGATTCTTAATTCAATTTTTACTACGGACAATTTAAATTTAGAATCTGCTATTCAGTTTTTAAACTCAGCATATTATGGTTTTTTTTTATAAATAGGATTGCTGGTCCGCAATTCAATTCTATCATTTTAGTAGAAATAACATAAAATCCTCACTTTTGTTCATTTATTTTTACTATGCCAAGTACCTAATTCTTAAGCCAGGAATTCTCATATAAACTTTAATGGAATTATAGAATAGCGGTCTATAATTTCCTTATTAAACATAATGTTTCATAACTTCATAACCACAGCTGCGTAATGTTGAATCTTATTAAGATTCGCAATGAGTTTATTATTTGATTTAGAACTTAATGAAGGGACATTAAGTTCTAAATCAAATAATAAACGGTTAAATAAAGGAAATTGTTTATTTTACTGTGTGCTGTAAAGCTGTTGGGAAATTGCTTGGGTTAGTCGGAGTGTCACTTATATCCTATGTGAAGTACTCTCTTCATAATAGAGTTATAATGACTAACGGCCGTATGTTTGAATAGAGAAATCAAAGTAAATACGATGATTGAATGACTGTATTGTCAACTCATAAATGTAGGTACAAAATGTTTTATGCGGAAGCCGGAATGAAGTAGTTTTTTAGCATTAGATAGTGGTAGAAATAGTAGGTAAGAAAAAAATGGTAGCGGAAGTTTAGAATAATAGGTAATTAGAAAAAAAAGTTGATCGATTTGTTCTCGTTTACATATAATTCGGACATAGGCCTCCATTCAATATTTTTTTCTCTCATATAATTGAAAACACATTATCCTAAGTTATTAGTAAATAAAGTATGTAAACTTACCGTGTTTTCTATTATGAAGGCAGAATTATTCACCCTGGGTTACGAATCAAGGTTAAAAGAAAAAAAAAACACTGCAGTTTTGTATTCCAACCATGCCTAAACTAATTACACAACACACACGCAGTCTAGCACGTTAATTTTGTATAACCTTATATGGCTGTCCCGGAAGAACATGGCGGTCTAAGTTGTTGGTATTACACTATTTCTATAGTTCAAGGGTCTTCCCTTCCTCTTTCCCTATGCTTACGCGTATAATTTCTTATTATATTTAAAAGTAGACACAACAATATTTTAGAAATTTAATATGAGTGCCTGGTAAATATTATATAAATTTTATTTTCTGACGAGAATATAATCTGACGAGAACTATATGCAAATCATAAAATAATAAGCCTGTAAAAGCCATGTTAATTTACTCAAACTTTTCGCGTTGCCAATGTTACACACATACAAGTAAAACTTTTCCCCAATCCACCCCAACTTTCCGCGGTTACCACCCATCTTCCGTCTCTCTCTCACGTTATAGAACAATAACAAAGGTCTCCTACTGTGTTCTGGGTGCCTGGTAGTTGCCGGGCGTTAGAGCGCCGCACGCCCGCACCGCGCACACATGCGCGATACGTTCTCCGTCCATACGCCAATCCTATGCTTCCATTCACACTACCTGTCATGTGCACGCCATGACGGCTACCTCGCTGTTTTCACACAGCGAAGCTTAGAAATGTCACACTGCCTCACAACTTCACACAAGTTTGCTGTAGAACAAATTCAGAGAAAAGCTTACTTTCCGCCCGACATTCATGGTGTAATTAGATAGAGGATTATAAGAATCAGTAAAGGCAGACGTACAACTTATTATTGTTAGGGTTTATTATGCAATCAACTAATGCTCTACCATTTTTTATTATAATATTATGATCGTATTGTTGTCGAGTTAAAAAAGTAATTAATTATCAACTGCACCACAGATAATACTGCACTAATTATTCGTGGTGTACAGTCAGCATTATTATTTTCTATTCTTATCCCGAATATTTAGTTTTGTGTGTATCTAGTAGAATATTAAAACTACCAATTTTACATCCACAATATGAGTAGGTAATGAACATTAGATCTATATTAATACTATTTGCAACTTTAACATTGCTTAGAGCCAGCTGTGAGTGGTGCTTGTGCCTGTCTGTGCTTTAGGTACGTTTTCAATCAAAATAAATGTGGATAAACCGTTTATCTCCCTTAATTCGTGGAATCCAGTGAGTATGTGGAATCTAAAATTTCCGCTTCCTTGATAATATTTTATACCTAACTGGCTTATTTCTGCGAACCGGGAAATCTAAACTCATGATAACCTTATCAGTAATTAGGTATCCACTGCATATTTAACAGTTTGCCACATACAACTCTTCTTATGTCCGTGTCTCCATAAGTATCCATTTCGTCACGGTTCTACTAGTTATCACCTATGAACTCCTAGTACCTCGTGTGACATTCTTCGTTGGAACGGTGACGCAATATGACGGGGTTAATTTATCGATTACGAGGGAAAGAGAGCTCGGCAAGTTCAAGGGTAGTTCGTGTTCCTTCTCGTTCTAGCTTTAGTGAAAGAGGGTCTTGCTTGAACTTGACCGAAAGTTGAATGTAACCGGCATGTTTTAATTGTAAATGACATTATGAAGTTACAATTTGCACATAACATGCAAATATAAAAGCAATTTTTACTGTTACGTAGTCACGTTCTTTGAGTCACATCCTGGGAATGACGGACGGCGCGCGGTAGACAACGACCGACATTATAAACTTAGTGACGAATATTCAGCCAAAACAAGACAAGCCATTGTTCAAACCGTGTTTGTATTTCCGCCGATGGACAAAAAATGAAACAGTTTGTCCTACCGACTGTCCATGTGTGTTTATAAGACCATTTTTTCGAACAATGCGTGTTGAAAGAAACATTACAAAACTGTGTCAACTGCAAACTTTTGAGAAATGCCCTTTAGTTATAGGTGTCATAAACCCATCATAACTCAAGCATTTGAAGTTTTATAGTCCATCTGTCAAAACAACGCATCCATAACTAGCATGTATTACGCAAACTATATAAAATGGCTCGGAAAAGTTCACCTAAATTCTTTCCCGGGTATACCGTATGGCGGTAAATGGTGTAATTGATTTGGGAAACACGGAAACGGCCCGTTGCTCGGGCCGGTACGGGCTACGGTACATATCGAATTAGACATGTTAGCAGGGCAAGCTCGTTGTTCATCATTGAGTACCCTGTATTGTTGACTTTCTTGTCAAGTCTTATTAGTAGAACCTTTGTCAGTGCCATTTTATAGGCACCTTAATTTAGGTACCTCTATATAAGTAACTAATTTTATATAGAAAAAAATTGAAACATTTAGTGGAAATATTCTGTAGATAAAACACACACACAAATTACAAATATACAATATTCTGCAAAAATTATAAAGCTATAGTGTACTCATTGTTGAGAAGCCTTATAATAAATAAATGAAAGAAGACTAAGAATAAAATTGTTGAAATTGGATCGGAAGACCAGCCGGTCGATTCTATAAACATGTCGAAGTGAAGGCTTGGGTGAAGTGATCACGAGGTGAGCTGTCAATCCATATAATCAAGATGTCACGTGATCAAGGAGTGAGCTGTCATTCCATCTTGATTATAATTATGGATTGACAGCTCACCTCGTGATCACTTCACCCAAGCCTTTACTTCGACATAATCAACCGGCAGTAGTTGTGGTGATGCTTTGTCAAAGCCTCTGATAGAAACCACTATTTCTTCCATTTCATGGTTTTATATATACCTATCAATGATTTCATGATGATGAATTTGTCTTCTCAAATAATTCAAGACAGCAACGTTGCTAAAACCAACAAAAAAAACTTACGATGTATATGCTATAACTCCAGCACCACACAGTATAATAGTTTGAGTGTGTCCTAATCGTTTTAGTGCCGGAACACACGAACATACTTCCATTATTGTAAATAGTAAAGTTTATCACTCCATTGTTGCGGCTTTTTAGCAACTTTTAGCATTCTGAACTGGTACTTAACTGATTACAACATGGCAACGGCCCGAATAATGTTGGTATGGATGATTTCCTGTTGAGCTAGAAGTGTTTGGTCAACTATTCAGCGAGAGTTTCCCAAGTTTGAAATATTGGTGCTGAACTGCTGACTTGAAGAAATATTAATTTTAATAAAAAATTGAGTAGCAGCTGCGGACGATTTGTAAAAGGTAAATGATGATGGAATTCTCGAAAACATAAATGCTGTTTAGAATTTCTTGCTTTGTGTTCGTAGTTTAGGAATCAAAGAGAAATATGACCCATATTTTAGGACGCGTTTTGAAACTACATGATATAAAAGTGAAACCACTTGTAGATGGTTCGAATTTCATTCAAGGATTGAGTCCAATTTCATAATATTGTGTGGCCTTCTGTGATAAAGCTTCTGAAACCTTTTATTTCAAAATGGCTGAAGACGAAGAACTGAAATGCAACAATAGCTTTTAATTTAAATCCGGTCGTGTACTAGGCTCCTATAACTTAAGGAGGATGCGTAGGGTCACACACTAGTGAAAGCCCGACCTATGACTTAGCAGCTCAACCATTAATCGTATGGAAACAAGCATTAATAAATTCACTATCGAATGTAACTATCTTGTTAAGAAATGTTTATTAGCTTCCTCCATATTCATGCACTTAGATTATAGCCGTTAAGAAGGTTATTATTTGCTCATTTGACTTTATTCAGCCCTAGTTTTGCATAGGTCATCATTTGCTTTTGGTTTGGAATACACGCCAACGAGAAAAATACGGCATTCTTTTAAATTCTGTTTAAATAGAATGTAAACAATACTTTTTACTACGGATGAAAGGATAACATGCATAAATCACATAATCCTTATGTGAATCATAATAATCAGTCCATATTTAACTTATTAGTGAATACAGATTCAGATTCAAAAGACGGACTTTCTACTGAAAGTATGAGAGAACACGTTAGTAGGACTTGTAATTGTAATGGTCTTGCAGCCGAAGAAGTATTGGATTGAAGCCAGCAAGAGCATGCTGATAAGCAGTTTCCATTCTTCTACTTATGTTAGCAATATTGCAAGTTCAGAAACAGATAAGAAACAAATTATTACCAGAAAAATACCTTAAGAAGAAGCAACAGCTGAAAGGTTACAGAGAGATGAAAGTAGGTAGTACTAATATTTTTCAGGTTCACATTCAAATCCAGATCCAGACTAAGAAATGTTTGAAAAATACTGCTACTAGGCAAACACAAACTTCAGAGTATGCCCGAATCCGTTCATAGAGGAAAAGGGTAGGGACACACACTGGAATACAGGCACAGATTCCAGGCCAAAATTATAAACAAGGTACTAGGCTGGCAAACATTGCAGTAGGTGTCAAGTGGGCCTGAAACAGGGGAAGGGGGGTTGTTTTTGGCCTTCCTACCCCTTTCATCTGGCTGACTAAAAATTACGTTGATAGGGATTTAGTCTCATCCAATATCTGGGACTGTCTGAGTGATCGTTTTCTTAAACTTATTTCAGAATCAAAATTACTTTCCTGAATCCTCATCTGGCACTTCTGTATCAGGATTTTCGACATTATCAGTAATAGCATCTAGTAATGTTCCGGGAAACTATACGATACTTAAAAGTGCCATTGGTAGACCAGAGGAGTAATCAGTATCACTCTCAAACGTTTCCCAAACGTCCTTGAATTCTCCGTCTGGTATTTGAGTAGGTACGTAACAAAAAAAGATGAATCTTCTAAAAGAACTCTTGTAGAATACTCATCTTGACAACAGAAACATAATTCCATGAAACTCAAATTCAATTACAAAATAACGGTTTCCTCTGATGATGTTATAAATGTTTAATGGCGGGAATCAATCAGCATCACTTGCGGTGAAGTATAAAAGTTTACAATAATGATTATTATAATATGGTTTACGATGTTTTTACGTCACTTCCCGGTGCCCCAGATTCGTTTCAAAGAGTGCTTGTACCAGGGAATAAGTCAAATTAATTTAGGGCTGCTGTAAAAAACTAAATTACGGTAGTAAAAAGCATTTTGCGATTTGATTGCGCGCTTAAATTCTATTGTGACCGTTTTTATGGGAGCAAGCAGAGAGCAGAGGTTGTATTTTTTCGTTTTGTTGCTAGGGTATTGCCTAATAGTTTATGGAAGTCGATCTAATACAGATTTTAATTCTCCATTCTCCGATTAATTTTAATAATTCAACTGAAGCAAAAGGCAAAATGTAGAGATTTGTAGCTTCTGAAAGAATCAGCAAAACGAGAGTAAGTAGAACATTTTTTTATTATTGATCTGCTTAAGTTTGACCATTTGGTAAGCACTGATTTGCTCGATGAAAGAGAGGGCTGGACTAGAAGTAATTAATTTAAAAGTTAAAGACCCCAGGTTGCAGCTATCAGGAAACAATGACAAACAAAGAATTCCAGTCGTTAGCTGATAGTTCAAATATTATAAGTCCTAAGAGCAGATTAAAATAATTCCAGTAATGATTCCATTCCGCCGAGGCAACCGAGGCAACCCTAAACTTGATTGCTCCGAAAATAGACACGAACTAAGTCGTCTTCATACATTGCCGTCCAGAGAGGAAGGAAGCGGGGCACGTGCCTTGAAAAGCGGTAATGATAACAGGAATTGATTTATTGCTTAATATTTAGTCTGTTTAACTGGTATATTGTCTGGACACTTTCACAGATTCAGATGAGTTATTATTATAACTTACTGCTTAGGTCCTTTTTGTTTATTTTTGAAGGTGGTGCTGGACTTCCGGGTGATTCATATTTTTTATCAATTCATAGAATTGGAGATAATAAAATTGTTTCAACTTTCTTTGGACCGAAAAAAACGACATTTGAAAGTCAACCTGTGTACTGGAACATAGTACACGTAAGTGCCTATCATACTAGGTACTGTCGACATCAAAAGTAGGTACAGAAGAAAATAGACGAAAAGGAAATACTAAAATAGAATGACGCTATAGCTGAAACGGAAAGTAGACGCACACAGAGACACGCGATATTCATTCAATACACAACTTTACGCATAACAAAATATCCATACCTGTTATATTATTATTTTGCTACAAAACGTAAACATTGGTACCAGGTAAACATGAAATAAAAGCGATGCAAAGCAAACAAGTAAAACTCACCCTACCGTATTCGGAAATATGCGTAGAGAATACGATACGCATCGCAAGGTGCAAACAAGTTTATTAATTCAATTCAAAGGTTCAATTGAAATGATTAAATTAAATTAATTGCATACTGAAATATCAACCTACCTAGTTGCCTAGTAAGAACTAACTTCTAACTGTGTAATGTAATTGGTAAATTGTCTCAATCTGCCACTTCTAATTTAAGTGTAAATGAGTTGTTCTCACAATACGCTTGGCTACTCTTATGCCCCTAGAATGATTAATGTTAGATCCTGCAATCCTGGTCTAGATTTGTGTGTTATGTTCTGAACTCTCATTTGTTAGAGGCATTGTTTGATGATTATTTTACAGCCAATATCGTTGGAATTGTAGTGATTGGCTTCAATAAAAAATATTAATAAATTAATCTTAGAATGAAGGCACATAATATTATTAGAACTTAAATCATCTGTGTCTTACCAATATTCCATTTTACCTGCACATCAAAAACTGGGACAATGTCTTGACCGGTTGTATTCATTTCGCTTTTTCATGAAGCCTTTATTTGTCTCGTATAAGTCAGAACATTAAGTTGATAGACACAGAAGTAAGTGTAGTAGCACCTATTCATTGCTCCGCGGCCTAGTTTCAGAACAAATCGTTCTTTAACAAATAACTGCTATTCACTAAATAACAAGATTATTTAGTTTATGGTTTGATTTGCATAATACTTTGCTTGCAATAAATTAAATGAACATTCGTCATCAGTGTTACCTATGGAGAGATTCATTTGTTTTGTTTACCCATGACTCTTGATTATGGATCATTGTGCTGGTGGTTTTAGTATAGTGTTGTTGTGCTGAATATTCTTTTTTAAATTGCCGTTTGTTAATGGGAATTTATTTGCCATCTTTATTTTTATTCAATTGGTGCGCAGTACACTTTAGTCTTAAGCAGTTTTGTTGCTTGTTTAATTTGAATTGAATGCACGAATAGCTCAGCTCATTGTTCAGCTACAAAATGTTAGTATTTTTTTTTTTTTTAAGGTTTGGAAATCATCAAATGATTCCGCTCTGGGTGGAGCGGAAGGGCGTGTCAGACTCTTACTGACTAAAACCCATCCGTGTTCCTTCTAAAGCCCTTTGCGTTCCAGGGCCGCGGTGACTCTTTCGAACAGATTCCGCAACCCTGGAAATTGTTAGTATTACCGAGCTAATTTGAAACATGTATTGGCTGGAGGTTATCCTTGTCTTATTACTGCAAACCATGTTTTGCTTCTGCTGCTTTAAAAGAATTTGTTGGATCGGAATTACTTTTAGTTTTGGTTGATATAGATATTAGTAGATTCAACCTTTCGTTTGTATTCTCATCTTTAGTCCCTTCACCATCCACTACTAGATTTGTAACTTTTAGCATTGTAAATAAATTTAACTTAATGAGAAAATCAACATATTACTGAACTTAATTAAATTGAGACTGGATGCGTTCAAAAAACTAACAGGTAAAAAAATATTTATAAAAATGCATGCGCATCTGATGCTAGAAAATAAAACCATTATTCTAAACATCCTCCAAAAACTGTATCTTAGCCAGAATTTACTGAAAAGTATGATCTAACTCAAGTATGATGTAAATCCCATATTTCAGAGTCTGCGTTACATCACCAGGCAGAGTGCAGACATAAACACTGTTCCGTGGTTTACATTATACCAAATGTAACTAAGTTCTGGTCTAGACTAATTATTCACTGTTCGTTAACCATGTGTTGACTACTTTATGAACTAGATGATAATTTACGTAATTTTATAGAAGGCTTAGATCACGACGTACTGCTATGCGCGTAAATGTTTGACGTTACGCCGAATTAAAAATGCATTTAATCGTATATTTTGTCGATCGTATAGTTGAACAGTTTGTGAGGAGTTTTAACAGTTTTCGTTGTAAAACAGCTAAGTATTTTAATTGTGTGTTTTGTGTGGGTAATAACTGTTTTTATTGGGCTATAATTGATTGGCTATATAAACAGCCATGTGCAAAGTGTTGTTTGTGCAACTCAACCGTCAGATTACCAATTGCTTTATTGCTAGTTTTTACCCCATCCACTTCTACATGTTTGGTCTCTTAGATCGATTATTTAGACCAAACTACTCAAATATATCACCCAAATGTCTTCCACGTTTGTAATTGCTTTTTTTATCGTGGGCGTCTAATTTTAATATTATTTGTTTTACATTAATGGCTTTAGCTCGCGCCTGTACCCATCATCGGCCATGTGGATGCATCTGTTACCAGAATGTACTTACGTGACATAAGTTTGTTTTCATTGTTTTAAAAACTAGGCCAGTCCTTTGCCCGGCAACCGACAGAGGAGAATAAAAAAATATTGACTGGCTCCGAATTTATGGTCGGTTGTAGGCGCCAGATACGGTCCGTCTCCTCGCGTTAGTTTGGCTTGGCTAATAATCGGCTTTCGCTTGATTTCTCGAAAAGTATTATTTCTGTTTCGGATTTTTAATTTTTTGTTCCTTTTGGTAGGTGAATGGGAGGATAATTAAGTAGATTGCTGATAGATCTGACGTGTTTAAACATTATTTGAATTTTAAAGGCTATGCTTAGGTTTTGTTGACGTTAGAAGTTGTGTGTAAAATTAAATAACAGTTACCTCGCGCAACTGTCATGTCCATTAAGACACTATCAACACCATATTACCGCAACTCAAAGAAACCGTTTCACAGCTCGTATCGGTTAATGCTATCAAAAAGCCAGCTCCTTGGAAGCATTACCTGTATCCAGTCAGTCGGAAACCCAATGTCGGTGGTCTGACCATAGATGTAACGGTCAGAAATTTGATACCGAACGGCAAACCACACTACTTTGAACTTTATTACTAGGGACACAGAGGTCGAGGAAGCTAAGACTTGGGAACTAGGACTAGAAATACCCGTTCCTGATTCCCGTTAATACTGAAGTTTTGATCTTGTTGTTATGGAGGCGGGACATTGTATTGATTCTTTTGTATTTGGGATGATATAATACCTACAATATATCAAATCTGACAAGGCGTCGATTAATAAAAATGTTTAAACTGACGACTGGTCAGTGATTTTTCTAACATTTTTAAACGAGGATAGTTGGTGCCGTTTTACCATAATTTGTGGTGAAACAAAACTCCTTGAGGAATCATCAATGTCATTATCAAACGAAATGTTAAATGGACCAACGCATTGCTAACGAGTACTCACGACGCGACTGAGCGGGAAACGTTGAACCACTTTTGTTCATACAACAACGATTGCTCTAGTGCTACGGACACTTCACTATTCCTGTTGGTTTATGTTTGCCTGGTACAAAACAGGAGCACGCAGGTGAATAGAAAAAGAAGAATCGGTATGGATTTCGGTGTTACTACTGTTTTTTAAGTAAATAAAGAAGATAATAAAGTAAACAATAGAGCCATTTCATATGCAAACTGGGTAACAAAAGACGTCTTTATTGCATTTCCCTGTCAGATGTTTAACGTAACATTGCACAATGTGCCCACCGAAGTTTACGATTCGCGACTTTCATTTTCATTGTGCTACGACAATGTTTACAAACAAATCTTCAGCCTTTTGATAAATGCTGTACAATAATGCGGGGGCAGTGTACGTTTTGCAATATGAACCAAAGCGTGACGATCTTCCTACAATTACTATTATTACCGTGACTTTCTGTAATTAATCAGTTGAAATAAAACTAATGGAATCTCTGGTTCGGTCTAATTTCTCAACCGGTGGCAGTTGTGGGAATCTAGTGTGACGTAACGTATAAACATTTCCTTACTGTGACAGAGTAACAAAAGGGACTATTAATTTATAGCCCACATCAGACGGATGCTTTAAGGAACGTAGGAGGAACGAAAAGAATGTTCTGTTTGAAAATGTTTACTTTTATCCATTCAATACAACAAGTTTGACTACAAAAGAACAAAGATGAAAGTTTGATAAGCAATCTGATGTGGAAGCAAGAAATTCCCATCTAAGGACAGAGTCAATGAACAAGCCAACCAATAATAGTACTCGTAATGATAGAACACAAAAACTTCAAATAATCCCAGCTGTGAATGTGTAGTTTTAAAAGATAATAATGATCCACAAAAACTGTTCGTCTCCATATTTTTTCTGTAGGCCGTATCTTAATGATCTGTGTAGCAGGAGTGCTACGCGTTGATGCACTTTTAAATGCGCGGGCGCACTAATGGCTGGTCCCACGGTCGCGCGGTGCCTTATTAAATTACTTTTACACGGGACTTGCGTCGGATTAGACGAATGTGTGAAGTTTTACAAGAAATGTTTGAATTTGGTTTTGGTTGCATTCGAAGCTTGATTTGGTTCGTTTCTTTTAGTAATGAAAGAAAATACTTAGGTGTTTTTGCTCTGGCATTAGGACACGATGTGTCAAGAGGACTACATAAATCTTTCAACATATTTGATGGACAAGTCAAAAACTAATCACGCTTGCTGCAATTACTTCCACGGTCTCAATCTAAATAAATTCAAGCCATGTCCAGTATTGCTCTGTCCCATATGATTGGTGGGAACCCCCTCCATTACTGAACACTTGTACCATTAGTCGAACGCAGAGTTTCTTACGATACAAGTCTGTGTAACGAGACGTCATCTCTCAAACGTCATTACAGATAACAAGATTGCTATAAGTGAGATATATCCTTGCACACTTGAAGCAGAAAATCTTCTTGTATATGATGTAGTTATAGGTAATGATACATTATAGAGTGTAAAAGTGAGCACCGTTGCTACAGAAACCGTCGTTTTTACAGCATCGCATAATGGGGACGATATAGACGACTAAATGCATAGTGCACGTGCTATCCCGCAGAATTTATTATCCTGTAAAATATACTTTTTCTCCTTTTATGTAATAAAATATTATCGTGGAGCGTTTTATGAGGGCGCATAATGGAACAATTGACAGGTTTAGTAACTAGAGAAAGAATTTTAGATATTATCATAAAAAATCACGAGCAACATTCAGATGCAAGTTTAAGCAAAGAAATCATGTCAATAGTCTTAGGACATGTAGTAAACTAGAAGGCAAAGGATGGTCGCTTTAAGAGTCAAAGAGCCAACCACAGTTAAATAATATCTTTGAATTTAAATATCTCATTTCAGTTTGGCTTACGATGGTCTTTTTAGGCTCATGAAGAAGTTGCATTGATCTGAATCTATACATAAACTTCTACTTTGATTCCTTCAGCTCAGCCAGACGCAAATTAGTCTTGGTTCAATTTAAGTATGTACTTAACCATATTCAAGCCTTGCATATCTGCCGTACTATTTCCAAGAAGCAAGTTTAAAGTCGGCACCAATCAGGTTTACAACTTGGTCTTTGATGTGCCCTCAGCCTGAGCTCTTGCCTGTGACACTGTTATATGTGTCATAAACATAAAATTTATTGACGCTCACACTCCCTAGAGTAATATTAGCACATGCCCTAAATAGTCAGCCTGTATTCATGTTCTTAGTGCTTTAGATAAATGGATAAACATCTTGACTCCTCACGCATTGGTATGGAATGTTGAACTGAAGTTTATAACGTTTTTTTGGGTACACTTCCAGTCGTCAGCGATACCGGATGATTTTTTGACGCCATATTTTAGGGTTAATTTAGTTAGGAGTTTTTTTATTTTTATTTATAGTGTTTACAGCTAGTTAAGTATTTCTTAAAACAGTTGTAAATATCTATTGTGGAGTAATCTCTACCATCTCCATCAAACATTATCCATCTCATCCTGGTATAAACTGAAGAGGATATTTAACTTTCACAGCTTTTCCATTTCAGCGTTTTAAATCATTTCAGTTTCCTGGTATAACCATGGATTCGCCCTAATTTTTAATCTTCATTTTTGGCTTTGTGATCTTTACTGCATTACCATTTGTATGATTCATATTATTTGCTAACCTTGCATGATATAAACATCTTTGTAGCTTCTCCGAAACCAAAATAACACACATAACAAAACATTTTTTCAGTAGGTATTCAGAGACAAAAAACCTTGAATAACTGCTTGTTGACGTAACTTGTCGGATTTGTAGAATTCTTCACTTTATTAATTGGGATAACTACGACCTACACATTTAGAACTCATTTGTTATGAAGAGAAGCTAGACTTTTGAGTTATTTGACTTAAAATGTTAACTAGAACTGAGTATCAGTAGCAGTTAGGTATATGAAGATATTAAACTGATATAATCTTTGGATTTTGCTAACCTAGCAGGCATTTATGAACCCACCGTAGGCGCGGGCCTGCGGACGGCGAGCATTGGGTGGCTCGCTGTCCGATCACCACCAGGCCTGGGTCTTTGTGTTTCACGTGCGCCTCAAAGAGATGTCAGCATAAAAGACGGGGCCCGCTAGGGCCAAAGCCTGCCAGGGTTGCGGAATCTGTTCGAAAGAGTCACCGCGGCCCTGGAACGCAAAGGGCTTTAGAAGGAACACGGATGGGTTTTAGTCAGTAAGAGTCTGACACGCCCTTCCGCTCCACCCAGAGCGGAAGAAGTCAATTGATGATTTCCCATCCCTGAAAAAAAAAA
>NDFZ01005417.1:573635-646995 GCA_002192655.3 Mamestra configurata
CGGGCCTGCGGACGGCGAGCATTGGGTGGCTCGCTGTCCGATCACCACCAGGCCTGGGTCTTTGTGTTTCACGTGCGCCTCAAAGAGATGTCAGCATAAAAGACGGGGCCCGCTAGGGCCAAAGCCTGCCAGGGTTGCGGAATCTGTTCGAAAGAGTCACCGCGGCCCTGGAACGCAAAGGGCTTTAGAAGGAACACGGATGGGTTTTAGTCAGTAAGAGTCTGACACGCCCTTCCGCTCCACCCAGAGCGGAAGAAGTCAATTGATGAATTCCCATCCTTGAAAAAAAAAAACGGCATTTATCAATACTGAAAAAAATTAGGAGATGTGTGTACATTAAATAGAGTTTGATGTACATAGGATAAGTTTTTTGTTACGCTCTTTAGCTTTCCAAAGAATAGGAATTTATAAAATTTAACGTTTTGCAGCCAAACCATAACGTTTGTAAAGCTAACGAGCTTTTAATTCTTCCTAACGATATAAAAATACAAGAGTGCATAGTAAAGAAATATTTTGATACTAAAATTACCGTACGCGTTAGATTAAAATGTATTTTAAGTTTTATCGAGAAGCTTTAATCGAGCAATTAGAGCGAACTGATGCACGATGCCTAATGGTCGATAATCGTTATTCCCAACACTATGTCGATAAAATTAGGAACGGCCCTATACACTCTTGCGCAACTTGTCGGGAGAGATTTTACGTGAGAATGTGTGTAATGCACTTTTGGAGAGATTGTGGAAGACGCAACCTTGTAACGAAGTACAACTTTGAGAATATTGGGTAACAGAAAGTCGGACCTATTCATCATAGCGAAGTGAACATACATTCTCAATTTCCTAACACTAACTTATGACACGTTCCGTTTGAATGCTTTATAAAATAATGAAACGTTTTACTTGTAAATGCACGAAGCCTGTCTCAACATTTATTGACTTCAATTTGCATTAACCATTGCCGATTTATCTTTCTCTAAATAACCTTCAATTCACTATGTTTTAATAGAACACAGAACTTCCACTCTTTCGTTTAGTCAGCAACTCAGCATGTTATCTACTGCCTCGGGTTTATTTTTGGTCTTAAACTAAATACCCATTTTTCTACTTCTTAAAATAATCCTAAAGTACCTAAATAAATTGTTTGTGAAGCCGGATGCTAAAAGAACGTGTAAACGACCTAATCTGGCAACTTAAAAATACACTAGTCTGGAATCACGAAATACTGCGAGCTTGCTGTAGTGTTTTCAGATAGAGCCGTTATAATATAAACCTGTCTACTTCGAAATTGGGTCACGGGAATGCTCTGTTTTCCATTAAACATGAGATGTATTCACATACTAGTTTGTTTCACTATTTCACGTAAAGTAAAACGGGTTACCTATGTATATGCGAATCTCTTATGAATGACTACGAAAATGAGTCATTGTAACGATCGGAAATACGGCTGGTAAACATTGTGTTAGCGCTTCGTTTCTTCAATACTGTTTGTTCTATTTTCTGTACGATCTCTTGAGTAAACTTTTCTTATTTACTTACCCATTAACTCTAAAGATTTGTTATTGCCAGAGCAAATTCTCCAACATCACTGTGATCTGGTTTGCAACTTGGCGCAACTTCCTGCCAATTTAATTGTTCTTGAAACCACTGATTTAGCTACTTCGATTCTTTTGATAGAACCGAATTGCATTCCAGGAACTGCGCCAGATGTTTCCAGCCTACGCTGACCCATGAATCTTGGCTGGACAGTTGCTTATGCTAGCCTAGTTTCTGTACCATAGATAGGATGTTTAGAAAATGTTTTATGGCTTTTCCTATTACGCCAGCGGATTTTTGCAGTTTATTTTCGTTCCTTTTTAGCTAAATCTGGCGTTACGTCATTGTTAGCCTTAGGAAGTTGATTTGTTATTTTAAGCAACATGGTTTTAATGTTTATTATCTATTAAATTAGGTATCGGACTGGTTCTGGGCAAAGATGATAATGATGTAATAGAAATAATAAACAATACAACGTTTTATAGCGAAGAGTTCATTAGCAACGATTAAAAGATTGACTAAAAATAAAAGAATAAAATTGTTCCATCTATTCCTGATAGTATTTCTGCAAAAAAAACAAACGATACAACTTGCATGCGGAATCGGGACGACAAAATGGTGACGTAACGTTTAACTGGAACTACCAGGCACACAGACATTTGAAGGAGCTCTCCGCTCCGGTTCTCAGTTGAATGGCGAATGTTCATGAATGAAAGAGGGTGGAATATTGTAGTAGGGGTTGTAATGTACGTTGTAAAATGGTTGTAAATAAGTATTCCGTTTCATTCGTTCGTTTTGACTCTCACTCACACAACTTTCTGGTTTATATACTGAATACGTCACGACTGTGAATTACAATCTTTACTACTTAGATACAGAAATATATGTAAAGATGAGAGTAAGTATGAGTTAGAAATATGTAAATATTTTAGATACGTTCTAGTAGCAATAACTACCTCCATAAATCAACATTGTCACGTTACAAGGGAATCGTGAAAAGCATAATTTTATCACGGATATTTTAATTACATTAGTATTCATTCATAGTGAAAAAAAATTAAGCCATTAATCAAAGTTAACCAGTTTGGCTTGTGACAGCGTTGGAAAGAGATGGGTATTACAAAAAGGGATAGTGCCACATTCCTTCGGGATGCGGCCAGCATTCTATAGAAAGGGAAATTATTTATGTTTTTTTTTTTCTAAACCACCTATTAAACATTTCTTTTGTAAAGTTAATTTTAGTTTAGAAGTTTTTTCGGCCATGATTAATATGAGTCACTGGCTGTACTAGGGGCTCAGGGGTTCAAGGAGGTGTGAACCTCTTTAAACTTTTCTATTGAGTCAAATTTATTTATAGTGCCAGTGCTATCAAGTTCGAAATTCAATTAATTTTGATGATTGCTTCAATCATGGCTTGTGTTTCGTTTTATTTTCTGTTGCATCGTATTATTTTTTTCATTTTGTTGTTCGCTGTAGTAGATTAAACTAATTTTACTGTGAAAATTATAAACAATGGGATCGCAACTTTCGGAGACTATGGTAAGTTCGCACATTATTACTGAGTCTTCCCACGAAAAGAAGATAAAATAGTTTTTTTCTGACTTGGAATCTTATTTGTTGAGTTTACGTATATCACGAGTAGGTAAATAAATGTCCTAGACGTGAGCTTATCTCATAAATTTATGTAACGAGTAATCCTGGAAAGATATTCTCTTAATTAACGAGTTGACTGGCAGATTGATGATGCTAGGAGATAACTAGGTAATTAAAACGTTAATTAATAGTTCACAATTAAGTACAGCTTTTTGTGAGTTCGGGGATTGATTGTATCTAAAGTTTTTGTAGAATTACAAGGTACCCGCGACAGGTGTCTCGCTAATGGTAAGCCGCCTCTACATGCTTGGTGTTTGCCACAAACACCAGAATCACCAAACACGTGCCAAACACTGACCACAATCACCAAACACAACGGCATTCCCAACAACGGCATTCCCATGCTTGGCGAACGAGCTAGTTTATTCCGAATTGTGTATGTGAAGTCATTACTATATAACAGAATTATTTTTAATGCCACAATGTTCCTCACTTGTCTCATTTTTTTCAAAAGCTGTTAAATGAATCTGTTAAATGTAGGATCTGTCATATGTAGAATGTGTCATTTATGTAGAATCTGTAATTTATGTTGAATCTGTCATTTATGTAGAATCTGTCATATGTAGAATCTGTCAAATGTAGAATCTGTCAAATGTAGAACCTGTCAAATGTAGGATCTGTCATATGTAGAATCTGTCATATGTAGAATCTGTCATATGTAGAAGCTGTCATATGTAGAATCTGTCATATGTAGAAGCTGTCATATGTAGAAGCTGTCATATGTAGAATCTGTCAATGGTAGAATCTGTCAAATGTCGACTAAACGGTATGAAGGTGATAGTAGCTTCTCCCGTGGCTCTGTTCCCATTGCCCATCCTAGTGGAATCGTATATTTTTCTGGTATAAATGTAGGTAGCCTATGAAAACCAGCGTCACACAGCATCAGTCTGGAGTTTTAGTTCAGCCTTGAGGTACACATTTGCTTTTATTGTTATTTCTATTTTGCCGTGCGTGTTTCATGTAGTTCGTATGTGCTAAATACATTTTATTCTTTCTTCCTCATTGATAGCCTAGCATTCTGTCAGTGATTTGTGCGTTTGCCGATTTCAGAAATTACTTTGCATTAAAATCTTAGGGACTTGATATACCTACAAAGCGGGCAGGGAACGCGCGCACGCGAAACTAAGTATATTTTTATCTTGGCAGCGTGCAGCGCCCTGGCCGCGGGCCCTGTCCGCTTTGTTAACCGCCTCCCTTAACAAAGAAACAATTTTATCCAGTTGTTTAACCCTCAACTTCATTTTAAGAACACTATCACAATCGTAATGAAACTCTTTGGAGAATAAAGCCTTAAAAAGGGTATTTGTTCAGAAAAGTGCCTAAGACGCCCCACGAAAAACGGGCACAGATTATGGGAAAAAAAATCGCATGCAAAGTGCATGGGAACTTTACCTTCCTCCCTACTTACCCATTAGGTCAGAAGTTCAGAACTGTCATAAGTGAAAGCAATTTAAAGACAGCTTGAATTCATGGTTTGAATAATACTTGAAAATAGTAAAAGCCGAGCTTTTGTTATCGAGCTTTACAATCAAATGTGGTATTGACAGCAACAAGCCAAATAAACATTGAACTGATTGCAGGGCGAAAGGTTCTTACTTGTACCCATTTTACTATCTCCATCGAAAATTTACTCGTAAAATAATTTTGCTATAAATAAACTTCCAACTCTAGCACTTCTAGCAATGATGACTGCTGATGACTTACATATTATTAAAAAACGTATTCTATTGAGATATTTTATTGAGGAGCTCGTGGCTAAATAATAACAGCCGCACGGGTCGATCTTCAAGGTTAAGCAACGCTTGCCGATGTTGGTCCGTGGATGGGTGACCATCTTAACATACCGAGACTCCTCCGTGCCTCGGAAAGCACGTTAAGCCGTTGGTCTCGGCTGTCATTTGTAGATCTTGGGCAGTCGTTACGGATAGTCAGAAGCTAGATAATCTGACACCAGTCTTGCTAAGGAGTACCGTGTTACCCAGCTAATGGGTTGTGGAGGTCTGGTATTCAGCTGAACCCGGTTTGACTGGAAGCCGACCCCAATATAGTTGGGAAAAGGCTAGGCAGATGATGATTGAGATATTTAAACTGATATTAGTAAAAAGGTGAAATTGTTTGTTTATTTATACCCAGCTGAGTTACACCCACCGTTTCCGGATTTTTTTTCTCGGCTCCTAAGGTTTGTAACGTAATTTTTCTTTCATACAAACCTTATTCTGACAATAACAAATACAACAAAAAATATTACCCAATGTAGGGCAGCCGTTCTTAAGTTATGCGCGTACATGTATACATTTCGGCGAATCTTTTATATACCCCGTGTAACAGAATAAACGCAATACCTCTTAAGGGGTCCCTGTACTCATAATTATGAACAACTTTTACGATGGGTTCAACACTGAAATCGCGAAAAAAATCAGCTGTTCCATACATTTCTGTGCGCATAACTCGACACATTACACGTTGTACATAGAAGATTATATAATTTATATAGATAATAAATGAAAAAAGTATTTAATCACTGTGGAAGAAAAACTGATTTAGAAATTTTCTTTAATTTATAGCAACACAATCGCTGCGGGTAATAGGAATGGGTTCCTGTGTGTTAGGCCATGATAGGCATTCAATGCCATAGAAAAAACTATTACTTACTGCTAAAGAGAATTGAGAACGAAAAATCACCTCACACCATATAAATGATCAGTTCAGTGCACCGAATGACGAAGCTGTCAACTGTCATTCACAATGCATTCTCATGACGTTTAAAATGAATGATCGGTTGTATTAAATGGGCCGAAATAAGGGCCTTTATACAGTTAATTGAAACAAAGTAGGCAAGCACAAAAATCTCGGTCTAACTAATTGGTACTTGGAACAAGGCGTCAAGTTGTCAATGCATTTGACAGTTATGTCTATATGGCGATCACGCATGCGCTCTGCACTCAACGGAAAAGTAAATAGAGGCGCGTAATTTCATGGCTTTTTGACAATATTTATTGAAATTCATCGTGTTAATGCACAATTTAATTTCTGTTTGCTTGACACGTACAGTCAGCGACAAAAAACGATGAGCTTCTAAAAGTTCCGAACATCGTCAACACCTTAAAACAACAAAAGTCACTAATTGTCACAAAATGTGGTGAATACATCAATGTTACAAAATTCGGTTATTTAACATTTTTCTTTTTATTTTAAAATCAACTTCTGCTGTCAAAAATTTGGTAGATATTATGTATTATAAATAATTCTGATCGACAGTTAATTCCAAATTTAATACAGAACTCCTGCTCTATCAAAAAAAAAATTGAATTAAGAATCTACTGCGTTGAACACAATGGTCAAAATTTTACGACTCTATGCCCGTGTTGACATAGTTTCTATAATAAGTATTTAAAACGTCCTCAGTGCATCATTAGCTGAATAACAAAAAAAGACAGTAATATCAATTTTTAAAAAGTTAATGGAGTTTTGTAACATTGGTCTGTTTACCGCATTTTGTGGCCAAACTTCATGTTTTAGGTGTTGACGACTTTTGATTCTTTGTACTTGCTCATCAAATATTGGCGCTGACTGTACCTACTTCGTTACCTATTTGTGTGCTTTATTTATTTGAGCAATTAAATTAAGAATTTCAAATCTGTGTAAAAGTATCATTTAGTTTCCGTCTTCATAAAGAATTCTGCCGAAGAAAATTCACCGTAAGTGTAAAGAGATTCATAATTTACAAATTCTTTACTTTACAAAGAATTTGTAAATTATTAATCTCTAATCTCTATATAAAAAATCCAACTGAATTACTTAGTACAGATTCAATAGGAGTATTAAAAAATATAATAATAATTAACCAAAGACTTGCATTATTGTATCGATGTTCGGGATAAATAGGATACAAGAAGGTTAATAGGTTACAAGAAAAACATGACACAACTTTACTTTTTTTTTTAAGTTGGTTAAATTTACTAGACGTCACTATTTATAAGTATCTATTTCGTTTTCAAGATAAAAAATAAAATAAAGCTCCCACCGGCTCGTGACGTAGGAATGACGTTTATGATTTATGGAAACACATCCAATTCCCATATGACGTACTTACTATGGAGATGGAACAATTAAGTACGACATCATACATCAATCAGCCGTTCCACAGTTTTACAAACTAATCAACAACAAAATTACCTACACGACAATACAAGTGACTCTAATTTCTATGTTAAAACCTCAATCAATTTTGTACTGTATGGGCCATGTATGGACCGTATCTACATTCAAATTAAGTCATTGAAATACTTAGTCCGAAATCGGTTTGGATAATAATGGTCGCATTTCGCGGTCCAATGGGCCTATGACCTCATTACACTGTAATGCCAGTATGGGCCATACGATGCGTTTCACTGATTGGGGCTTTGACCTTAAGTCACTCAAAATGCGATGTATGAAATTCAAAGAAAAATTGATGGTTTTTTTTTAAATAGGAATCAGTGAAATAGAACACATTGATTGTCCATTATAGTAGGCGCCAGATAAATGTGGAATAAAGTATATTGACCTTTCCCTAATAACTGTTCATAGGTACCTGAACAATTAAATATGAATCGTTTTTCATTATTAGACAATGTTAAGGATCACGAGAGATGATGATTCGGGACAGCTTTGTGTCATTAATTCCGTTTTTCAAATTAAAAATGTCAATAATTGTAGGTGGGTCAATGACCGTTATTCCACGATTATCTGGCGCCTACTATAGTAAACTTATGAACCGAAAAGTTTCTAAGTAGGTACGTTTTAGTAAGTAGTGGTCATTGCTGTTTTTTATTTATTTTTAGCTTTAAATCTTTCTTTGAGCTTTTTAAAAGCTTCTCTTTTCATAGAATACTATTCATATTTCTTAGTTCTTCAATGAAAACCGAAGTTAACTGAAACTTTTCCTCGAAAGAAATACGTTGGCGTAGTGTATGTGACGACAGACGCCAACTTTGTTTTCTACGCACACATCAACAAGAGGCATGTCTAGACGCCACACACGCTCGCTTTTCACAGCACTGGCCTACGCAACCTTCACGCACCCCTAAGCACGATTAGCTTGATCCCTCAGGCACCATGAGGTCCCCCCTCACCTAAGCGCCCTTTTTTATCGAGTTTTGTCCTAAAATGGAAAACAACTACCAGGCTTCCAGTCTTCGGGAGCGGTTTACGAACTTTCACCCTTAGAACAGACTCAAGATGCGCAGACTCAAACTTGTCTTGTGCCTCCGCAATTCGCGCCCCATATCTAACTCTTTCTAACGCTATGAGCCAGACGAGTATGTTGTCTCGTTCACACCTACCTAGAGGGGTTGTTTCGTATTCGTCTGCCTGCAAGCAAGTGTGTGTGGATTTAGGTTAGGGG
This sequence comes from Mamestra configurata, assembly GCA_002192655.3. Classification (NCBI taxonomy): domain Eukaryota; kingdom Metazoa; phylum Arthropoda; class Insecta; order Lepidoptera; family Noctuidae; genus Mamestra; species Mamestra configurata. Next base: position 582,207 of record NDFZ01005417.1, read on the forward strand.
CCACGTCCTCAACCCCTTCGGCATGCGATGCGTGTGTGGTTATGGCGTGTGTTATGTCTAGTAGGGAGGCATACATGTGATACTTCCTACCGGTTTCTGGTGCCTTGGTACATGAGTATGTGTAGAGATTAGAATTTGCTAAGCAAACGCTGTTTTTTTTCTAATACGGACACACATGTGATGCTAACGCAGGTTTCTAATATTCGTAGCGATATACAAGCACACAAATCCGTTATTCAAATGCACATCTAAGTTCTCGTATGTGGACACATTTTCACACGAGTGTTGGAACGTTAGAACGGGCAGGAAAATGTGGATGCCCCTGTCTCTTTCTGCCGTGGAGGCTTTATATAGGGAACCTCACACGTCGCGGTTAGAAGCGCTACAGGCAGTAGGTATAATAAAATTATGTTGTGATTAGAAAATTAAAGACAATTGTCGTTAGATGAAATTGTATTGATTAAAATAAAATTAAAACCGAGTCATTGTAGTTGAAGTATGAGTAAGTTGCATATGTAGTACAGTTAGTTACCACAATTAGATGACCCACCCACCTTTGCATAAATGTTTGACATTTATTCGAATACGAATCGATACAGTTTTATAATTCTTTTATATTTAATATACTTTGTTGAAATGGTAAATTATAAAAAAAATGTAAAAATCCATCGATTCGTATTCTAAAAAATCTCAACCATTTATCCAAAGCTAATTGTGGTAACTGACTGTACATAGTTACAGAATCTTTAGATTTGATTTGGGCATTAGGTACCTACTAACAAGCAGTTAAATAGGTATCTATACCTATTTAACTGCTTGTTAGTAGGTACCTAACTTATCTTTTGTAACGCGAACAGCTCTTCTATCTAATAAACGGTATTCGTAGATCGCTCGTTACAAGTGCTAAATAAATATGGATCGAAGTCTACATAACCTTACGTGATCGTTTGTAAAAATATTGCAATTAAGTTTGCATACCGCAATTTTGTTGGCATATAAAAGTTCAAATACAAATAAAACTTGTTAAAATTAAATGTATACCGGCTACTAGTTTCTAAAATCAATTTAAATATTGTCCGCTAGACATAATGTATCGCTAAGTGGCAAGTGCCGACATCTACAGCATAATTTCGTCTTATACAGTCAAGTGCGTGCTAGCAGTTACATTGAACTGCGAAAACCACCCTTATTGTTATAGAACCAAAACGTATTAAAGGTCAAACTAGTAATCTTGACGTGTCGTTGACTCTACTCTTGTGTCCACATTGCGGACTGTTAGCTTCGAGTTAACCCCTCGACTGCAGTGCCACAATATTTGTTGAAGGTCGCACGCTGCAAACAGTTTGAAGCATTTCTTTTACCGTTTCGCGTAAAGTTCGTTTCAAGGAGAATTTGTTTTAGAACTCGTGGCAAAGCAGTTTGTTACAGTTGGTGACGTTTACTATAGTTCAATCACAGATTTGATGGTACTGACTGCTTCAAACTGCTTGATTAGTCATTTGTTGAATTTTTTGTCGTCTTTTGTGGCCGTTTTTTTTAATCATATTTTTTTTTGTTTTGCTATTTTTTCCAAAAATTCAAAAGTCATTTATTCAAATTAGACTGAGTGCCAGCACTTTTTGAACGTCAAAGTTCTACATAAAGACAGTCCCCCAAAACGCCCGCCCGTCACCACTTCCTAGTGTTTTAGCTGGGAAGAAGAAGTGGCGCAACAAACTCCCCAGCAACACATCTGTCTGTTGAGTTATAAGAACTATCACTTATACAAAGATATGTAAGTAGTCAGTATTCTTACAAAGAAAACAATACAACAAAGGTAACACGTAAAAACATAAAACTTAATAATTCGCTACTTGTAAGCTAGCACACTCCATTATGCCAGCATAAACAGACAAACTCAAGCATAAAAACAATATCAAATCAAACTAAATAAGCCTCCAGACATGAAGGGTGTGCCCGCTTACACGTACAGAGGGTAGAATTTAATAAAAAGATCTGTGACTCGACGCCACAAGTGATAAACCAGGGCCATCAAAATTAAACATTAAGCATATAATCGTTATAACAATAGTAAAATCCATGGCTAACAAGACGACCTTTCACCACAAGCAGCACCCGTTCACGAGCATAACGCAAAGATCAGCCATTACCCCCCTCGCCATATTTGAGGGAAAGAGGTAACCCGACCCCCGACGCTACCGCAAGCAGTAAAATCTAAGGGAGCATGACGAATTCCTTAATGCATATCAGCTGAAAAACTTTAGGTTTAGACTAGACTTCTATTTAGGCAGTTATCTCAACAGCTGCATCTATATAATAGACGACTTTTTTAAACGCAGCGAATACCCAGACAAATAGGCGTCATTATATTGATAGGTATCACATGTATACGCATGAATAGTCCCAGTACATGTCATTTAGTTGTCAGCCAAGTATAAATAACAGTAGGTAGTTACATATGGCAGCGCCGGAAATGTTCATTGCAAGATAACAATTTAAACTGGCAAAAATGGCGGAGTTCTGGCGACTGGATAGTAAAGATTGATTCAAGAAGCTAGGTAATAAAATTTAAGAAAAAAACGTGTAAATGGTGCTCGAGATTTGCAAAGCTTAGGTGATGTTAAATCTCACACATCCACTGAAAATTCTTGTGTACTTCGAAGGTGTTAGTTTTTATTGTAAATCTGTTTTTTTTTACTTAGAAATAAGGCGTTTATAATGTTTCTTTTTTACAGAAAAAATACTGTGGTTTTATGAAATCTTGTAGATTTAATAAATATTTGCAGAAAACAAACTTTTATTCGCACAAAACACACGTTTTCGAAAAAAGTTTGGTTGGTGCGTGTTGACTTTAGTGAAAAACATTATTTATGCAATTATGTCAAGTGCCGTATGTCAGCTTCGCGCTGTATTTGAGTACTGTGACGTCATAAGTAGGTACACATTTGTCGATGTCAAACAATGCATTACTTTTTGAAAAAAAAATTGATTTGTGTGGTTTTAAACGACGCGTGTAGCAAGCCCAACAGATTTTTCATAATTTTATGTTTCTTTAAGATCAAATTATCGGTTAATTTAAGTACCTCATTAATTTTATAATAATTTACGTCAGCACAAAATTTCCCTAATCAAACAACTTTAGGAGTTTTACGACCACATCATTAATGTTAACCCTCTCTTTGCAGGTAACAAACCGCCGCTGCTATCCTGCTACCCTGGTACTAAGTTCCCGTAAGCGTGTGAGTAAATCACACCTAATCCCGTGACGTCACACTGCCGCCGCCGGGCCACCGGGTACATTATTTTTTAGTCTGTAGAATTTTTATTGTACGGTTTATTAGATTGTTCACCTTCCTATATTTTATAGCACAATATTTTACTAGTTAGAATTTACTATCGCTGCCTTCAAAAGGTAAAAGTTAGTTAGGTACTTTAAATTACAATACGGTTTGTGTAATAAAAATGTCATAACGACGGGAAATAAGGTGGATAATGTGACAATCGGAGAAAGTGTTTAGGGAAATAATAACCATTTATTTATAATTTTCCATAAATAGCGTCATTGTCGTTCCACAGATATTTGATAGTTGAACCAAAGGTATTATTTGATAGACTGTTACTTAGCGGTTTCATCTATGATTTGATTACAAAAGGTGATTAGATACCATAGGCAAGTAGTATAGGGAGGTACTATTATTTCTTATACTATATTTTTGATGTGAAACATCTATAGCCGCGGGTAAAACCGATTGTTGGCGTTACGATGGTATAGATATATTATAAAGTCTATATGTATTTATTTGATTATGGCATGTTTTGTTCCTGTTGTAAACTGTCCTTTTATGCATATTACTTGTACAAAATAATTTCGATGTGTCACATCTGCCAGGCGTCCCGTGACGGTTCATAATTTTTGTTTTAAAAACCGGGTTGCATAAATGAATCTTAACTAAATTGTGATTTCAAGCAAAGCTAAAATCAAATATGTACATTCAGTCCAATACCTACATGTTATCAAGTACCTACTAAATCCTACATAATCTGAATAGACATATACACACAGTCATACAGTCGTCATTGAATTTGTCTGAATGCGAATTATATGACAATGTGGCGCTGTCCCTGACCACTATAGAGCGGTGGGCGGCGGAAGGGTTATATCAGCTTGCATGGAAGTCCGCTCCACTACTCCATATCACGGCGCCGAGCGATCAATATCGTAATTTGTTTTGTTTGAAAAAAAAATATGTACGAAGGAAATCAAAATAGCGGACAAAAAGACCAAAGTATCTAAAAGCTAAAAATTTGCAAGTCTTTTAGAATCGCACTGATAGTTTCTTACGCATGAAAAAGAATAGCATTTTGTCAGGTATATAATATCAAGAATCTGTCCACATTCCCATAATAGTAAGTGCAAAAAAATCCTGATTTTGAAATAGACAACATATTAATACCTATTACTGTTTAAAATAGACTTGACAGGTCATTTTTATCAATATTCAAGACTTGAAAGAATCCCTTGCCTCTGTTTCTCTCTTAATTTTAAACTTCTGACAATAAGATTTGAATACGGAAGCTCTAACTCATAAACTACAAATAAATCACAAGGACACTTGACTAAGGAGTTAAAAACTTAAAAAGTAAAGTGTTAAAGGATGAAACGGATGAAAAAGGATCTTTTTATATCTACCCTGGCTTCTGAGAAGGAAGTGCCTCCGCATCCTTTTGAGAGCATTCTATTAGCCGTGAATGGATTCATAATATACGCTTTTTTTGGTCAAAAATAGACCGGCCTCTTGACATTGTTGAGGTAAAAAAATACTTTAGAATATGTTGCTATGTGGGTAATCCTTTTATCTATTGGACTACAGGGTACTGCTTATATATTTTGAAGTGTATTTCTGCTAACTGTTGTCTACCTTAGTTTAACTCTGTTTTTCTTTAGTTTGGCTCACTGTTTTACTAACTATTTAGCTAGATTTTTTAGCTATTAGGGTTGACGGAATCTAGCTACAGATAATTCATATTACAAATGCAGAAATACTCCAAATTTCTTAAAAAATCGGCCTTTATTAACCTTACTTGCGCTCTCCTAACCTCAAATGCATTTTCTTTACGGTCCATTGCAAAATACGAGTTCTTTGGTATAATGTGAGTTTTACTTCAGCAAATACATGGCCCAGTCGAACATCAAACGTCGTCATACATCGACCGGTAATAATGTTTGCTCCTAACAAACCGAAACTAATTGCTGGTCGTTGTTTCTGGACTAATTAGTAATTACTGGGTAATTGCCTAATTATTATTAGTTCTACTCTTACGATAGTATTGCACGTATAGTAAATTTTGCTCCATTTTCAATAAGTGTTGTTATTTCTTAGCTGTAGAATTGTAATGGTCTATTCAATGTGTCGTATGTCTGTGGACAGTTACTTACTTTCAAATAATATCTACATAATTATATTGTTACAATAACCCATCATTGACCACTTCGAATTCGAACCAAGTAATTTCAATAATTAAATTACCAGCAAATAACCAATTCTTCGTTAATACCATATTTGAAATGGAGTAAGGTACTCGTGTACCTATATCCATTTCAAAAATATACAAAATTAATAAATGCCGTAGATCCTAGATAAAAAAATACCAAAACGTTTTCACTATTAATTTAACTTAATTACGGCGCGTTCTCAGTTTTTTGTGAGTGTCGAATTTTATTTTTGTCCAAATCACCGAGACTCCTACGCAACAGGATCCGAGGGGATGGATCAAAATAACTCGTTTTTATTCTCTTTTTAACATTTGATCCTAAGTAGGGGTGTTCAGATTTGTATCTGTTAATGTGATTCATATTATTATGCTTTTTGTATTTCACCGTGAAGATGGTACCGATAACGACGTGTTCTGGTCATTGGTAACTGATTTTGAAACTTTATTGGCTGGTTGCTATGAAGGTATCTGGCCTATCGTCAACACGATACCAAATATGCTTCGACATCTTTATACAAAATGTCACAAAGTTATGAATGCAATCGATCTATTCTCTCGAAATCTCACTGTGTACACTTAGGTAGGGTTAACGACAAGTGAGCTGTCATTCCATCTTGATTGTATGGTTTGACAGCTCACTTGTCGTTCACTTCGGCTAAGTTTTCACTGCGATATATTTACAGAATCGTACTACAGTAATGCAGTTAACCAGATGAAACGCTGGTTTTTTGTTGTAAAGTTAAATAAAATGCGAACATGTCACATTGTCAGTTCAAATGAATCTCAAAAAGCAACATTCTTATTTTGGTATTATTTTCATCTCAGTTCCTTGTAAACTCGGTGTAACATGCGTGTTACGTGTAAAGATCTCCCTCGCGATAGCACTCCGTACAAGGGTTACATGATAGTGCGCGAGTGTGCGGTTACCGCGGCTACCTCGGTTACCGATACTACTTCAAGATTACGCGGTTCGAGGGCTGACTATACGAGTATCTTCTGAGTTGTGCTGCCCTGGTACTGCAGGTGACGTAATAGTTTCTTTGCATATATTATCTTCGTCATAGTTTTGGGTAACACAGTCGGGAAACTATTAGTGCGGGGTCGTAGACAAACCATGGTCCTTTGGTTTGGAATAAATTCGCTTATTTAATTAAGCGTCACTCATTTGATTTGTGTAGGTCGGTCTCGGTGGTAATTTTATTCAATTAAGTAGGATTAATTAAAATTTATGTTTTCGGAAATTCATCTTACTAAAACAGTGGTCCTTAGCTCCCGAGGACGTATTTCGCTGAAAGCTCTTGAACTTGGTTTAGATGTGCAGATCGTGTTCCGTTTAGTGTTTTTATTTGTCCTAAGAAGATAAAAACTTTTTAATGAGAAAATCTTGCTCTATCAACATCCAACTTTACCGCACATAAAATTATGCGGCATCCATTAAGTAATTTGTGGTTAAACGAACATATTATTAGCTTCTGCTAATTTGATATTTTCTCCCGTTTACAAAATTATACGTATAATTGACGTCACGCGGTTTTACCCGCGCTGTTCCCGTTCCCGTGGGAGTACAGGGATAAATTATTGCCTATGTTACTCACTAATAATGTAGCTATCCATTGCTGAAAGAATTTCTCAAATCGGTCCAGTACTTTTTAAGTTCATTCGTTACATACAAAAATACAAATCTTTCCTCTTTATAATATTGGTATAGACTAGCGTTTTCTCGCGACTTCGTTACCGTGGCCTATCATACAGGAGGAGGAGGTTTTACGAGATAACAATAGTATCGTATGGCAAACAGTGATAGTGAAGCTTATTAGCGGTGAAAGAATAATCAGCCGGTCGATTCTGTAAACATGTCCAAGTGAAGTGATCACGAGGTGAGCTGTCAATCCATACAACCAAGATGTCACGTGATCACGGACTAAGCTGTCATTTCATGTTGATTATATGGATTGACAGCTCACCTCGTGATCACTTCACCCAAGCCTTCACTTCGATATGTTTATAGAATCGACCGGCTGATCAGGTGGGAATTTAGGGCTGGGGTCACCTCCACCACCGTATAGAGATATGCGGAACAGTTTGGGAAGTCCCGTACCCACTGTTGAAAAGAGTGGATCCTCCGACCAGAAGGGTGTTGTGTGTGTAGGTAAGCTGTCCGATGGTTAATGGGTGATGTTGGGCTGTTGTTCAAATTGCGCGGAAAACTTAGATATAGGATTTGTTTGACGTCAGGACTATTGTTTTAGTTTGTCTGTGGCGGCATAGATGCTGCTACAAAATATTTTATTTAAATTGGTTGTGTAGTTTCGGAGTTAATCTAATAGCCGTATTAGAACCCAATGGCACGTGACGATGGCAAAAGACCGGACGGCATGTCTTTGTTTCCATGGAAGATGGGTAGGCCTATAGTGTGGGACGCAACCTGTGTCAATACTCTTGCGCCATCCCATCTTTTTAGTTCATCGTGTTGTGCTGGTGCTGCTGCTGCGGCTGGGGATAACCCATAGAGGAAAGTAATATATCGGGATAACCGCAAGCGGTGTAAATAACCTTATTGGTAACTAAATTTTCGAGCCGTTTTTACTTTGGTCAGAGGCTAAGTATTGCCATTCAACGCGGCAATGCCGCCAGTCTCTTGGGCACATTACCAGCTGACAGCGTTGAGGAAGAATTTTTTGACGCTAAAATTTAGTTTATTTGTTAGTAAATATTATGTGCGTAACGAGGATCTAATAGCCTACATCTAAATTTCAAAACATTACCAGTGTCGACCTAGACAACCCTGTTACAGTAACAAATCTTCGTTACACTTATATGGGTGTTTATAAAAATGTTCTCATATGGGACTTAAAGTACACTGTAGATTGATGGGACAAACGTAGAAGGATTTATAAAGCTTGTCTTGTGCAATGTTTTGACAGTTATCGCTCTTGATCTCCACCCATAAGCATCATATGAGCCTGGGTAAGATACAATTGAGTTCCTATTGTTTCAAAGAAACTAGGTGGCTAATAAGATCTATATTAGGTCCAAGTTGAGTTAACTTAGGCCTAATCTAGCATTCAAGGTAAGGATAAACAAAATAATGCCATGATTAGTCATTTGTTCTATACGTCTATAGCGAAATCAGATTTATGGTTGTTGGAAAAGCGGAAAAGTAGACGTAAATCGTAAGAAATTTCTGCAGGTATTACTGACTAGTCTCTGCAATAATTTGAGGCATCTTTGCTAGCTTTTTAGAGAAGGAAGATTCGAACAAATTATTAGCTTGGTGAGACGTGAAAAGCAATATAAAGGAGTCAAAAGATAGCCGTACCACTGTTACAGGGTGGGTCTTAAAGTGATTAAATTACGATTGATAGACACTAGAATAGAAGTTTAATTGCTTTTAAGTAAATACAGTAAGAAGCCAGACAAGTACGAGTCGGACTCGCGCATGAAGGGTTCTATAAAAACGGCAAAACAATCATTTCTGTTGTAATGCCCCCTTAAATATTTATTTTATTCTGTTTTTTAGTATTTGTTGTTATGGCGGCAACAGAAATACATCATCTGTGAAAATTTCAGCAGTCCAACTATCACGGTTCACGAGATACAGCCTGGTGACAGACGGACGGACAGCGGAGTCTTAGTAATAGGGTCCTGTTTTGCCCTTTGGGTACAGAACCCTAAAAAAGTATGTGTCCGTGACGACGTTCAAATCCACATACATGTTTACGATACAAACCTGTAACTTATGTAGGTATAAGTTGTTTCGTATGAACGCTATAAACCTTGTTATTTTATGCTTTGGATTTTAAAAGACAATCTGCGGACATTAGCCACGCATGGTTGATATTCAAGGGTTGTCAATTTCTTATAAAAGTTCAGTAAAAAATAAAATATGTGCCTATTGAAAAATCTGTTAAAATATCTTGGAACTGTTTAGAAGTATTTAGAATTTTCTGTGACTTTTTCCAGAATTTTGTTAAACATTCCAAATGAGTTGATGATGGATGAGTGTACCGATACCTACTTATGTAGGTAGGTATCTTCAAAGGTTCCAGGTTTCCGCATAACGGCTCTACGTTTTTTAAATATTTCGTATTTGAGAAATAAATTCAAGGACCTAAAAACTTCAGAAGGTTTCATTTTCTTAGGGTGCGAATATAATATCAAACTAGCACTTCGCCTGCTTATTCGTCTAGGCAGATTTAGAAGATTTTTCCCCTTTTTACCCCCTTAAAGATTGAATTCCGAAAATCCCTTCTAAGGCCTTGTGCAACCAAGAATTTGTTCGACAGGGTCATCGCGGCCATGGAACGCAAACGGCTTTAGAAGGAACATAGCTGGGTTTTAGTGAGTAAGAGTCTGACATGCCCTATCGCTCCACCCAGAGTGGAAGAAGTCATTTGATGATTTCCCATCCTTAAAAAAAGGCCTTGTGCAAAATTTCATGTTCATCATTGCATTTCATCCCAGTAGTTTCGGCTCTGTGATGTTATGTCAGTCAATCAGTTTCCATTTTATACATGTAGATGATAAGGTACGGCTACATGTCATTAGGTGTCTGGCGGCGCCAATAAAAGTGGCGTTACCTCATTAAGCCAGTAGGCGTGACCAGGAGCGCATTATCACGCGGCCCGTCTCATCGCTTTCATCATTATAGGCTGCGCTTACGAGCTTAGTCCTGGAGACAGGAATTCTAAATACAACATGATATACCTGTGGGTGCATTTAAAAACGAGCAGTAAAAGTGTTTTGCAATTTTGTGCGTTATTGTTTGCATTTGTCTTAATATTTGTTAACTGTAAATGTTCAAAATGTCAACCAGAACTGTTTTTTTTTGTTTCAATCAGATATAGGCACGTCAAATGTAATCCTAGCACGCCATAAAAATTCGCATTTTGAAATATAGCGTTAGTATTCCGCATCCATTGAAGCAGTAGCAGGTTAAAAAGTACGTTTCCTCTAATATACACATATAATACAAATTTTCGACTAAACCAATATAACGAAACACAACTGCACCCTATCTCCAAGCCTACAAGGACCAGTTAATAACGAAGGCGTGTTTCGCCGCCTGACGTAATTACCTCTTTATTGCTGAAATATTACGGCCAGCCCTCAAGGCCATGTCTCTTGGGGTGACTGCACTCCTGGTAGCAAGAGCAAGGAACCCTTCGGGGGTTATGTAATCAAGATGTAAATGTCAATTTGAATTTAGTGTAATTGCAAGAAAACGTTTTTGAGAGAGCAGTTTTTTTATTTTTTCTTAAGGATAAGTGCTTTAGATGAGTTATATTCGGTTATTAAGGCACTAATTAAGCCAGAGTTGCGGAATTTGTTCGAAAGAGTCACCGCGGCCCTGGAACGCAGAGGGCTTTAGAAGGAACACGGATAGTTTTTAGTCAGTAAGAGTCTGACACGCCCTTCCGTTCCACCCAGAGCGGAAGAAGTCATTTGATGATTTCCCATTCAAGGCTCTAATTAAGGATATATTCAGCTTAGTTAGCATTTGAAAGGTGCTTATTAGTAACTTTGTTGTTTTTCTGACTCTCAACTCAACTGCCTGTTGTAAACAACCCTAAAACCAGTCATTTAATGCTAATTGAGGATTAATTAGAGACTGAGAGACTTAGATTTTTTTTAAATATTCCAGGAGAAACGCAACCAATAATAATCTCCAACATCAACCTTTCACAAGTCTACAGTTGTAGATATAATATCAACGCGCTGTTAACTCTGCGTCACAAGTCAAACGCTAATTCCTAACTTATATTTCTCAAAGACCAAATCCTTCTGAAAAAGTAACCAATTCACAACACCTCATACAATTCGACATGACCGTATCTAAACCAGTTTTGTTTACACAAGCCCCGTCCATCGCGTGCCGTAGTCGCGTGCCAAATAAACGATACGACAGGTAACCGAGGTAACCAGAACGCATGCGTTAACACGGCGCCATTGTAACCAGACCTCTCCTCCCTTGTCAACTAAGTTAATATTCCAATATCAAAGAGTCCACGCTGCTGTGGGAGGGTTCTTTCTAAATTGGTTTATAGGACAGGTAGAAAACAGGTGGAGGTGGCCAGTAGGACGCATGCGCCCGCTGCCAGGTAAGCTCGCTAGCAACCTCCCGATATCTTCTGATATCCTGGTAGGCGGCTGGCATCTTGCCACAGGTATGATCCCAGGGAACAGGTGATAAGGCTCTCATATGGACCCAGGTGATGACCCTACGTGTGAATCAAACACGTGTGGACATGACTCATGAATTTTTTCGATAACATTATTGTAGTCTATTTCTAAGCGAAATTGAACTTTGTAACAATGCAATACGGCTCAACTTAAAAGAGAACGAAATCCGTTTGTTGTCATAAAACGAAAAATGTTACAAAAAAGCTTTCTTCTTTCATAAACAGTTCACTCATAATATTTGTTCAGTGAAATATCTAAAGTTATATTCTACAAAGTGCAGTTACAGAACATTAAAAAATCCCGTAGCAAAGGAACCATTACTCAGATTTGTTACGTCTGTCTTACGCGCATTGCGAGTGACAGGACGTCAAAATAAATTGATATACCGCGCTGTTTGAACGCTAGCATTGAACTTCTCTCAAGATAAGTACTTCAAGACATGAGTTATTGCTTTAGGGTGTAAAGTAAATAGTCTAATATCTGCTCGGTGTTCTGTCCGTCAAAGAATCCATAGGGCAAGCTTTGTACCACTTAGTTTATGTTTTTAGGGGTTAGGTTAGGTTAAAAAATATATTATATAAGTTCAAATTAAAGTTGATATGATTACAATATGAAGGTACAAAATTTTTACTTTGTAACCTATGCAATGGGGTATTTGACTAAAAAATCTATTTAGTCCGTCAGATAGATTTCCAAAAAATATTGGACACGTATTTTTTCTTTTGTCACATAAACAAAAACTGAAGACGACACAGTGCGTTGAAAACTCGTGTAACGTCATTTACCAGTACACTTTTTACTGGAAAGTGACGTTACAAGACTTTCATCTTTGATGCGTTTTATCTTTGGATTTTTATTGATTTGATAAAATAAAAAATACGTATCCAATATTTTTCGGTAATCTAACTGACGGACAACATCAACAACATCCCGATTGAGTAAACACTAAGCATACTGCATTAATACTAAAATGTACGATAGTACAAATCTATATTTTGACGTGAAAGGTAACTCCAATGCCTGTCTGTTTCGTTTTCAGGCTTTAATCTCGGAATAAATTTTAGCACATTTTTAAACAGAGACGAGAGGTAGATTGGACCTTGGAGAATGAAAAACATGAGGAGGAAGGATTGGTATAATTTCAAACCTTCACACGGATGATCTGCTATCAGAAGCTAGCTGTATAAATAAATGAAAAAAGCCCTACCAAGACAACCAAAATCTAAAATCAATCGGTTTATTAGTTACATAAGGGTTAATAACTCAATCATCCAATATTACAGTTCACTAGGCTGTAATCTTGAAAAAGCTGAATTTGATTAAAGATGCAGCGGTAATGTCTGTATAATAACAATATTAGCATAAAGGTTTAAAGTTGCCAGTCACTTTGCTAACGATGGCCTACGGACAGGGTGACGGAATCAGCGATTTGAACAGATTCCTCTTTCGGAGCGATTTTATTTTATAGTATAGATCGAACCCTGTTACTATTACTCACCTAATATCAACACTATTTTGACCTTTTCTCAATTTATTTGGGGCCGGAGAAACATGTCTTCTTTTATACCTCACTTAAAAATAAATCAGTTTATATTGTATTGTATTGTAAAATGCAGAATTTGTAGAAGATATCCTAGTATCTAAAGACTGGCTACCTACTACAATCCTAAGCCAGCTTACTTAGGTAGCATTGAAGCTTTGTGTTAAACTAGGCCTTATAACATCTGACTCACATCATCATCATTTCAGCCGAAAGACGTCCATTGCTGGACATAGGCCTTTCCCAAGTGTCGCCACAACAACCGGTCCTGTGCGTCTCGCATCCATCGGCTACCCGCGACCCCCACCAGGTCATCGGTCCACCTTGTGGGAGGCATTCCAACGCTGCGTCTTCCGGTACACGGTTGCCACTCCAGAACTTTTCGGCCCCACCGACCATCTGTTCTGCGAGCGATGTGCCCTGATGATGTGACATCTGACTCATCTGCCAATAATTTAATCTGATTGGTCTGAGCCAAGACCCATTCCTGACTGACTAAAACGCTCATCTAAAAATCTATTTACTAAGTAATGACCCTAACCCTTTCGCGGCGAGCCGAAGTTTTTACGGAACCACACACAGACTCTTTAGACCTCCCGAGAAGAGGGACGTGCCTCCACAGGGTTAAATAATGATGACGGTAAAAAAAGCACAGGTTGAATAGTGAGGCATTTTAGGTATTATTTTTATGGGCATTTTATTTAAGCTGGGGATGGCTGGCATGTAAATTGGAGGTTTAATGGTTTCGTAATTCGTAGGGTTATACATTGAAATCCAACGGCCATTCTCAATAACGTATCTACCTTTGACCAACTGTCAAATAAGCTACCAACAGTAGCTGTTACGTCACGTTTGTCTTACAAACACAAACAAAACAAAGATGTCAAAAATTACCTTATTTTCACAACTTATATTGAAAAGAAGAATATTAGGGCATTTGAAAGGATACTAAAATACTACTTTACTATTTAAATTTAAGCGAATAAAAGGATGAAAATAAAAAGATGGCAATTAATAAAATCGGCTTAAATTTTAATTCCTAAAGTTCGATCAGAAATAGTATGAGCAGAAAAAAGAAATGCAGTCATCAGTTTATCCACGTTTCAGAACCACATAAAATAAATGCACGAGTAATAGAATCCTAATAACTATTTTGTTGAACAATATAAAAGTTAATAAAAACCGCAGATGATCCGTAAACAGCTGTAGCACAAGATAATAACAGCCGTTAAAGTCAACATGAAGATATAGATAAAACAATAAATCTTTCATTAATAGAGCAACGGGAATGAAAAATGGCAGACAACCCAAATTTTATTGGTATAAATATCTAACACATGAAGACTACACCACCTATATTTTTATGAGTGTGATGTGTAACGATTTAAAATGTGCTGAAAAAGATGATCCAAACGCATAAAGCACAAATAGATTAATTGACAACAGATCTTTAGAAAATCGGTCGAATCTTATCGTCACGAAAGGAAACAATCGATAGCTATTCGACTAACCTCTCAGTCCATGAAGTAATGTTTTGTTCAGAAAAAGAATGAGTGGCGCTCCCACAAAAGTGCGTGATCTTAGTGCGTGAAGTTTTCACAATAAGCAAATATAATGATTCACTATTATCTTCCGTATAAATGTCGCCGAACAATAAGCTATTGACCTCATAAACGAAACAAAGAAGTTCCTGATATCTGGCATCCCGGTCCTGAGTTCGATGCCCGACTCAGTCAACTGTTACGGCGCGGTACTAATTGATTAGAGCCATCAAATTTGTCTAGACTTATCCACCCGTGACCTATCTAGGTCTGCTTAAATTAGATATTATTAGGTTTCTTAAAATGCCATGAAGATCGTTTGAATTACAGTCACCATCACAATTTTTTCTCACAGAAGTTGTCTGTGTTATGTTCTTCAGCTGAATAAGTCTTTTACATTTTTGAAATCAGTATTTCTATAAGACATTACTTATTCAATAGATTCAATCTTATCGATATCATTCATGCATCCCCTTAACATGTATCAGAAATTCAAATCAATACATACGCATAATGCAATGTTGCTTCTCATAAATAAATCATATATTCAGTTTAGCTTTTTACACGACAGCACTGTAAACTATTAAAAGTTGACGTAGTTGAAAAAAATGCTATAAAGTTAATGTAGCCTTTAGCAACCAATTCTCACATTAATCCTCAAATTGATTAATTTTATTATTAACAAGAAAAGGCGATGTCAAACCACGAGAACGCCTCTTAATCTCGTTTTTCCTATTAAATTGTCCACTTTGTCTGTTCCTAGTTCCTACAGTGTCACCAAGATAGTTTGTTTTTATATAATTTCGCAACTGTCTTTTAAATTCCGCATTGTATTTATTTTACTTATTAGTCCTTACCTGTGGGCTACTCTCTAAACCCAAAGTCCGTAGTTTCGGGCTTAATTGCAGGTGTATTCTACTCCGTATCACCTACGGGCTTATGATTAGTTCCGAACCCGCACTAAGAATGAATGACAACACGATTTGACAGTAACTGTCAAACCGTGTTGTCATTAATTCTTAGTGTTTAGGTGATACGGAATAGAATACGCCCGCAACTAAGCCCGAAACTACGGACTTCCGGCTTAGAGAGTAGCCCCATGGAATTCTAAATCTAAACTCATCTGTATTCAAATAAGTTATCCCTGTTGACTGTTTTTCATGAGAAGACTAGCAGTTCGACGAAAAACAAGCCAAAACATTTCAAAACCATAAATTGCACTTACGACATGCAAACACACATCGTTTGCACTAAGATCCTAATGTAATTTAAGCTTCTATTCAAACGTTGACTCACCGTACGAGCAGTTAATTAATATTTTCCCTAAACAAGAGCTTTTTTACACATACGTCATTATGCGTCGGTTCCTGATCAAAAGGCTGTTTGTTCTCTGATACAATTTATTACCCCGTTCCGGCAACGTGAAAGCATTTCATTATTCCACCACTAAAACAACTTTCTTTGGGCTCTTGTATTCAGCCAGCAATGTACTTAAACTTTATCCGTTGGCCGGTATCTTTCGGAAGTGTGGACAAATCTTAAGATCAAAATAGATAGATGGCCGTGGGAGGCGGTGTTTTAAAGAAAGTGGGAGCCATAAGTGGACAATTAGATCGTCTAACACATAACAAACGCCGCTTCATTAGTCAAGTTTAGTTCTTCAGTAATGACGTCATTTCTTTGTAAAGAACTGTTAGTATTGTACCCACGTGCAAGTACTAATAGTGTCAGTTTATCTTCCATATTTGTAGACTTAACGATTCTAGGTCATATATGGTTCTGAAAGCTAAGTGTCAAAATTGAATGAGTGCCAAATCATTTTTGTGGCTCCATACAGTTTATTGGATGATTGGATTATTTGTATTGTGAGTTATTCTTGTTTTGACAGTTTCAATTGTTTGTTTAACTATGAATTGTCTATGGAGTCTTTACTAGGAAAAAGTTACAATGCTGTCCTAGTTGATATTTTAGTACAAGAGTAACTTTGTATGCATATTTATTGATGATTCACTCTCATTCTATCAAGAGTTTGAAAGCAGGTCAGTTCTGGACAAATGCCTCTTCAGAGCTGCTTAGCAACAGATCTACTCATCTTGTATCCAGCCGGTCGATTCTGTAAACATTGCGAAGTGAAGGCTTGGATGAAGTGATCAAAAAGTGAGCTTTCAATCCATGAAATCAATATGGGATGACAGCTCACTTCGAAATCACTTCATCTAACCCTTCACTTCGACATGTTTACAGAATCGACCGGCTGTTCGCTTTTGTTGCCTCTAGTCATCATTTTACAGCAAAAAAACCAAAAAAATAAGCGCTGATCTTGTTACCCAAGAACCAGGACACCATAAGTCCAAAGATCACCATTCCACGTCAATTAGCACGCAATCTAGAACTATAAAAGCAATAACAGTCTCCAAAATACTCAACCTATTTTCGCGAGTAACTATACAATAGCGGTTACGAGTCGTAAATCAATTTGTTAGTGCTTTCAGGCTTAGCTCGACTGAGACCTAATTCCCATGTGGAATTAATAATGGAACCTAAATTGCAATTAAGATGTTAGGCGTGTGTGTCATAGAAGACATTTGGGAACGCATCTGGTATATGATCTTGGATTAATAATCCATCAGTATGATCGTTGGGTGGTCCGAGATACAATAGTTAACGTCATTGATGTAGATTATACTAGTTTACAATATGGTAATGTAGGCCAACTTAAGGAAACAGGTTCCTAGAATAAAAAAATAGAAGACATGTGACATCCCACTCAGCGGCAACATGATTGGCTGAAGATATTACTTATGCATCACGCTAGTTTACATCGTATAGTTAAACTACTTTTTTTAGTCCTCGTCTGGATTAAAGTTCATATGGCCATTATATGATACTAAAATTGCCACGTCCTTTAAATCATTACGGCCTGAAGGCACGTTTAATGTAGTTGGGTCCAGTCCATTAACGTACGAAATTACAGTGTTGACCGTAAGTGGATAGCAAAAGAGCTTTTATAAAATCTGAGGGCACTGGACAATGATGTGGAGAGATACCTTTTTTTGCCTCATTCGCCAGTTAGATTTAAGTCCTATTGCCATCAAGGTACAGTTCTAGACTCTGGTTATGGAACGACCCAACACTACCTGACTCGGAAATCGATGCCAGAAAAATTTGTAAAAAATTATGTTTGCTTATTTATTTTTTATTTTTTTGGATGAAAAATCATCAAAATTTGAAAAGGGTTGGGGATTGGAAAAGGGCGTGTGATACTCTTACTGACTAAAACCCATCCGTGTTCCTTCTAAAGCCCTTTGTGTTCCAGGGCCACGGTGACTCTTTCGAACAAATTCCGCAATCCTGGCAGGTAGAGATATACCTAAAACTTACAAATAGTTTTTGATCAAAAAACAATTTAGCTCTAATTTAGCTTTTGATTTATAGTGTTTAATGTTAACTGAGTAATCTTCATCAATCATCATCTACTTATTTAGGATTGGACTCATTAGGTTAGGTTCCATTAATAACTCCATCTAACAAGGCGCTATTTTTGCGGTAGCCACTAATGAAGCTTGTTTTAGTTGACCTTATGGTTGACCTATAGTTTTTGGTAATTGGGTTAGATTTTGGAATTATAATCATCTTCAGCAGAATGTCTTTTAGATAAGTCAAAAATGTACAGACGCCATCACATCATGCTTCAACAATCTGTCAAGGTTCAAGGTTGATTGGGAAAATTTTACAGTTTCGGGTAGTTTGATGTGCTGTGGCGTCTGTGCGTACTACCTATGTTAAAATATATAGAGAGAGAAATAAAGCTATTTGTTGCCAATGAGGTAGAAACAATTAGTTCGATTGAAAATAAAATGCTTTCAGACATCCATCTTGCACCCTATCGTTTTAGAATATACAAACGCCTAGCTATCCTGAGCAAGACCCACTTCAAAAGATAAATTATAATTAAGGAGCAATAAAATAAAACAAAACTTTCATGACCGGGTCACCTTTGCTTTGAAAAGTCAAGTTTCAAGTCTCTTTCGAAGCTAAAATTGAGATAGAAATAATTCTATACAGGGTTGGCCCCTGTAACATCATTGTGTATTGTAAACGTTATCAGCAATTTCATCAGTTCTCTCATTGTGTTCATTCAGCAACAATGTACTGTAGGTGGTATGTGATGAAACGAAGTGGAAGATCAGAATGGAGAAACAAAACCAAAGAATACAAATGTATAGAAGTGACATGCTCCCAATTTCAAAACAGTTAGAAGCTCTAGACGGAATTGCATTCTATCAGCGATAGCGAAATGCCAAAATCTCAGAGAAGACCACGTCACCAGGCTTAGTACATACTACAAGGCAATGAAATTGTAGCTGCAAGCGACTGTGCAGGTGGTGGTGAAGTGATGTTCCGACGCTTAACAAGATAAAGATCTAAAGAATTTGTAAAGGACAGAGCAACATGTTATATAGAAAGTGTTAAGTATGATGGAAAAGCCCGAGAAGGAAGCGTACCAATGAATTAGATTCTGCGATTGATGATGAGGATCGAAGCAAATTCAGAGGGAAGGCTTATGGAGAAGAGTGGAAGAATAAGTCATGCAACGCGGGCTCTATAATAACGGCAATAGATTCTACGTGTTGCGTTCCAACATCCTTTTCAGCGCTGACAACATTGTTAGGTTTAGTGGAAATTGTATAAGTTTCGCTTCTATATATTTTTATTTCTATGTTAAAATCTACATTGAAACTTCTACGAATAACGGGATAAGTGTCACGATGTCTGTGTAAACTCGTATACCATGTGGGTGATTTTGTTTTTGCATGTATTGCATTTGTAATTCCAATCAATGCAAATCCAGGGATTGGTTTAAAAATGAGCTTTAAAGCTGGAGAAGTTATTTACATTGCCTTTTTGCCTGCCTGCAGAATGGGTAAAGTACTGATATCATCATTATACCAAATAGGCCGCCTCAAAAAAGGAGTAACTGTCATAATATTCAGTAATCATATCATACACTTGACAGACGTATTTGGTGATCACCCATTAAATTTAGCCGTCAATATATCACATATCCCGTAGGTCCAATAAAACTAAGTCGAATTTCACGACACTTATAAATCAATACTTCAAAAATAGGCATAGCTTTAATTCATAAAACATTTTTGGTCATCGCCCACACACTGATAGCCGCACCCGACTTTCACGTATTGTGTTTCTAAGAGAATCTAAAGGTGCCCCCTTACTTGGAGCATTTGCCTGTAATGTTACGTTACAAAGTCGAGCATTATATCAGTAAGGGAGGAAAACCGAGCATAATAGTGCGCAACCCATAATGTTACAGATTTGAGCATTACATTGGTAAGGGAAGAGAACCGAGCATGTGAGTGCGCAACTTGATGATAAAATGAGTAAAATCGAATCTGAAATGTTACATTACAGGCGAATGCTCCAGGTGAGGAAGCACCTTGAGAGACTTCGCACACTGAAGATTATTTTTTGTATGTAAATTTATAGCGAATTTATATGTAGTTTGGTTAACTATATTGCCTCTGGCGCAGAATCGGTCATTGCAGCGACTCTTGGGGGACCAGTTAGCATGCCAATATGATTTGTCCGGCAGACGACGACTTTCGACCGGTCACAATTTTAAGTTTGATGTGATCACAACTTTGGATATAGTAGTAAACTATCACGACTTGAAGACCTTCATAATGGTGTATTTTTTGAGCCAGCTAGACACTTCGTTGCTGATAGATACCTGTTATGTGTAGACCAGCTGCTAGTTTAAATACGGTTAGTATCTTTCAAACGGATCGCTTGTTGTCAGAGCTGGTTCTTCATTCAGCTCATCCTGTCTCTTAGTATGTGATGTAGTGGCCTTTATGACAGTTTCGACAAAATTGGGTGAGAAAAAATCTGTAGCGACGTGTGCCAAGTCCAAGTTCTTATGCAAATCGTCCTGATTACCGCCTACATGAGAACATAACATGTCACCGTCCGATTCAAGTTGCTATCTTTTATGATTTGCCTAACGAGTGCAATAAACTGCTGGCGGAAGTTTGTTTTCTAATATGGAGCCATTTATTTTGTTACGATACGGTTTTTTTAATTTTTATTTTAGAGCAGTGCTTTTTAATATTTATAAAAATCCATGCATTCGTATACTTCAAAGTGTTTTGTCAAAATAGTTATCGTCATATGCTTAGCCATTGTCCTTTGCTTTACTAATTACTTTTTGGGTATTTTTAAGCGTCTCATTAAATTCTTCTTTCCTCCCCCTGTTTTTGTCGTTCCTTCTTGAATCATCACTCACTACAGTTACTAGACAGGGCACAGAAATTAAGACATCTTTCTTCCACCGGTCAAGTACACCCACATCATAAAACTGTACCAGTAAATCGTAAAAAACGTGAACACGTTTCTGATTGGTACGGACATACAGACGTATTGACAATTGTCCCGATAATAAAATCGAAAGTTGGACATCTGTTCCATTTAATAGATCCATCATACAAGATGTTATCCATTTTATGCCCGGTTTTATAACTAAAATATATGGTTCAAAACGAATTTAAGTGTTGCTATGTAGATTTAAATGATTTGTAAAAGATTATTAATGGTATGTAGCTAAGTTATAATTTTTCGATTTACGGTGTTTTTAAGCTTTTCATCCAACGCTTTAGATTTGGAAATATCGTTGCGCCAGCTAAAGAATGCAACATGGGGCAAGAGTAGGAAGATGATAAGATAATATCTATATATGGTTGTTAAAAAAATATTAGATAGTAATTGCAACTGGAGTTAATCGTAATAGAACTTGATCGTCTTTCAAGTCTATATAAACGTATTAAAAATTCAGAATGTTAGTTCATTGCACTCATAAGCAGGCGGACATGGAATATCGATTTACATGAAAAAAAAAGTTAGCCTAGTAGATTTGATTCAAATCAAAGCTCTGTTGGCTGTAATTGGAAATCAGAGAATTTATTTGAAACAATAACTAAAAGCCTAAGACTTTCAGTCCACCTGTTAATTTATAAGTACCAACCAATTTTTTTTAATGCTATTTAAAACCAAATACATAGTTTAGATGTGAAGTCGTAAATTTTCTTCGTCATATGTTGAATGTTTCCGCGATTTTAGTGTTTCATTAAAACAAACAGTATGTTCCTGTTTATCAGAGTAATGACCTGTACTTTCGTACTAAACCTGAAAACGCAATTAATTAAAAATAAAATTGTGTTCAAGATATACTTTTACACACAGCACTGGTGCTGAACAATTATACATATAGCTATTTTAATATTAAACACATCTATATGCGGTATAGAGAGCAAAGTCCCGCATATCTCCTTTGAAAAGGGAGGATCCTTCGACCAGACGGCTGTTGTGTCTGGTGGGCAATTGCCCGATAGTTGATATTCGGACTGTTGTATAGGTTCAAAACGCACGGAGAACTTAACTTGCGCGATGCAGGATTTCGTTGGTAGTTCGTCACTGACAGGGTAGATGGCGTTGCGGTTATTTTTGTTGCCGTGCAAATTTCACTTTGTTAGTTTTTCTTGTGGCGGCATTGCATCCATTAGGATCATCCTTTTTGTCGTTTCCAATATTCTAGTCATCATTTCCCTCACGATGCGTGCCACATTCCTATTATCATATTCAGTTGAGGAGTACCGAATGTATTGTCGGTCAAAGAATCAACATTGCCATTAAACGTGGCAATGCTGCCAGTGTTCTGGGCACTTTTTCTATTGACAGCGAAAAAATGTATTGCTGCCCAGTCCTTCCTCTGTCTGCTTTTATCCAACTTGTACATTATTATTATCTTTATTAATTTAACAGTTTGTAATACTCACTTAGTTAGCGGTGTTACTTAGATGAAGAAAACTATAGACCGAAAAGAATGGAAGCAGCTGGAAGAGGCCTATGTGTCACAGGACACGCTGATCACTAAACCGGGAAACCAGATGTTAATTTAGTTACTTTATTAATTTTTATTAAATTATTTGTTCTTACCATGTAGGGGTAATATAGTATTCAGCAATAAAGTCTGCGGGGCAGACTTGGCCAGAGATCGAGCAAGAGAGGGAGATTTGGAAAAAGAAAGGGGAGGCCTTTGCCCAGCAGTGGGACGGGACACAAGTACAGGGTAATAAAAAAATAAAAAATAATAACAATACTTTGTTGGTAAATTGAAAAACTTGTAGAAATCTATGTTTTTAGGCGTTCTCAGTTTATTCACATAGTAACAGTTGGGTATATACAATTGTGTAGCTTTGCGTTTGCTTTCTTTGAAGATTTTAGTGCGAATTCGCAGGGCGGTTTTACGAGCTTTGCGGCCCTATGCCGGCTATTCGCGTAGTTTTATTGCGAAAAGTAAACATAATACTATGTTTAATTATTGTTTCACGTCTTTTAATATATTTATCAGTGTTCAAATTGTTAATTTTGGGTATTATAAACAATCTTTTTTCTAATAAATAAAATTATTATTACCTATACTATTGAGGCATACATAGATGCAAAATATAATGTAGGCCTAAATCTTTGTTATTTTATTAGAAAAGCATCCTTGAGCGGCGACAAGACAAAGGACAACCATGTTTTTTGTAGCCAATTTTCTTTGCACTCAACATTTCACGCTTTTTGCGGAACCTAGCAACCATTTAAAAAATGAATAGACTACTTCTAGACAGCCTTAACACCATGTCAAACTCAAGCAAATCTCTCAATTTGTATCGAGCTAAATGATGACTAATTCTATCCATCTTGTCATACCATGCAACACTAGCGAATGGCTGCGGGGCAATACTCTCATAGATTCGGAACTGTGTTTTATGTGCTAGTCTGTAACGCAAGCCGGAACATTAACCTTTAGTTCGTGGGTGCATGCGTAGGAACACTAAAAATCTGGATAAGCAATCAATCGACGCCTTTAGACCAACGGGTATAGGGCTGTGACCGCTGACCAAACGGGGTTTCATCTTCACTTTTGTTTCTTGAAAGAAAGTGGCGTGTGTTTTAATTGAAAGTGAAATATATACATAAATTAAACGCTTACATAATCTTTCTATAAAGTACAGACGCCAGCACATCAACCTACAGCAATCTGTCAAATTCCTTTAATAGATTTTCAACTTTTTCGCTGAAAGTTTAGGTTCAAGGTTGATTGGGAAATTTGACAGTTTCGGGTAGCTTCATGTACTTTTTTTTTAAGGATGGGATGTCATCAAATGACTTCTTCCGCTCTGGGTGGTGCGGAAGGGCGTGTCAGCTCTTACTGACCAAAACCCATCCGTGTTCCTTCTAACGCCCTTTGCGTTCCGGGGTCGCGGTGACTCTTTCGAACAAATTCCGCAACTAGCTTCATGTGCTGGCGTCTGTACATAACAAAAATAATGAGGAAAGAACAAGAGCATCAACATTTTCGTCCGCAGTGCTGTCAACGAATTCAATTGGGTTTATTTTCAATAACAAATTTTGTTGGAAGATTTTGTTAAGCGCAAGCGCTGTGTCAAAAACATTAGCAGTTCAATTCCTTAAACAAAACTTGACACGTTTTAAAACTGATTTTAAAACAATTAGTTTCACTTCGAGTTCTTTTTGTTTTGTGCTACTGTCAAAAAAGATTTCCTCTTCATGTAAAAGAAAGACTTCAACAAAATCTTTGAAGGTTGTTAACCCTAGTTTAGCACTTAGAGATGCTAGTGAAAGATAGATTTTGGTTAAAAAATAGCTTCAACAATATTTATTAATGGCTCACACGCATGTCTGCGTTGTTTTCAGCCGATACACAATTTACGTCGTGTTTAATGTTTCTCGTTATAGTTAGTGATTCAGCTACGTGAATAAAAGCAGGTGTATGTATTAAATTGTTTACTGCCATGACTAATAGTTACTGAGACTATTTTACACTTAAACTTTGCAACACCGGTTTAATTTATGACGAAATATTCCATGAATTTGGAAGAGTGTAGGTAATCAATCTGCCTATTCTTTAAAAATCTCATCATGAAAGCTTATGTGAAGTGTCATTCCACCCGATGCTATGGTTTGACACTTTGACAGCTCACATCAATCTCTATTCACCAGTTTTCAAGGTTTTTACAGCATGGCTCTTTTTTTAGCTCTAGCTATTAGCTCGGCTAAGTTATAACAGACACCAAATCATTTTGAAACCATTTTTATTATTTTTGTACTAGTTGCCACCCGCGGCTCCGCCCGCGTGATTTTCGAAAATTATCCCAAGGAAACATATTCCCGGGATAAAAAGTATCCTATGTGTTATTCCAGACTATAATCTACCAATGTGCTAAATTTCATCAAAATCCATTCTGTAGTTTTTGCGTGAAAGAGTAACAACCATCCATCCGTCCATCCATCCATACTTACAAACTTTCGCGTTTATAATTTTTACCGGTTAAATAAAATGAAAAATGAGATACGGCCTTTGCAATTCAGGACATCCCTGCAAAACAGCATAATAATGTAACTTATTTTAATATTCCACGACCATTTAATCCGTGTAACAATGAACTCATCAACCCATAAGCGATTTCGCGACACCATGACGACGGCAAATGCGTTCAACATAAACTAATCCGATTACTTCACTTCATAATGTGAATTAAATTGAATGACAATCATTTTGACGCAGATTAATGAATTTCAATACGCTTACACGACAACTTAATACATCTTTAATTCGACAAAGTTACAGATTAATGATGATAAAAAATAGTTTTGTCACCTGTCGTTGTTATGCTTAACGGTAATAGGAAAGTTGAATCAAACTAAGAAAAAGGTTTTTTGGAAAGACTAGGCTATCATAAATGGATGGGGCGTTGCAGATAGAAGCGAAATTTGACAGCGAGATAGCGAGACAATGGCATGTAGGTGTTCACATACGACTTGATCCGTTTTGCAATGTGCTTTGTATTTTTGTAATTCAATTAGTCAAAATCCCCGAGGCGACTTACTTTTACCAAGCAGTAGGTCGAAATTAATTTCGATGGCGCGTTGTGTTTCACGCGCGCCTCAAAGAGATGTTAGCATAGAAGACGGGGCCCGCTAGGGCCAGAGCCTGCCAGGGTTGCGGAATTTGTTCGAAAGAGTCACCGCGGCCCTGGAACGCAAAGGGCTTTAGAAGGATCACGGATGGGTTTTAGTCAGTAAGAGTGTGACACGCCCTTCCGCTCCACCCAGAGCGGAAGAAGTCATTTGATGATTTCCTATCCTGAAAAAAAAATGGTCGACATTAATTGGAGAAGAAGAAATAATTAAAGAATAGGATGTCAATATTGTAATGATCAGCCCACATCTATCAGAGACGCATAACATTGAAGGGAGGCTTTTCTAAACAATACCTAAGGTTGTGAATGACATTGATAATGTAGCAAAATATGACCCTTAGGAACACTTAGATTATGACGGAGCTATTCTGTCGGCGTCCTCTAATAAAATGGTTGTTGTTTGGCTGGTAATTACAGCTGTCTTCCTAACTCAAACGTATAGCCAAGCAAAGATTATGGAGATTAATACCAGCTGAGTCCTTAGCGAAAGCCATTAATAGCAATTGTTGTCTATTAAGCCGCGTGTCTCAGTGTGTGTGCCTAATTAGTCAATCGATGTCAACGTTAATATAATCTAGAGAACAATTAGCGAATTCTGAGGACGTTGACAGGTCATTAATCTTTGGATGAACTAGATGGAGAGACTATGGCGCCATTGCTAATCTTATATTTTTTGTCAACATTTGTTTAATTAAACCGCGTAAAGTGGTATCCCAAATTCAACCACAGCAAAGCATTTATTAAGCTTCCTGCTCTCCTCTCGATTTCAACTTGAACTATGCCAAATCTTACACTACAACGCGGGACATATAATTACTATTTACGTCTTCTATCTATCGAATGTACATAGTTTTATTTACCAATGTATTTACGGGTTTCTTAGGCACCTAGTTGACACATTATAAGATTCATCATGGCTTGGAGAATGAATGAAAAAAAAAATCCTTTTACGAAAAAAAAAAACAATCGCAAGTCCGCAATATCGATTAAGCTGACTGCCCAGGCTGTACACGCATAGGTATTCCATAACATCATCTGCCTAGCCTTTTCCAACTATATTGGAGTCGGTTTCCAGTCAAACCGGATTCAGCTGAATACCAGTATTTTACGTCGAGCGGCTGCCTAACAGATCTCACAACCCACTATCTGGGTAACACGGTACTCCTTGGCAGGACTGGTGTCAGATTTACCGGCTTCTGACAATCCGCAACGACTGCCAAAAATCTACAAATGACAGCCGGGACCAACGGCTTAACGTGCTTTCCGAGGCACGGAGGAAACTCGGTATGTTAAGATGGTTACCCATCAACAGACCAACCTTGGAAAGCGTTGCTTAACCTTGATCGACCCTTGCGCCTGATATTCTTTAGCCACGAGCTCCTATAGGTACGCTCGCCGTCCGCAGGCCCGCGCCTACGGTGGCCGGGGATCGCCCTGCGACTCCCGACGCCCGGGGCGTCTTCTCCTGTGTGAAATAAGCCTTGCAATTTATAATAACGAGATCTTGTATTTATTTAATGTCAATTCAATTCCTAACTGCGTAATCAGGCCAAGCAGAAGTGTTGTCGAAGCTCGCTTGTGTACCCTAATGGGTTGAAAGCTTTCGATGGAGAGTGTAAACACAGTTGTTTGCTGGGTCAACGAGGAACATACTGTGAGCAAATACGAACGGAACTTTATGATTTGCACTTTCAAAGCATAAATGCTTGTTAAAAATTGTGAGCTTTTTGATTGAAATTTTGATAAGAATTTATTTTTTTATATTAGTCGTGCTTTTTCAGTGCACTTTTTATTTCTCTGCATAATTAGAATTTCTGTCTTCCATTGGGTATTGGGTATCCTAGAGAAGACAGAAAAAATCACAGAAAATATAAAAATACTAATACTTGTAATATTAAATATTATAACTGTAATCCCGCGGACGTTATGGGAAATTTTTAAAGTTTTATTGTCTTCATTAAATATTGATACTGCGGAGTTTCGCTAAGTAACTTAATGTGACCCTGTATAGACATTCCCTAATTAGACACCCTAACTGTTTTGGCTTCCTACTAAATCGGCAATCGGCCCATCAGCGCCATCTACAGCCCTAAAAAAGCCGCCACAAAAAAAAATGTGTAGCTTCGATATTCAAATCGATCGAACATCGCGATTATCTAACTGTTATTTTTATCGTATCGCTGTGCGAATGCTAATCGTCTATCCGCAGACGCGACGGCGTCAGCACCGCGGGCGGGCGTCTGCCTCGGAAGCGGCGCGCGCGCAACGCATCGCCATCGCACCTCTTTACATAATTTAACTACATAAATAACTTTTAATGGCAAACTATTGATAGATTTTAAGAGCTCTGGTTTGGACTGATGTTATTGGAAATAGCTGACAACTGCATTAGCGGCTCTGTAGATTAAAATGTTTTTCAATAAACATGACAGCCTTACAATATTCAACTGTAAGTGCACTCCATAAAGCTCGATAAAAACTATTGATTGATTAATACCAAGACATTATTATCTGCCTGTCTACTTAACTTTTATATATTTGATTAGCCTTGGTTGGTGAACAATTGAACATAAAAATAAGAAGGGCTGGCTCTATTTCAGGCAACACACTTAATTCCTACGTCATTTAATTTTATTGGTCCTAATAGTCAAAAAGTCGATCACTCTATAAATTATAGCTCTTTGAATTTTTTTTCGGATCTTACCGATAAAAGCTTTCCCGTTAATCTATCAATTCCCGCTTTTATGTATATTAATCCTAAATGTTATAAATAAGAAAGTTTGGATGTTTGTTACTCAATGACGTCAGAACGGCTGAACGGATCTTGATGAAATTTGGCACAGAGATAGATTATAGTCTGGAATAACACATAAGATACCAAACACTACTTTTTGTCCCGGGAGTATGTTCCCTTGGGATAATTTTCGACAATCACGCGGGCGGAACTGCGTGCGACAGTTATTTTCAAATAATACCAAACACCAGACAAGAAAAAAACTCCTAGACATCGTTTGTTTGAAACAAATCTCCATTCTTTGCAATCCAATCACAATAACTCTTCAACAAAAGCTCGTGCATACAAACTGTTACCTACCCACATTTTGTTCCCATAACAATAGAGTGACTGATTAATATTCGATAGAGGACGGGAGTCCGATGAAATTTATGATAGTTTATTATTAGATGTAGTGTCATAGTGATATCATGGCGCAATTAAACGTATGCGCCGGTGGCGGCCTCTGTCGCACGTACATGTAAATGACGCTTAACGGTTACTTTACTGCGCAGGAGTCGTGTTGCAAATGTCTAAGTTAGCTGGTCTGATTGCATTGGGATTGTTCTAGTGCTTTATTGTTTTGGTGACATGTTTATTGTTTTATAGCACGAAGTATAGTGGTGGCCTGCGGGTAAAGGGACCGCGAAATAATGGTAGCCGTTTGAGGCCGCCGTTTATGAGATGTCAGCATAGAAGACGGGGCCCGCCAGGGCCAGAGCCTACCAGGGTTGCGGAATTTGTTCGAAAGAGTCACCGCGGCACTGGAACGCAAAGGGCTTTAGAAGGAACACGGATGGGTTTTAGTAAGTAAGAGTCTGACACGCCCTTCCGCTCCACCCAGAGCGGAAGAAGTCATTTGATGATTACCCATCCTTAAAAAGAAGCGCTTCATACGTGCGATACTTTATGCGTTGAACTATACCGAGGACGGTAGACCTGTTGAGGTTTTTTGTTAGACGAAATTGGTAAATAGAACGCAGTGAAAGTGCTGTAATGAAAGTCGTTCTATGTTTGAAAGATACCTTATTCTGTAAGCTCGCCCTCAAAGCTAAAGGAGGTAAAAATTTCCTACTGTTACTTCAAGTTACCAAACAGTTGTATTTTGCAGATAGGCCAACGAGCTTTTGTAATCTTTTTAAATCTTACCAGTAAAATCAAGCTCCAGTTCTACCTTCATATTATCTAACTGAAACTCCAGTAACTTGTCGACTGAAGGCCTCCTACTGTGCAACGAATGAATTAACCTTTCGACCGAACCATATTCAGCACAGCTCTGTCCAACCCTCTTCTCAAAATAACATGTGCTTACCCATACTATCATGAAACAGTAAACTTTCTCAGCTCCACCATCAGTCCGTCAGCCACAGTTAATTGACAGGGACGTGTCGGACGGATGCCCCGTCATTACGGGTGGTGTCGGGTGCCATGGCCGACACAGGCAATTTATAACACCCAGCTGATTAGTAGGAAGTGGTGTCGGATGTCGGGATGTAGCTGTTCAGGGGAGGATGCGGAAAATGGTCCTTATGGATGGATGCAGCAGCTTTTATTAAGCTGTTTGTAGGATTGATGGGGTGCAATAAAGGTTATGTTAAGGTATTAAATCTCCAGGGCAAGCAGCGGGTTAAACCAGTAGTAGTATTCTATAGAAGTTCGCAAAACGTAATTTGCGCTATCCAGTATAAATTACATTTTATGTGATAAGAGTGCCAATTCTACTTATTTTTAAACAAGTTTCGTATTTGCATCTCAGACGCAACCTGTAAAAAAAAACTTGGTTTTCCATACATTTTTGTCAGATTACATTAAATTTGTCAGACTGGATTTGTAGAACTGGCCCTAAAGATGAAGAATAACACCAAAAGTGTTCAACATCTCTATTTTTCCACCGATTTTAATTATATGTTATGAATAATTAATAATTCATGTAGATTTTCAGGGTTCCGTCCCCAAAGGGTAAAACGGAACCCTATTATAACTTCACTGTCCGTCTGTCCGTCTGTTACCAGGCTGTATCTCATGAACCGTGATAGTTAGACAGTTGAAATTTTCACAGATGATATATTTCTGTTGCCGCTTTATTAACAAATACTAAAAAAATAGAATAAAATAAATATTTATACAAAAAACGTGATTTTTTTGCCGTTATTATACATAATGGTACGGAACCCTTCGTGCACGAGTCCGTCTCGCACTTGGCCGGTTATTATAGTAGTCAAATACCCTATTCTTAACAACCTCCCCTACTAAGATTTAACTGACAACAAACGAGAAAATCACACATCAATAAAACACTAAAACACCTGAGTACTAGGCTATACAAATACCACAAACCAGTCGAAGAAAGGTGACAGTGCCTCACCACGACCTATTGCATAACTACCAGTTGCCAACTACCTGTGAGTATGCAACTACAGCAGCCACTGTTGCTCGACAGTCGCATGTTGTCGCTACAGTGTTTGACTTAACAACAGTAACTGTTATGTTTGTCTGTCATGTTTAAATGTTAGGACACTTGACGCAACAGTTCTTGCGGGGAGTACATAGACAAAGCTAATAATAAAATAATTTGCAATAGAGTAGAGTTTCATCATGTTACAGTAGCGTATTCTCTCGACTTTGCTCCCATGATTTATCTCACAGAAACGTGCATTTTCCCGGATTTAGTAAGTCATTTAAATGAAGTGTAGCCTTTTTTTGTAATCTGCTCATTCTCTTTCACTTTCACAAAGAAATCCTACTAATATTATAAACGCGAAAGTTTGTAAGTACGGATGGATGGATGGATGTTTATTACTCTTTCACGCTAAAACTACTGAATGGATATTGATGAAATTGCATTTAGGCACAGTGGTAGATTATAGTCTGGAGTAACACATAGAATACTTTTTATCCCGGGAATATGTTCCCTTGGGATAAGTTTCGATAATCACGCGCGCGGAGCCGCGGGCGGCAACCAGTTAAAAGTATACTAGATTTTTATAATATTCGTTACGATACTATAAATTATATGAGTAGTTTGGTTCCTGCTCTCTATTATGCTAAAATTATACTTGGTTTGATTTTGCAAAATTTTGTAATTTCCTTGTAACTTTATTTCATTTCTCATTAAGAGAAAGAACGAACACGTCATGTTGGTCTACTTTGCGTATAGCTTTGTTTCTCCAATAAATTCGCGAATGACTCGGACATGTCTAGTATAGGTCTTTGTTCTAACAAATCATGCGCATGCGACTGTTTATTGGCAAAGATTGGAGCTCTCCGCGGCTCCCTTTGAGCCAGAGTGTTCACCTTAGGTACTGTTTACACTTCTCGTAATTCATCGGTATTTGTTTAGCAGTTACAAAGAATCTTGGCAGAAATGAAAAAAACTTGTTAACCGACTTCGATTTGGAATTTTGTTTATGCTAAAATTCTTTTCAAAACTATAAACTTTTTTAGGAGGGAAAAAAATATTTCGTTGTTCAATAATACCTCTTCTCATGGTATTAGTGGCCAATCGATGCGGATACTTTGACAATTATATCCATGGGTAGAAAGAATATTATTTCAAAATAGCTGATGGGTAAGTATTGTACAAAAAAGAAGCCAAATACGCCACGGAAACTTATCGACACGCTTATGAGTAAGCATACTTAGCCGGACAAGTGTATGCACAGTTTGACCTCCTTCGAATATTTGGTTAGCCTTTTGAGGACCTAAAAAGAAAAACAATACGTGCATATTATTATTATTCGTACCACATCAATGCATTTTGCTAATCGCACCTCAAAATAATCATTAGATATACGCATAGCGACCGGATGCCATCGTCTTAGAACGTAAAACCAACACTTAGCAGGCTTCATGAATCATTATCGATATGTAATTGTGCATTCGTGTCATACGATGGGCGCATTTGCATCGTAATATTCAAATTATTCAGACGCAGGCAGCCTGGGTAGCCTAACTTGTGACTGTGAGGACCATAGCGGCGAGGAAGTTGGTCCTTTTGAGACTGACCTTCGATTTCTTAATGTTCGGAGATTTATGTTTGGTACGTTGAAGTTGATCCATCCATATCATATCCATAGATAAGATAGGTTTGCTCAATTTGGTATCATACCAATGATTATATGACGTTAAGGCTGCTCTTGGTAGTGATAATATCCTTGAGTATAGAGCCCGCAATTTACATGGTACTAATCATCGGACGGTAGCTGGCAGCCACAACCCTTTAAGGAGGAAATAACTTTCGACTCTTTTTTTTGTCACACCTATATGATGTGAGTTTTGCAGCAAGAATAGAAACAAAACTTACGCCATGTCTTTCGTTATTGTGTTTGGTCTTCAGTGTTTGACCTCCAACACCTCAACTTTATGAGTAATTTTCATATTCAGCAAAACGTATGTGGCAATCCCACAACACATCAATGCAATGCCATAAGCCAACTGCCACTAACGAAAGCTCTGCACTAAATCATTTTAATAGCACATAACACTTTTATAACCGACCCATCATGCAGACTAATTAACAGTATTAAAGAGCAATGATTCGTTATTCCGACTCAGATTACTTTGGTGTTAATTAAACCGATGTTACGGAGGTACTGTCGGTTTGTGAGGGAACAGCCTTTGTCTGGTCATGGAGGGCAATTAAGTCTTTGCTTTCATCGTGGGCTGTCCCGTGGGACTCGCTTCAGTTTTGAATGCATGAGTGACAAAAGTACCGCGGACTGACTTTGTTACATAATAACAGTAGTCTTATTTGCGGAACTATTTTCTTTTATTTGTTTTGAAATCTATAGTAAAGCATGATTGTACTGAAAAAAATTCTAAGGTTATGAATGGGCTGATATGCCTTATAAGGATAAAAGTCCTTAAAAAATACAAAGAAAACAAAACCTTTCTCAATTTCTGTGTGAACATAAAGCAACTGATCAAGCTATGAGAGAACCCAATGGGTTGGTGTTAGTTTTAAAAATGTAAGTACTAATAAAACAGAAGCAGATGAACGATACTTACCCGAGGACCAATTGGCCTCTCCAAAGATTAAGTCAAGTTAAGTTTTAGACGAGCCCTAAAAAATATCTTTCAACATTCCTTAAAATCGCTGACCTCTTGTAACTCGCTCTATAACATAATAGAGATATCATCGATACCAGTTCAAAGGTACTGTTAGGCCCATGAGTCCTTTATCGTCGAATCCTATCGACGTTTCGGCGTTCGGCAGACGACACTGAAGATGAACGATTCGATTAAACTTTTATTTACATACCATTACGCCTTTTAATTGGTCTTTCGGACTGTACTTAGATGTTTGAAGTCGATAAATACACGTATGTTTCATTTTAATTCGATAACATCCTTTTTTTGTTGACGTCGAAATCTGGTAACCTTAGTGCGATGTATTTATAATTAAACGAGCATTTTGTTATTTAAAACCGTGTATTCTAATTGGATATAGACTTTGATAGAAAAGTTAGCAAAAAGAATTGCATGCTGCTGAGATGAGAATGCTATGCAGGCTCTGTGGTATTACGCGAATCGATCGAATAAGAAATGAGAATGAAAGGAGAAAGGGGGATATTGGGCATGCGATAAGGAAGATTGAGGAACATGGTCTTGAGGAAAGTTTTGAGTATGGATGTGATGTGATGACCAGAAAAACAATGGATGGCCTGTGTGACAAATGATAAATGACCATAAAGGTGTTTATAGAGATGACGGATTTAGAATAAGACATGCAAATAAATTGGGACCCGTAGGCAGGGTACGACGACTAAGGGTGTGACTATTTATTTTGCTTAATTCTATAACTAAAATGTAATCTAAACTAAATGAATTGTCTTATTGTTTCAGATCGCTGCTTCTAGCAGCAATCGTATTAAGTAATTGTATAACATGGACGGCGTCAAGGCATCACTACGTTAATAATGTAAGTCTTGTATCTATATTTCTATAATACTTGATACTTCTATCTACAACGCAAACTATTCCCATCCTGAAATCTCTCATTTACAATGAAAACGTAAAAAAAAGGGAAATAGATTAGGCAAAAGAAGTATCCGAGGATCGTAGCAGGTGGCGCTCTGCAGTTTTTTCCTACCTCATGGCAAGAAAGCGTGAGTTTGTATGCAATCTAAAGAAATAAAGATGGGAACGAATCCGATCCAATTCTAGAGAGCGTCGACCGCCAAACCTTGACACTGGTCTATCGAGCGGCCGCGACCGCGACCGAGCGACTCTACTTTATTATAGGGTTGTGACGAAGACGTTTGGCAGAGGTGGTGGTGCAGAACTTTATCTCCAAAGATGCGGAAGTTTACGGAGGCGGACGCGGAAGCTGAAATAATAACGATAATAAGATTTTTAAAAATTTTTTTCAAAGAAAATACAGGACTTTTGAAAGGTTCAAACTATATGTCACAAAAACAGGCTTTCGCCTTTCTCATCTTCTAGGTGATTAACTATAACTAAACCGAGGGCTATGTGCGAGTTTTTTAACGTACTGGATCACGTTAACGTAAACATTCGCTTATGTCAAATTGAATGAAAAAAAAAAGGTTTTTCTTCGTTGTTGTCGCCAGACGGCGCTTATTCAGCTTCAATACAAATTGACGTTTACCTAATGCGATCAAGAATATAAAAGAAACTCACACTAAGGCCACTGAACTGATTCCACGAAACAGCCGGACGATTCTGTCAACATGTCGAAGTGAGGCTTGGGTGAAGTGATCACGTGGTGAGCTGTCAATCCATATAATCAAGATGAAATGACAGCTCACTTCGTGATCACGTGACATCTTGATTATATGGATTGACAGCTCACCTCGTGATCACTTCACGTCACGACCGGACTCTGGCACACTTGGAACTGGCGGCAACAACTTGAAACTTTGACTTATATTTCCTCATGTAAGTTTCAACTAAGCGGGAGACTCTTTAATGCGGTGGACCTCAATTAAAGGGTCTTCGCGGCCCACCGTTATAACTCCACTAAAAAACTTACGTATGTAGATGTAGGCAGTTCAGTTTCTTGTTACCATTCCACACTTGCGAAGACGGAGCTTAGCCACTTTAAAAATGGATAAACTACTTACACTAATTGTGAATTTATTTCGACGTCGTGGGTCTAGTGGCAAATGTAAACGTTGGCTCAACACGACGTTAACGTTGCGTTTTTTGGCTACAGTTTGAGAAACGCCAACGCTCGTAAAACGATACTGGGATAATTACTTACACTAATTGTGAATTTATTTCGACGTCGCGAGTCTCTAGTGGCAAATGTTAACGTCGCGTCAACACGACGTTAACGTTGCGCTTTTTGGCAACAGTTTGAGAAACGCTAACGCTCGTAAAACGATACTGGGATAATTACTTACACTAATTGTGAATTTATTTCGACGTCGCGAGTCTCTAGTGGCAAAAGTTAACGTCGCGTCAACACGACGTTAACGTTGCGTTTTTCGGCAACAGTTTGAGAAACGCTAACGCTCGTAAAACGATACTGGGATAATTAGTTACACTAATTGTGAATTTATTTCGACGTCGCGAGTTTCTAGTGGCAAATGTTAACGTCGCGTCAACACGACGTTAACGTTGCGTTTTTTGGCAACAGTTTGAGAAACGCTAACGCTCGTAAAACGATACTGGGATAAATTACTTACACTAATTGTGAATTTATTTCGACGTCGCGAGTCTCTAGTGGCAAATGTTAACGTCGCGTCAACACGACTACAGTAGCTACAGTTTGAGAAACGCCAACGCTCGTAAAACGCTAGTGGGATAGCGGCCTCACAGCCCTATTTTATGACATTAACGAACGCGACCAGCTGCCGCGGCAATATTTCAATCATCGCATGACACTCGCGAATCAGCAGCCGAGTTTTATGCGATCACCAATACATGATTGACGAGTTTCGTAAATAAATTCGCAATTATTGTAAGTAATTTAGCCATTTTTAAAGTGGCTAAGTGATGCTGGTACTCGGCTTCTGATGTAGATTTATTGGTGGTCGTTTTAGAAATAGATTTTTGTTTTTTTTGGGGCTACGAATTTGACTTGTGATTTGTTATGGCTATTTTAAAGACGCTAAAAGTGGTGTCCAATATTTAGTTTAACCTGCCAGGGTTGCGGAGTTTGTTTGAAAGAGTCACCGCAGCCCTGGAACGCAAAGGACTTTAGAAGGAACACGGATGGGTTTTAGTCAGTAAGAGTCTGACACGCCCTTCCGCTCCACCCAGAGCGGAAGAAGTCATTTGATGATTTCCCATCCTTAAAAAAAAATGTAACTATATATTTAGTTTAACGTTATTTTGGTGCCATCTTACGTTAATATTATGCAGGTTGCATAAGGTAGGTTCTTAAACCAATCAATCAATCAAATACGTTTATTTGTGCATACAGGTATGTATCTGTATGCCCGTTTGTAGATACATGAACGTGCAACGAATTACATAGGTAATCGATCTCTCTGCCCTGCCACAGTAGGTGGCGTACAAATATTAATGTGAATAACATTGGTAACAAATACTATCTTAAATAGAAACCTTCAACATAAGAAAGATGCGACCAACGTGCAGCGTTAAATTTGGCGTTGTCCTTAATCCTTTTAATCCGGCCCGAAGAACTGAATCTTACTAGGACTCGAACATAATAGGAGAAATTGAATACCAGCTCGATGTAGACTAAAAACTAAAATAAAAATATCCATAAACTAATAGATATAGCCTTATTACAAATACGAGTATGTTTCATCGGATTCCTTTGAGTGACGCGTTTGATGAAAACTTGTGGCAGCCACAGCGTGAGATCATGTGAGCCAGCTCGTTTCATTACTTAGGGTATTACAGATAGGGCTGGCAATACATTATTAGGTATTCGTATTTATTTAGCAAATACTTACATTAAAATACATTTTGTATATAACGTGATTTTCTATTTGCATAGTTTTATACGGGGTACCAAATAAATCTAAAAAACAAAGAAAGTTGATTCTTATTCTAAAACTTTTGCTTGTTTCTAGTTGGTTACCATCGTTACCAGAGTTTAGCAATCAGTAACAATAATAAAGTCAGGTTTTCTGCTTTCTGGATGGTCTCAAGAATATTCAGATTATTTTAACATTTATATCAGTAGGTATATAAACTTCCTACTGATCTTCTTTTAAAAAATACATTTCTGATCTTGGCTCCTTTTTTATTGGTTTAAAGCTACACAGAAATATTCAAATTTTGCCCTTCATATTATCAGCCATTCAGGGTACCTACTGTTACCAGACCCGGAAAAATGTCAGACTCAATCTGCATTCCAATATTTATAGCACAGTCGACAGCATTAATATTTAGTGGCTGCATCTTTATGAAGAGCACGTTCTTCTGTCAATGAAGACAGTCATAGTTAGAATTTAACGGCCGGTTCCAATACCAACCAATATCTACCTTTAGTCAAATGTCAAAGTAGCTACCAACAGCAGCTCATTTTGTTTACTTCATGTTTTAAAGGCAAACATGACGTTTCAGCTACTATTGGTCAATAATTTGACAGTTGGTTAAAGGTAGATACGTTATCGAAACCGGCCGGCAGGCACCTACCTCCTGAAAATTAAAATAGGTAGAAATTATAAGTAGTCTACACTCATGAAAAAAACATAAAATAAATGAGCTAACTGACAGCCCTAATCAAAACTAATAGAAAAACATGAGTATAGTCATAAATCTAATCAGGGTTGGCGCCTTCTGATGGGCACACGCTCATCGTCCCCCACTCTCCCCTTCTGCCCCGTAAGTACTATTTCTGGATGTATGACCTGTTGATCAACATACGAATTTATCATTTCTTAAACTGTATCATGAATGTCGTTTGTTATGTTTTCTTTTTGGTTGATGGGTACTGGCTTATAAGCGTCGCCGGCGCCTAGCTATTAGATTATTTATTTAATTGTCTTTGTCAGTTATTGTAGATGATCGTAAGTAGGATTGTGTCGATTAATTATAGGTTACTGCCTGACGACAAGCAGAATGTATAATTTGTGTAATTTTGTTTTTATGTAGCGAGCTTCACAATAGAGATATTTTTTTTACTTATATTAAAGTATAGTGTAATTAAAATTCACGGTCTGTATATAATCTTTAAGGAATTATTTTTAAATAGTAATGTCGGAAAGTATCCCAAGGGAACATACTCCGGGGATTAAAAGTAGCCTATGTGCTATGCCAGACTATAATTTATCTCTGTACCAAATTTCATCCAAATGCGATCAGCCGTTCTGGCTTGATTGAGTAACATACATCAATCCACCATCCATTCATCTGTCCAAACTTTTGTATGTATAAACTACCTTTTGACGCGACTTCGTACGCGAATTTCACGATATTTCCCGTCCTCGTAGAAATTTCCTGTTCCCGTATAGCATATAGCACTCCTCGTGAATGTGGGTATCATATACAAAAATAATTTTCCAAATCCAACTGGTAGTTCCAGAGATTAGGGCGTTCAAATAAACAAACAAACAAACAAACTATTCAGCTATATTATTAGTATAGATAGATAAATAGATAATAGTAGTAGGATATAAACCACGGCCCACAAAACCGGCTACACAAACGTACACGACTAACAGTGTAAAGTTTACTCAATCAGCATATTTCTTCTTCAACTACCCGCTTCATTGGAGTAATTAAACGTGAATGGTGTTCGTTTCCTGCCGTCGCTTGTCGCCGACAGGTGGCGTGTCGAGTGGGGGAAATGAAAATAAACTGTCACCTACAACCTGCGACTACACTTCATCA
Source organism: Mamestra configurata (assembly GCA_002192655.3). Lineage (NCBI taxonomy): Eukaryota > Metazoa > Arthropoda > Insecta > Lepidoptera > Noctuidae > Mamestra > Mamestra configurata. The sequence goes on from NDFZ01005417.1 coordinate 621,582, forward strand.
ATAAGTGCTTTCGCTTAGTATGCAACAGTGGGCCGGACTTGATCCGTAGGTACAAGTACAAGTGCATGGTGCAACACATGAATTGATTTTATGTTTGAAATTGGAAAAGCTCTTTTATATATGAGCAGTTTTACTTGACTCATTAAGATTAGTTTTGATTTGAGTTAGGTAAGGGTCGATCTGGAATATCAACATCACTAGCTCTGCTTTGCGTAATTGGTCAAGATCGAGAGCGTGGTTAACTGGTTAATTACACCTAAGCCGCCCGGGTTTTTGAACTGCGATCTGCAGCAACTTTTTTTATTCCCGAGCAGGCTCGATGTTGACCTCGAACTGCGAGGTAAGCAATGAATGTAGTCTACGATGGAGTGAATAGACGTTGCCTGTTTACTCTTCCATTGAAGGCTGTTGCTGGCTGTTGGCTGGTGGGTTATGTGTGTGTGGGAACACAGAGACTAGCAAAAGAGTTACTCGGTTCGAATTGAAGATCGCGACAAAATACATCCCAACTCCGGTCCCTCTCTCCAAGTGCTCATCGCCCGCAGAGCAGCACGTTGCAACACTCACGTAGCGTTGGTAATGTTCTACAAGTGGTTTATCGTCATAACATTTACGTAGGTACACCCAGCGGTGACACGCGTTTTATTCTAAGACCTGTTTCACACCGGGCGTTACCTAATAAACACGGCGGGTGGCGCGACTCTATGAACCCACCATTTTTATCAACTGATTTAGTTTTAACGTGTTGTTGTTAATTTTAGTTTATATTGTTTTTAACTCTTTATTAGACACTTAAGTGATATTGATGAAATGGTCAAACCGATAAACAATAGTATTCGTTAAGTTTGTGGGTAAAAAGATCAATATTTTAAAGGTTTCAGATGTCAATTTAAAAAACTACTTCAAGTCAAGGCGCTTCCTATTTAAATGGTTATATTAGTAGCTATTTAGTAAGCGTTGGTTATTAATATTATTATAATAGTTAGCGTACTATTGTCGATATGTTAACGGAGCTTTCAAAAGCTTTTATCAACGCCATTATAAAATGTGAACAAGCCTTATGCCCAATTGTCGAGTCAAATCGGAAACACGTACGGCTAGACGGTGCGTTTGTTAGCTCCACGCACCTCGGCTAACAAGACAAGTATGGCCACTCCACAGCCGCAACTTAGCAGTGTTAGGATACGTTATTTATTTGATCAAGTCGAAGCGTTTCCTACTTCATATGTACGAATTTATTTTATTTTGTCGGCCTTTTGTTGTATCCTATAGAACTTGTAGGAACAATCATGTTTGTCAATAACGTCGCATGTCGTTTAGTTTTATGTACTTCATTACATTGCTTGTTGTAAAAACATACGCACTGTTATATTATCAGGCAGCGTTCTAATAATCCGGCCCGAAGCACCAATAAAGACGAACAAGAATTTCTAACAGTTAGGAGTTTAGTACCTATGGATATTACGTGTATAAATGTTCAGAATGAGCTAATTTGGGATTACGAAAGCCAAATGTTTGCTTATCACCGATAATTAATGTATTGCCATCACCAGGTACACCAACACCGCACCAGACACAGGCGGCAAGGCGCCGGGCTGTACCTACCCGCCTCCTACGTCATCCCTGGAGGAGAAGGCGAGGGCCCGTGGGGAGAATGGGGAGAGGTGACTCCTTGCTCTAGAACCTGCGGAGGAGGCGTGGCCAGTCAAAAGAGGATATGTTTGCAGCCTGGGTAAGACAAGACGGAGCAATAATATGCCTTTCCATATTTATAAATGGATAGTTTAATACAGAATGGCGGAATTTATTTTTCTTTCTCAAGCTAAATAGTCATTTAACACCATAATCATCTCCATTATAAATGCATAAGGGAAGTGAGCCGAAGATTACGATTACACGAAACAACATAAGCTGCCATCCGTCCGGCTATTCCCTGATTTATTCTCGTACATAGCATCTTAAATATTTTCTCTCTGACTGGGAAAGGCATGTACTTTTTTACCTTAAAGAACGCGGATATGTTGATTTAAATTTAGATGGCAAAAGTGTTCTACTAGTTTTTTATCTTGCAAGAATACATGTCCTGTTCGTTAATTCCTTCAAATTGAATGCTTCATAATATTGTAAATTTACATGTTTAGGCCAGAAGGCCAGTCTCTGTGTACGGGAGGCGACACGAAGTACTTCTCGTGTCAGACGCAGGACTGTCCCGAAGGCTCCGGAGACTTCAGGGCTGAGCAGTGCGCCGAGTTCAACGACAAGGCCTTCAGGGGCTTCAAATACAAGTAAGTTTTTGTTTAGACAGTCACTTACGTCTTATATCGAAATACCACAACCAGCGAATCAAAATATCATCGAATCGGAAAAAGTTAGAAGTCTTGAAGGTTTGAAGATGATTGTGGTTTTCTTGTACCTTATCATAATTTTGCAGGATAAGACCAAATTATAGACAGTAGCAACACCCAAATTATTAAACGTAAATATGTACCACAATGTCCTGAATGTGAGCTTTTTGTCATCTATAGCTGGGTGCCATACACGAAAGCTCCGAACCCTTGCGAGCTGAACTGCATGCCGCATGGAGAGCGGTTTTACTTCCGACACAAGCTCCAGGTCACAGACGGCACCAGGTGTAATGACGAGTCTTTTGACGTCTGTGTTAATGGCAAATGTCAGGTAAAACATAACTGTTAAGTCATGCCTATAAATTAACCCTCATGCTTTGTTTATGAGGCAAAGAAATGCTTTGAGATAAATTGTATGGCCATTGAAAGCTTGAATCTACAAACGGCATTCATCTTGCAGACTTTCAAATTAAGAATAGAAGCACCTAATTTTTTTTCTTAAATATGTACTTATTGGTCTTTTGGGATGGTACAGAAGCCGTACATCAAGCTACCCGAAACTGAAAATATATTCCAAATCAACCTTGAACCTAATGTTTTAGCGATATAGTTGAAAATCTATCAAATAAATTTGACTGATTGTTGTAGCTTTATGTTCTGGCGTCTGTACCTAGAGCTAGTTCAGTGCTTAATTTATTTTTACTCTTATCAGCCCGTCGGTTGCGACATGATGCTAAACTCGACCGCGCGAGAGGATAAGTGTCGAGAGTGTCGAGGGAATGGCGCCAACTGTCGCACCACTGAAGGTATCATCGACTCACAGGATCTCATGAAAGGTAAGCAGTGTAATGAAGGCGACGTAAATCAAATATGTCAAAGTGATTTGAGTCTACTCTACGATTATTAAAAAGTTAAGAGCCTTATCTACCGTGTCGTTAAAACCATATTTGTTTCGGTTTTAGGGTACAACGACGTCTTGCTGATTCCTGCAGGCTCTACCAATATTAATATTGAAGAGGTGTTACCTTCAAACAATTATTTGGGTAAGTGTTTCACAAAATCTGTAAACTATTGTAATGTTAAAACATTTATATGTAATCTTTACTAAAATCCATCGAATTTCTTCAGCTTTAAGGGCCAAGATTGGGACTTACTACCTGAATGGTCACTACCACATCGACTTCCCGAGGAGCATCATGATTGCCGGCGCGCTCTGGAGCTACGACCGCAGTCAGTCTGGGTACGCCGCGCCAGACAAACTGCGCTGCCTAGGACCCACCACTGAACCTCTGTATCTATCTGTAAGTAAAATGATCATGTTGCGGAATTTGTTCGAAAAAGTCACCGCGGCCCTGGAACGCAAAGGGCTTTAGAAGGAACACGGATGGGTTTTAGTCAGTAAGAGTCTGACACACCCTTCCGCTCCATCCAGAGCGGAAGAAGTCATTTGATGATATCCCACCCAATAACTTCAATCTTAATTGGTCCTGAATTTATCACTAAAAATATTTATAATTATTTTAGGGGCATGGAGAGTGGAGACTCTTTTGCCTGATCTTAAAAATGTTCATTGACTTAGTGCCTTTTTTATGTACCAGATTCTCCTTCAAGACGAGAACGTGGGCATCAGGTACGAGTACAGCGTGCCCAAAAACTCCGCCCCCCCAACCGATAAGCGATACAACTGGGTGCACGAGGAGTTCACGCCCTGTAGCGCCACCTGTGGCGGAGGTGAGCTAACTTCGAACAAGGCTGGTTGCTCTCATAGATCGGTGCGTCGGTCGGCACGCCTCGGCTCTCGGCCTCTCTGATGGCTCTAGCAATGTGGGCAGGCACCGATAGATGACGTTTTTCTGAATTAGTACGGCCGGATTTCATGTCTGATTTGAAGTAATATATACTTAGCAATATAGGTATACTTCTCCTGTAGAGTTTTTAATTTTAATATCATATTTTTTCCCAAAAAGAAAAATAATACTTCAAATATATACTTTCTCTTTTAAATTTACCACCTAAGTACACTTAGATGGTAAATTTAAAAAAGAAATTGTGATCATTATGGACCCTATCAGCAAAAAAATATGTTTAGTCCGTCCGTTAGATTTTAAAACAACAGTGCACACGGTATCTTTTGCTATTTCAAATGAATAAAAATTGATAAAGATAAAGCGCACCAAAGTTCAAGAGTGTTGGCTGGTGAAGTCACGTTTTAGTCAAAAGTGTACCATCGTATGATGTCGTAATTTTCTTCATGTTTTGTTTTAGTGAAAAACGAAAAAGTACTTGACCAATACTTTTTGGAAATCTTTTTGACGGACTAATTAGTTTTTCTTTAGAAAATACCTTATTGCAGTTTAATGCTTGCGTACTGCAATACCTATCCGAAATAAAGTTTTAAATATGTATCTTATACGAATATTAAATTTTCTCAGGATTTCAAACCCGCAACGTGACATGTAGATCTAGAGAAGAACTTGAGATAGTTGACGATAGCTTGTGCGACGAGGGTCTGAGGCCCCCCACCAACCAGTCCTGCAGCCCGGACCCCTGCCCAGCGCAGTGGGAGGAAGGACCCTGGGGAGAGTGCTCGCAGAGATGCGGCAGTGGAGGCGTACGCTCCCGGGAGGTCACTTGCCAGAAGATTATTGCCAATGGGTAAGTAATGAATATAAATAATCACTGTTATAGGTAGCTGAAATGTTTTGTTCATATTTAGAATTGAATGGTCTGGAAGGAGAAAGGGGAGGTCTCTAGTCATATCTGACAAGGTCATCGGTGTGTAGTTGACACTTGTTGATGGTGATTTGTGAAGGACATTACTTCAAACGTCGACTGTTCTGTGTACAGCGCTGATTCGAATATCTTGATGACAATGAAAGATTTTTTTCATTCAACTCCAGCGTCATGACTCCTCATGACATGCTCAGTGGCCCTACTATGACGTGCTAATGCCATCCAATTCCGATGATTTAAAAGGGATAGTGCTATTCACTATGTATAGCTCCGTCTCTCTCTCTTAGAGCGGAATCATGATCGTTTTAAGACTTCATAGTAGGGCCACTGAAAGTGTATGCTGCAACTAAAAAAACGATGTCTTTGTGTGTGCAGAATCAAGTCTTTAGTAGCCGACAAGGAATGTTTCGACCTACTGGGCCCAAAGCCTGAAGTCTTCCAGAAGTGTAACGAGGATGCACCCTGCCCCTCGTGGTTCGTCGGACGCTGGAAACCGGTAAGTACAAACAAGGCTGCTAAGTAATTTTTCAACGGCTTTTTAACTATAATAAAATAAAAAAAACAATTAGAGAGTTAGATTTGGCCGGATTAAACAAGCAATTTAAATGACACTTTGACATATTAATTTAATTCAATTATTATTTTATTTTTAACTAGCATCCCTTTTTGAATTTGAACTACAATGATTTAAAATATTGTTATTATAAATGTTACTATTAATAATTTGTCATTAATGTAACTAATTTAACATTTAACGCCCATGGTCGAATGCGATGAGACAATCTATGTAAATTCAGACCATGTAATATATATACCGACCAGGTTCTGACACATAAATGATTATGATTGGTAATTCTGGGTGGTAATCATATTATATCAGATCTACATAGTCCGCCTGGAATCATTCTCAGCTCAGTGATAAAAGCTACGAGGCTACCCAGCATGCATCTTGCTTACCATTTTTGATTGTTTATGGTACTACTTTATCACCATATTTAACTGACGCAGCATCTGGATGATGCACGCTTAAAGCCTCAAGGCACTTAAATGTTCCTTGTATTTCGCAATTTTAAAAGGTTTGTGTTTAAGCGCCTACCAGAAAAGTACCTATTTTACTACCAAACAATTCAAAATACCTACCAGAATGGATAAATGCTCACCAAAAGGCGAAGTCGAAGCCTAGCTTCGCGGGGCTCTATGGTTTAAAAAAAACAACCACGAAGGGGATAGCGGGGACTCATTCGCTCGCTTCGCTCACTCACTAGACCCCGCCATCCCCTTCTAACCTAACCTGTTCGAGTCGGGGTGCCCCAAGTACCCGAGCTCGCTTAGTTCGCTCTTGCATCCAAGTTCTCCTAGTAACAGAAGTAACATTGTATTTTAGGGAAACAAGATTTGGTGAATATTTATCCATTTTGGTAGGAAAAAGAATATAAATACAACACGTACAATTATTCTGATGCGTGTATAATTATTTTGGAACTTTAAACGTTGTTCTTTAGGCACTTCGGTATCTGTCGGGTTTATTTTATTTGAAGTTAACATATTTTTATTGGTACGCATTTAAATTGTAGTGTAATTTTTAAATGACTTTCTTAACCACGTGCTTTCTTCATCAGTGTGACATGCTCTGTGGCGAGGGTAAGGAGAGGAGAATGGTGGTCTGCCACCAGATAAAGGATGGCCGCGTCGAAGTGCTGGACGAGAAGGATTGTACTGAGGAGAAACCGGAGGTGGAAAAAGCTTGCATGATAGAACCTTGCGAAGAAGTTGACTGGGTCACATCCGATTGGACTGGAGTAAGTAAACGAATCAAAGTTATATTTCTTTTAATTTTTTTTGAGTTTCTGATCTATCTACAAATAATATTGTGGTAAAATGTTTCGATTCAATTACAAGTATCTTCCTTGTTGCGTATTGTGTCATTGACATAATACATACATATGTTAATTGACCAACCAAGCGATAAATTATTTTTCTATCAAGTTTTTTTTTACTGTAAATTGTCTTTCTTTCATCAAATAACTTATTCTATTGATCTGTCACTTTGAAGCACGTGTCACGCCCCCACAAGTAAGAACGTTGTACGACACGGTATGAGCAGTGGTTGAGTGATTGGCTGCTGCGCTGCGTGTCGCGGGTTCGATTCCCGCACGGAACAAATGTTTGTATGGCCTACAGATAGTTGTTCCGGATTTGGCTGTTTGTGTATGTGAGTTTGTATATTTGTAAACGCACCCACGATACAGGAGAAATTCCTAGTGTGGGGCAACGTTTTGATTGTTGACTCTCTGTACCTGTTGGTACTTACTGTAAGTGCGAGAGTAATTGAAATAAGATAAATAAATTTAAAAAAAAGACGACCATCTCAACCACTTTTTTTTTAGTGCGACTCCTGCACATCAAAGAACCGAACGCGAGTGGTGGCGTGCTCGACGATTGACCGACAAGTGGTGAACGACAGCTTCTGCTCCTACCACAACCGCCCCGGGGACTTCGAGGAGTGCGACAAGAACAAGCTGCCGGCCTGCGAGGTGCAGTGGTACGCCACGCAGTGGAGCAAGGTAACTGGACATCGCACGACCGATGAGGCCACGCATTGTGTCACCCTCTGTATTGTCTTCGTCTACCTTTTCTGTAACTTATAGGTATGGGGCGCACAATAAAAATTATTAAGAAATATTCTATTCATTCTAAAAGGTTGGATTAGACGAAATTCCGAAAATGTGCTGAACGATAGCCACATTTGAATCAGTAGCCTCTCACATATGCTGCACAAACCTGGTCTTTGACACTTCAGCAGAGGTGTAAGCTCGAGTTTTGCCAGCGAGCCATGGAGCGTAGTATCCTGGGGGTTCGCCTCTCGGACCACGTAAGGAACATAACACTGCGCTCCAAAACCAAAATCATGGACGTTGCCCAGAAGGTGGCTAAGCTTAAGTGGGACTGGGCCGGACATGTCTGCCGCATGTTAGACGAGAAATGGGCAAAAAGAACCACCAAATGGGCCAAAGTCGAAGATGGCAGGACGAGCTCGACTCCTATTGAAAGGACTGGCACGACATTGCAAATGACATAGTTGTGTGGAAAAGGGAGAGGGAGGCCTTTGCTCAGCAGTGAGTCAAAATAGGCAGACAGAGATAGTGCCATATGTTTCGTAATAGTTCTGAGTATAGTCAAAGAACTGTCAAAATTTAACTGAACCTTTTACCAACTGCTAGGCGTCAGAAATAGAAGACCAAACTGATATACAACTTGTTTGTAATGTGTAGAGCTATGGGCGTAGAGAACGGACAGCAGCATTCTCTGTGCATTGCAACAGCTACACTGCGATTGCTAACCCGCCTATCAAGCGTGGCGATTATGGCAAACCCCTCCTTTGGGGGAGGCCTATGTCCAGCAGTGGACGTCATCTGGCTGATGATGATGATGATGTATGGGCGTAGTGCACCGGGCATTATCCTCGTGCCCGTAAGATCGTGATGCATGTCTCATTCATCCAAAACAGAAGAGACTTTCGTAAGGGAGATCAGATGGACTGCCGTCCAATCAAGCTATAAAATGCTTCTGTAACTAAAACTAGCATCATTATAACCTCTCGTTTCTCAACAGTGCTCAGCAAACTGCGGCGATGGAGTGCAGACCAGGAAGGTTTTCTGCGGCATGTACCACGACGACAAGAGCGGAGAGGGCGTAGAGATGGTGGACGACGCCAAGTGCGCCAACCTCACCAAGTACAAGGACACCAAGCCCTGCACGGTGCCCAAGGAGGAGTGTCCCTCGCAGTGGTTCGCTGGACCTTGGACTGCTGTAAGTATCCCATTTCATCATCATTAATTATCATTCTGCCCTTATCCCTTGTTACTGAAGGGGTCTGTGCAACACGTGTTTTTCCTCCATTCTGTTCTGTAGATCGTCCTGCTATCACTTCTTTTCTTCCATATCATTTCCACACCATATACATATATATTAACATTTTAAAAGGCCCAAAATATTAGCGCAGATTTTTAGTATTGGGTCTGCGGGAATAGTATCGGACTTCAGAGATCTCTTTATTGATACGTTTGTTTCTTTGCGATAGAACTATCTGGATTCTGATTTTATGTGACACGAAGTCTTCGTTCAAAGCCAAAACTAATTGGTAGATCTGTATCCACATGAAAAACTAAGAAACGAAATTTGTACGGCAACAAAAAGAACCGCAGCGCCATCTACGACAAACTAACATCGAAATCCTGCATCGCGCAAGCAAAGTTCTCCGTGCGATTTGAACATATACAACAGTCCGAATATCAACTATCGAGCAGTTGCCCACCAGACACAACAACCGTCTGGTTCGGATGATCCTCCCATTTTCAGTGGAGGTGTGCGGGATTTTACTCTCTGTACCGTGTAGATCCCAAAAATGTGTCTGAATTGGATCTATTTTACATGTTGAGGCTTTAACATGACGCTGTTGACTGAAGAATCATTCTCTATTCTGTTAGTATCATAATCTTCATCTTTTCTTTCTGCCTTGTCCCTTTTCCCCTGGGGTCTGCGAAACACGTTTTCTTCCTGTCAAATAAAATATAGACTGTACAGGGTAAAATCAAATTAGCTGGTCTTAATGGGTATCGATATTTTAACCTTGTATTATAACTTATTATGATATCCACAGTGCACTGAGAAATGCGGCGGAGGCGAACAGTACCGACGCGTCATGTGCTTCCGAGGAGACACACCGACCACCGACTGTGACGGAGCCACTGTGCTCGACTCCACGCAGTTCTGTAACACAGGACCTTGTAACACAGGTAATAGAGTGCACAATGCTAAGCAGTACAGCTCCTTTGTTAGAAACTAGAACTATTGAAGAGAGAGGAAAAATAGGAAGAGGATCACAGGAAGGAATGCACGAGGCTTATAGAAGACTGAAACAATTGTTAAGTCGTAAGCTAACTGTTTTATCAGCCTCACTTACGTCCTCGTTTTGTATTTTTAATGTGTTAACTTCTAATGAGAGGGTAAACCGCTTCGTAACGTAACGCGTTACGGCGCCAGTTTGTCTGGCTTCCCTTTCTCTCACGCATACGGCAGCGGTAGGCAGGCTCTTTGTTTCTCACTCTTACCCACATCGCTAGTCGTATTTCGGACAGACGCTTCCCATATTAAATAGTTCAACTTAGGTTAGTTTAAGTTATCACTTCTGTCGGGCGTCCCGAGACGCACACTTTTTTTTTTATTCTTCACACATAAGTGACAGCTGCGTTACTACCGCTACCTTGCTTTCTTTTGTTTCTTACAGAAACTCGCAAGCTCACATAGACCCACGTTAGGGTATTAGAGCCTATGAACGCGGCATATTTTATACGCGCCGAAGACGCGCGTTTTAATCACGTGCGCTCACGGCGCTGTAAATGACCATAAAGCCGATTGTCCCATTTGTATTGTATACAAACGTTTTTCTCAGAGAAAAGAGCTGAAACAATACATACGCGCGACTGCAGCGCGTCTGTATCGCCGTATCAGCGCGTTTGTATCAATACAAATGCGCCACTCAATTTTTGTACGTGATATAATAAACACTGTTTTTTATATTCTATGTGTGCAAAGGTTTACTGTCTGCGTCTGAATTGCGTTTGAAGCGCGTTAGCGCGCGTCATCTGCGCTTTCGTTGGCGCGTTAGAAAAACGCCGTGTGTAAAGGCCCTTGGTTAAATTAAAGTTATTGTAGTTGCAGTAGTTATCGACGGTGATCTCACTGTCTAACCTTAATTGTATTATCTGACAAAAAAGTAGGTCTTGATAGGTAACTTAAAAATTATGTTTCTTGGTTAAAACCTGTTGAACCTTTAACGAGATGTTCAGAGTGCGATTCTGTAAACATCTCATCGTGTTAAGCTTAGGTGAAGTGAACATAAAGTGAGCTGTCAATCCATGAAAACAAGATGGATTGACAGTTCACTTCATGTTCACTCAGCATTAAGTTTACACTGTGAGAGGTTAAAAGAATAGGCCGGCTGGACGCATGAAGATCATACTTGATAATCCTTTTCAATCCTGCCTGTAACTTCACATCTCAGACGATCTACTGCCGGTATCCCGCGCTTCGACAGTCGTCATGGACGAAGATGAAGACTGTGAGGAAGAGGACTACGAAGAAGTCGGCCTGGACTTCTCTACGGTAAGACCATGTTTTATCAAAACCTGTGCAATGAGCAGCCTGGTTATAAGGTACAGGCGCCAGCACATCAAGCTACCCGAAACTGTCAAATTTTCCCAATCAACCTTGAACCTAATACTTTGGCGATACAGTTGAAAATCTATTAAATAAATTTGACAGAATACTTCAATACATTATAGTCACCTACTAGGGCTACAAAATTAGAACGGTGTGCTTAGCCATATCACAAAATAGCTCCCTATCAATATACCCAGCCTCATCTGGGTAAAGCCTGTTACAGATTTAAAAATGACAGCCAGCACCTTTTTCTGTAGGGTTTTAATTCTTTCAAAACTCGGCCTTAAAATATGGGGTTGTTGAACAATTTCACTCGAAATTGGCCGATTTTTTGAGTGTTTGATTTTTTTTTTCCTTGCCCTATTGTGTCCCATTGCTGGGCAAAGGCCTCCCCCATATCCTTCCAGACATTCTTTTTTTGCGTCACCTCGAACCAGCCTTCGCGGTGTTCATCCAAATCATCTTCCCACCGCTTTCTAGGCCGGCCTCGGCGATGCCGTCCATCCTCTGGCACACATTGCGTGGAGACTTTTGCCCAGCGGTCATTATGCATGTGGCTGGTGTGACCCACCCAGTCCCATTTCAGCCTGGCAGCTTTATGCCCACGTCAATGATACCTGTTTTAGAGCGCAGCGTGGTGTTCCGTACTCTATCAATTCTTTTTAAACCTAAAATACTGCGCTGTGTGTGAATTCTTTAATAATTGTTTTAATTTCTTTCAGCCCGACCTGATGATGAGTGATAGCACTGGTGAGCGTTATTCTTTTGTTTCTAAAACTAATAATAATAATGCCGTAGATGTATTTTTTGACGAACCTAAGTTTAGTGGTATAAAACAAGGCATACTTAGACAAATCACTAAATTAATTGTGCACTACACATACTACTTTACCATCTCGGCGAAGTTTTACCTACACACACTCTATTTACACTCATATATTAATAATCTATGTTAAGTGACAGTATCATAAACTATAGATAATTTAGAGATAAGATAAAGTAGTCAATGAAACTGCACAAAATTAGGTATTGAAACATTCGTGTAATACTTACTCCCATAAAACTCGTCTGTAATTCAGTTTATAAACTATCGCACTCATTTTCCGATAGCTTTTGTTATGCGGCAGTATCATAAACACACAAGTCACCAATGAATAAATCGTAAAAATGAAAAAAAACATCACTTTTATGTTCTTGTCCGCAGGTTACGCTGAGCATGAATCTACCTTGGAAGCAGGAACAGATTGGGGTAGATATACTAAGAAATTAATAAATATTAACGGAAGCAATGCTCTTATCAGATCAGCAATCGCAGCTCTCAACCTTTTGCATTGACCTATACAAGATTAATTTAGATATTATTAGCTAGAAATCTGCTACTGACCTTTCTAAGTCAGTTGAGAAAATATGAAAATTTTCACTTTTTATCTTCTTTTCTCTCTGCTCCAACTTTCACGTTCTGAAAATACTGGTAGTAACGATACGACATTAGATAATTTCTCTCGTTTTTCAGGATCAACATACGAAGGCTCAGGGTTCACTACAAGCGAGTCCGACTACACGACCGATGACTACTACACTGGCTCTGGCGATTCATCTACTACTGAAGAGCCCGGCTCTACGACAGCATCGAAAGACAAGGACCGATCAACTACGACGGAAGGTAAGCAGTTGTTATTCCTCGTCATTACGTATTTTTCAGAGTTTGATACCCGAAGAGTAGCCAACGGTTTACTACTAAGCCTTCGCTGTCCGTTGTCTGTCAACGGGTTGTATCTCATGAACTGTAATGTAATAGGTAGATTAGTTAAATTTTCACAGAATACCTATGTATTTCTATTGTCGGCTGTGAATAAATAAAATAAAATAATAGAAAACGGAACTCTTCATGTGCGAGTCCAACTCTCACTTGTTTATAGCCATTGACAAAGAGATTTACCTGCAGAGTGGTTCCGCATTGCCTCCGATTGAATCCGAATTTCCAATTTGGATGGAACTCGGAACAAGAATCGCACTCAGTCTTCGCTTTCGATAATCTAGTTATTTGTATAAATATTAAAAACTCTTAGCTTATTATAGTTGTACGTTTGCATCTGTACTGGTCTACAACATAATACCACATTAGAACAAACATCTTTAGTATTTTAAAACAAGCTATGCAATTGTTTCAGATGATACCGGAGCAACTGGAGTAACAGAGAGCACACCGACTGCAGACACTGGATCTACAAGCTTAAACACTGGATCTACAAGCTCCGATACTGGTTCTACAAGCTCCGATACTGGTTCTACACGCTCCGATACTGGTTCTACAAGCTCTGACACTGGTTCTACAAGCTCCGATACTGATTCTACAAGCTCCGATACTGGTTCTACAAGCTCCGATACTGGTTCTACAAGCTCCGACACTGGTTCTACAAGCACCGATACTGGTTCTACAAGCTCCGACACTGGTTCTACCACTTCGAAAGAAACTGGAGCAACAGGACCAACGACAGTTGGAGAAACAGAAGTCATTAAGTCTAGTGTCTCTACAGACCTAGCAGAAACTATTTCCTCAGGCACAGGATCGTCAACAGAGGCAGGAACGGGAAGCACTGAGAGCAGTCTTTCCACTGAAGCTAAGGAAACAGGATCTACAAGTGAAAGTGGCTCAACCAGTTCAGGAAACACTGGTTCCTCAGAAACTGATGGCACAGGATCGACAACAGAGGCAGAAACAGGAAGCACCGAAAGCAGTATTTCCACTGAAGCTAAGGAAACGGGATCCACAAGTGAAAGTGGCTCAACCAGTTCAGGAAAAACTGGATCCTCAGATGCTGATGGCACAGGATCTTCAACAGAGGCAGGAACGGGAAGCACCGAGAGCAGTCTTTCCACTGAAGCTAAGGAAACAGGATCTACAAGTGAAAGTGGCTCACCCAGTTCAGGAAAAACTGGTTCCTCAGAAACTTATGGCACAGGATCGACAGCAGAGGCAGGAACGGGAAGCACCGAGAGCAGTCTTTCCACTGAAGCTAAGGAAACAGGATCTACAAGTGAAAGTGGCTCAACCAGTTCAGGAAAAACTGGTTCCTCAGAAACTGATGTCACAGAATCGACAACAGAGGCAGAAACGGGAAGCACCGAGAGCAGTATTTCCACTGAAGCTAAGAAAACAGGATCTACAAGTGAAAGTGGCTCAACCAGTTCAGGAGAAACTACATCGACTGGTGAAACAAGTTCTACTGGTACAGATGAAACTGCAACCACAGGAGAAACAGAATCGACAGTTACAGAAGCAACGAACCCTACTGATTCCACGGTTACAGAAAATACACAGTCAACAGTTTCAGAGGGATCCACAGAATCAACGGTTTCAGAAACGGCTGGATCCTCAGAAACAACGGATACAGAAAAAACTGGATCCACAGAATCCACGGTCACAGAAAATACTGAATCCACAGAATCCACGGTTACAGAAAATACTGAATCCACAGAATCCACGGTTGCAGAAAAGACTGAATCCACAGAATCCACGGTTGCAGAAAAGACTAAATCCACAGAATCCACGGTTGCAGAAAAGACTGAATCCACAGAATCCACGGTTGCAGAAAAGACTGCATCCACAGAATCCACGGTTGCAGAAAAGACTGCATCTACAGAATCCACGGTTGCAGAAAAGACTGCGTCCTCAGAATCCACGGTTACAGAAAAGATTGAATTCACAGAATCCACGGTTGCGGATAAGACTGGATCAACAGAATCGAAGGTTGCAGAAGAGACTGGAAGTACAGAATCGACGGTCACGGATGCTAGCGAAAGCACAATCACAAGCGAGTCTGACTCGTCAGAAACGACGAATACTGAAGGCACAAGTGAAACCGATGAATCTTCAAGCGGATCTACAGGTATTAACAACCTTACTAGTAATCATTTTGAAGATAATTATAGGGCATGGGCTAAAACAGGGATTCCATGGCAATTGAAACGAAGAACTTCCTAGAAGGAGATTTCTTTTTCAAGTCAGCATGGGTGCATCTTTATTTCTTTCGCACGACCTGAAACCTAAATGTCTGGACAGATTTTAACAAATGAGTTTTTTTTAGATTCGTCTATAGTGGCGAAATGACATAGGCATAACATAAAATGGTTGAAGTGGCAATATTACAGAAAAACAAAACCCACAAAAAAAATGATTTCGAAGAAAAAAGGAGCTTAACATAAAGTTTATTTTAATTTGACGTCGTCGAACCAAAGTTATCACAGTTCAAAGTGGCCTGATAAATAATATGGCAATTTCATGGGTAAAATCCTAATCTAATTTATTACATTGGATTGGATCGATTTTGCCACATTATTACATTTTCATTGTATTCAACGCAGTATATTATTAATTAGATTAATATAATATTTTTTTTTATAAAGCAGCTACCACGGAATCTGGCAGTACTGCCGGTTCAGTATCAACTACGGAAGGCAGTGGATCGGCTACAGAAGAATCTTCGACTGTGTCTGGAGGTGGGCAATTTTTTATGTTTATAAATATTTTTTATAAATAAATGTTTTGCTGCTATCAAAATATAATGCAAATGTTTCTCCTACTTACCGACATTTTCTGACAACAGCCAGCAAGTCGAGCACTGAAGAATCATCAACTACACTATCGACAGAATCTTCTGCGTCCTCTACAGACAGTTCTAAATCTTCAGTTGAAACAGGATCAAGCACAGTTGAATCGAGTACTACTTCGGAATCAGATGAAACAACGAAAACAGGCTCCACAATCAGCGCTGAATCGACTACAGAAGGAGCTAAATCTAGCAGTTTGGGTGCTGAAACAAGCACTCCTTCAGAAACTGAATCGACCACTGAAACTGTTGTATCAACCAGCTTGGCCTCTGAATCTACTGGAGCTGAAACCAGTACTCCTTCCAAAACGGAGTCTTCTACAGAGACCACGGAATCTGGCAGTACTGCCGGTTCAGTATCAACCACGGAAGGCAGTGGATCGTCTACAGAAGAATCTTCGACTGTGTCTGAAGGTGGGTAATCTCTTATTTAAATAATATATATACTTAATAAAGAAGTAAAACAATAGAAAGTAGCTGGCAACTGCATGCTACAGCAAGCCACTTAAATAAAATTACAAAATTTACAATCTACCATAAAGACCAATTCACTTGGACTAATTCACGTCACGGACATGACATAGTCGACCAACTTATAAAATGAAACTGTAAAAGTAAAAACTTCGTAATAATTCCATAAAAAATACCTAAAACTACATGCACTTATATGCACGTAACTTTGTATTCTTACAGTGAAATTTGTAATGATTATTTGGCCATGGTTTACGGGACCAGCAACTACAGAACCCTTTTTTGCGCGTGGCCCAACACGCACTTGGCCGTTTAAAAAAAAAATAATGTTAATAAATGTAGGTGGGTCAATGAACTTTATTGTTAATTTATATGGCGCCTACCATAGACACCACACAGTGTAATTATTTACTAATAAATACTTTTTTGTTTCACAGAGATTACGACGGGAAGCTCGATAGAAAAGAGCTCTACTGGTTCAGGTACCACTCCCGAATCTACAAGATCTGAAGCATCTACTATTTACAGCACGACTGAAGGCCCC
This sequence comes from Mamestra configurata, assembly GCA_002192655.3. Classification (NCBI taxonomy): domain Eukaryota; kingdom Metazoa; phylum Arthropoda; class Insecta; order Lepidoptera; family Noctuidae; genus Mamestra; species Mamestra configurata. Next base: position 638,507 of record NDFZ01005417.1, read on the forward strand.
ACGATTGAAGGAAGTACCGAAGGTAATATAAACAGAAGTACCAATTAATTTATGTATAGAATATAACTTTTTCATAAAACTTATTATCACTGTTTTGTTTTAGAATCAGAAAGTACAGAATTGTCTACCACTGAAGGATCGACAGGAACAAGTAAGTTTTCCAGTAACCATCATCATAAAAACCAATCGATAAAACTGGACTAGGATGATAAAAAAAATGGTCGAGTGAGAAAATACATATTTCTTTTCATAATCCATAAAGTGCATAGAGAAAAATTCTAACCTGCATGAATGACATGCTCATGTTTGTTGTACTTGGATCGCAACATCTTCGTTCGGAGCATATGCTGACTTTGCCTTATTTCTTATTTTACTTTCTTCCCATTTCTTATCCCTTTTCGGTTGATATATGTACGTCAACTTTGGTTCAATCATTACAGCAATATGGAACAAGTCTACTGTATTCGTGACCACCAAGAAAGTCTGCAAGCCGCGTAGGAAGCATAGTTGTAGGAGGACCAAGTTCGGTTGCTGTCCCGATAAGAAGACCGAAGCTTCGGGACCGTTCGACGCCGGTACGTACATGTTTCATATCTGTGTGTGATTTCAAACCATTTACCTTATTTCTATTGTCAAACTTTGTTTAACAAAATTATTTTTTAATAAGGTTGTCCAAAGAGACCACGTACCTGCAAGTCAAAAGAGTCAATTTACGGTTGCTGTCCGGACGGTGTGTCTCCGGCACAGGGTGAAAACAACGAGGGATGTCCCGTGGAGCCCTGCGCAGACACACTGTTCGGCTGCTGTGCCTCTGACAACAAGACTGCAGCTCAAGGCAACGACCAAGAAGGATGCCCACCGCCTTGCGCTTCATCCGTGTACGTACAGCTACGGTTTGGGATTTGTACCTTGATACAGAAATACAAATTAGATGAAAAAATATAAATTTCGGAACAGCCTCAGGTTTTAGTTTAGTCGGTAATTCATATTAGACTTCACAAACAAGTGATGTTGATTAAATAATTTATAGATATGGCTGCTGCGCTGATAACGAGACTGAAGCCACTGGACATGAGAAGCAAGGATGTCCCGAAACCGGTGAGTTGACGATTGAATTAGTATTTCCAGTGATGTTGGCCTATATTTGTTCTGCTGCAAAAAAATATACAAGTAATCCATGAGGCACACAATTATTTTGACTATTGAATCCTGCGCCTGTGTTCCCGAACGTATTCAACCCTAATCTCTTCAAAGTTACGAGTGCTTCTTCTGGGTAAGCATTGTCGACTTTGTCTCCCATCCCATCTCAAATAAAAAAAAACTTTCTAGAAACTTCGACCACGGCAGCTCTTACCGAAACGACCACAGAGACAACCGAATCTAGTGAAACAACCGAATCTAGTGAAACAACCGAACCTAGTGAAACAAGCGAAGGTAGCACAACCAACGAAGCAACCACTGACGTCATCAGTACCACTACTATGGATCCTTGCAGTAGTTTCGAGTTTGGATGCTGTCCTGACAACGAAACTGAAGCGTTCGGCCCCGACAGACAGGGATGTCCGTGCAACACTACTGAGTTTGGTTGCTGTCCTGATGGTGCGTCACCAGGTACGCAATAACACCAAATTTGTTTGGGCTGCTGCAAAACCTCTATTCTAATATGTTTTAATACTTTTATTTTGTATTCTCATTTTAGCATCAGGCCTTAAAAATGAAGGATGCCCAGGTCCCTGTAGCACAACACCACACGGTTGCTGCCAAGACGGCAAGACTCCTGCCCACGGACCTGAATTTGAAGGGTGCTGCTTGCTGCAAGCCTTTGGATGCTGCCCAGATAACCGCAAACCAGCTGAAGGACCCCATCTTGAAGGTATAAATAATAACTAGCATGTTATTGTAACATTTCACATTCATTCTTCTTACACTAAGCACAGTGTCGGAATTGTACAAATTTCGTTTAAATTTCGTAGTCTGTTTTCACAATGTTAACCTTGTATGAGCCAGAGTGGCTAATAGTGAAAATTAGTTTTGATCTAGGTGAGTTTATCCTTAGGTTGTGGATGCCACTACGCGCTGCACGGATGTTGTCCCGACAACGACACCATTGCGCAGGGACCAGACAACCTGGGCTGCGGCTGTCAGTACACCCAACATGGATGCTGTCCTGACAGGTAACTTAACACAAAGTATTCTTTAAATCCGTAAGCATTGTCATTGTTTTCATTGTCATGCGATAGGATCATTATTTTCCGCCTTATTTTCGTCTTCATGGCAGGTTTGTTAAACATGATCTACTTTTAAACACACCTTTTAATGGAACCACCTTTTACTTCAGACTCACTGCGGCTTCTGGGCCTAACAATGAAGGCTGTGCCTGCAGCACGCACCAGTTCGGTTGCTGCGCTGATGGCGTGACTATCGCAAAAGGTCCAGATCAGCAGGGCTGCCACTGCCGAGAATCTAAGTTCGGTTGCTGCGGAGACGGCGAGACTCCTGCTACCGGTCCCGATTCTGCTGGGTGCGACTGCTCTTCTAGCAGGCACGGATGCTGCCCTGATGGACGAGCTGACGCCGCTGGACCTAAATTCCTTGGATGTACCGATGCACCTGAAAATAAACAAGGTAAACACATTGATTTCAGGTCTATTAGTTTAGAGGCATTTTGTGTTATTGATTTAATTTTTTTCCTATGCAGCTGCTTGCAGTATGCCGACGGATCCTGGTCCATGTCGTAACTTCACTGCGATGTGGTTCTATGATATAGCGTATGGAGGCTGCTCCCGCTTTTGGTATGGTGGCTGTGACGGCAATGGTAACAGATTCGCGACCAAGGAAGACTGTCAGGATGTGTGCGTACAACCCTCGCCTAAAGGTAAGAGTTGAAGAATGCGTCGTTTATATTTTAAGAGCTTTGGAGATTTCTGAATTTGACTTTCGATTCTTCCCAGACGCGTGCAAGCTACCAAGCGTGAAGGGTGCCTGCGACGGGGATTACCAGCGCTGGCACTACAACAGCACTCGGGAGCAGTGCATCCCCTTCAAATACGGAGGCTGCCTCGGCAACAACAACAACTTCGAATCCCGTGAGCTCTGCCAGAAGCAATGTGAACCGAGCTCAGCTACAGGTTAGGCATAAATAAACTAAGTTCATTTACAGATCATTTCGTTATGACTAAACAAAGCATCGAAAGAAAAAATGAGGGTCGGGCAGAAATTTTCAAGCGAAGTATATCAAACTACATATCAATTTTTTTAGGCCAATGCGACCTTCCAATCGATCAAGGCTCCTGCGCTGGCAACTTCAGCCGCTGGGGCTTCAACTCTGAGGCCCATCGCTGTGAACAGTTCATCTGGGGAGGATGCGAAGGCAACTCGAATAGATTCAGCTCTGAGGCAGCTTGTCAGATGCGCTGTGCCGGCACTCAACCACGTAAGTAGTGGGGAGTTAAATATATAGTACCTGTCTTACCAGAGGTTTGGTAGACTCAACATTTTTTGAATGACGTTTTCTTTGGGTGCATTGATAATATAACTGAGGCTCGTATTCTAGACCGTTTTTTCGTTGTATCTGTGATCATCTAAAATTTTGACTAGATTTGGGTACAATAACCGCAGCTAGGCTTTTGGCATGGTCGACTGGCACAAACAATAATAAACTTTAATAGGATTAACAGCAACGTGCCTTTTATAAATTAATAGTTATTTGGCAAACCGGAACTAGACAAAAAAGAAAGCTATTTCATAGTGGTAAATTTCTCCTTGATTTTGGAGTTCCACATGTTTTTGTCCGGGCCCCCCTTTATCAAACATTTTAGAATACGGGCCTAATATTTTGCCAATATTAAAATATATGATGTCTTGCTGTTTTGATGAGTTATGGGTTGTGGTTTCTTGGGACTTATCTATAATTCTCTTGCATGGTGTGATGATTTACTAAATATGTAAACTATGATACTCTTATCGAGCAAGAGCTTCATTAATAGATTTTTCTTATTTACTGGTTAAAATTAACACCGAATTTTATATAATTTCAATTGGATTTGAAATTATAAAAAATATTCGAAAAAAATTCTTCGGTTTTAATTTTCCGTTTACTAACTTTATTTTGTAAATATCACTTCAAAGATCACTTAGTGACCGGAGACTCAATAGTTTGAGAAAAACCTAGAGAATTCACAAATCTCCACTTCAATATCCGAAAAGATGTTTACAGAATTCAACACTGTTTCTATCTGTCTGCTAACATTTGATATCTTGGTGAATGTCTACTAACAAATGGGTTGCGCAAACAGCTCAGTGCACACAGCTACAAGAAGCAGGCAATTGTACCGAGAAGGAAGCTCTCTGGTCATTCAGTCAGTCAGAGAACCGATGCTTGCCCTTCTACTACAGCGGCTGCGGCGGCAATGACAACCGGTTCGGCTCCAGGGAGGCTTGTGAACAGACCTGTCCTAGTGTTTACGGTAAATAGAAATATAGCATGAATGAAGATCTTTTCTCAAAAACTAGATTATGATTGTCGCAACGGTATATCTACGCGTGCGATTGTTTCGCAAATTTCACGAAGCATTTCATCATCTTCATCTGAAGGACGTCCACTGCTAGACATAGGCCTTCCCCAAAGCCATAATCGCCACGCTTAACGGGCGAGTTGGCGATCGCAGTGTAGCTGTCGCAATGCACAGAGATTTCTGCTGCCCATTCTCTGGTGAGTCCCTTACTCGCCTCTAAAGACACCACGGGAAGTGATGGGATGGTGCTATTCTTTTACGTCCGATACTATACGGAACACGAAGCATTTAGTGAGAGTAAAATACCAGTAGCTACCAATAATTATAAAAATGTAGAATTCAACTGGGCCAAGGTAACCGAAATCAACATTCAGCAGAAAATTACTACAAATATATTTTGTAGGACAAAGTATGATCGTTCCTACATTGTCTCAGTATGCAGGTAGCAAAAACTAGGAAAAATAATACAATAATACATTATTTACTTTTAATTTGGTTGTTTCAGCACGTTAATTCATGTGTCACTATTGCTTTATTCATATTATTTTTTTTCTCTAACGCATAATGGATGAATGGTTTTGCATATATTCTTCTGCATGTTAACTTTTACTTCACCTGATTCTTTTCAGTTCTTAATTTTGCTGATTAGAGTAACTAATTTGATTTTAATCATCAACAAAGGTTTTGTTTTTTTTACTTACTATTTTTCTTATCATAATTGTTTAAATTGCAGTGCCCGACAAATGCACGCTACCTTACAAGACCGGAGAGTGTTCCAACTACCGAGAAAGATGGTTCTACGATACCACCTTCAAGAGGTAAGATATTTCCATCACTACCTCTATATAACACCGAAATCATGCAATTACTCTTCGAGCGAGTGAAACTTTCTGTGGAAACAGCTTAGTCATAACAAGATTTCCCATTTCCCAGATGTCGTCAGTTCTACTACGGCGGTTGTGGCGGTAACGAGAACAACTTCGCCACTGAAGCGGCGTGTGACAGCAGCTGCTCGGAAGTTAAGACAACTACCACCACCACTACCACAGCCAGTCCTACGAAACCACAGCCGCAGACAGAGCGTCCAGATGGACAGCAACCTGGACCTTCAGTACCGGAACCATCAGGTAGAAATGGAAATATAGTTAGGTAAATAAATAAAGTCTAAGCAATAAAAGTCGCACGGCGCGAACGGCAAGATCAAGGCTATGCTAGCGGGGATCGGTAATTGATGGGTGACCGTCCTACAATACATTTCATACCGAGTTTCGTGCTTCAGGTAGGACGTCAAGATATTAATCCTGGCGGTCATTTGAACATCTTTATCAGTCGTTACGGGTAGACAGATGACAGAAAGTTGGACACCAGTCTTGCTTAGCGGTAGTATATAGCCCAGTAGGTTGTGATATTCAGTCGCTCCATAGAAAATAATGGTAGTCAGCTGCATCCGGTTTGACTGGAAGCCGACACAGTCATACATAGTTGGGTAAAGACTCAGCAGATTGATTGGTTGATGTATTTAAGATTAAATTAAATGCTGTTTCGATGCAATCTGAGGTGATATTTACTTATGAATCGTCATTATCTTTCCAGAATTCTGTTTCAACGTCATCGATGCTGGTCCTTGCAACAAAACCGAGACTCGGTACGCGTATGACAGCAAGCGCGGACGCTGCGTCACCTTCCAGTACGGAGGCTGCGGCGGCAACCAGAACAACTTCCCCGATGAGGCCTACTGCTCCTACTACTGTCAGCCGATGCAAGGTAATTGTATAGTTTGAGGAATAAGATGTTAAGTGAGCCTGAAGTCTAGACCATGTTACCAGTAACTTGTTGATATTAGATCAATGTCCTAATCCCCGAAATACTACCTACGACTTCGGGACAGCCTACAACATTGAGACATATCTACAACCGCATAATTTTTCTTATTTCTTTATGTTGCTTCAAATATTGCAACAGTTAACAGTTAATTGTAAACTTCGACTGTCCTTGTAAGATCACCATGACCATTATCTTGTCCCAGATATCTGCCAGCTGCCGATGCTGCAGGGTCCGTGTGAAGACTCTCTGATGCGCTGGTTCTACGATCCTACCACTGACTCTTGCAGCCAGTTCACATATGGAGGCTGCGATGGCAACGATAACAGGTAACACTACTAACATAATACTTATTTACGTTAGTTTTACATTTTATAAAGACATAACATCCATCAATTAGTAGTTTAGTATTGTTCAAAATGTATGCTCTTGCACAAACTTAACTACTGAATGTAAAGAAGAGAGGTTCGTTTTTGCGGTCACTTAATAGACCGTTATTTTCTAAGGTTATCGGTAGGTCCTTTAACATTAGTAAGTTCTTTTAATTGCATTAGAAACCAGTTGTTGATAAACTCGTCTCGACGGAGATAAAAAAGTAGATCATATTGCTTAAAAACTTGAAATATTGAAATGTAGCTCATTAGTAAGCAATTGTGAAGTTTCGAAGATAGTAAGCAATTTCATCTGCTTTGTCACTACAAAGAAGATGAAATTGTTACACTCTAATAAATTGTTACAGCAAAAAATCCAAGTAAAATATAATATGCATGTGTTATAATTATGTATCCTCATGATTGTAAATCATTTTTAGATTCGAGAGTCTTGGAGCTTGCGAGAATAGATGCAGGACTGGCCCCGCGCCGGTTGCACCCACGACCCCGTCAACCACAGCTATTGTTGTAAGTGCGAGTATCACTAACTCATTTTTTTTAGTTTCTAACCTTAATTTGGTCAAATATTTTGGCGAATGCAAAATTGTTTACTGGCCTTGAAAAATAATAGTTCTGAAGGTTAAGTCCTCCATTGCAACTAGGAGTTACTGTCAGGCCCGTTTTAATTTGACACGGTGTTTCGGAATTCATTCTTCTAAGCAGTTTCAAAACTATCTCTCTGTATTTCCATAAGAACGGACCACCAGAGTGCAGAGTGGCAGAGTCGCTGGAGGAGTGCCGCTACGGCGGCGTGGTGTGGTACTTCGAGCCGAGCCGCGGCGAGTGCGTGTCGCACTCCAACCAGGAGGCCGGCGCGCTCTGCAGATACACAGGCACCTTCCCGTCGGAGGAGGCTTGCCAGAGATCCTGTGGAGCCTTCCAGGGAGTCGGTATGTAACTCTCACATTTTGAAATTTGGGGAATCTATTGTGTCACTAAAATGTTATCTTTGTTATCTTTGTTTTCTTAGTTTGAGTAGAATTACATTCCCAGCTTTTCTGTGTTTATTTCATGTTTTTTTGTTATGTTCAAATGTGTGTTTCTTGTCATAGACGTGTGTAAACAAAGTAGAGACCCTGGTCCTTGTCAGTCGTACGTCACGAAGTTTTACTTCGACTCGGCCACCAGTCAGTGTCACGAATTCAGCTATGGAGGCTGTCATGGCGGTGCCAACCGCTTCTCCACAATCGAAGAATGCTCGCAAGTCTGCAAATCTGAAATAGGTATATTTTTTTAAATCATGTTATATAATATTCTTTTGTAACCTAACCATCATCATCATTATATTAAATTAAATATGAATTTTACATACCGAAAATGTCGTATAGGGTAAAACCAGGATAGTTGCCCCAGGGGTATAGTTGCCTCGATTTTAATTACTCTAGCTTCGCGGATGAATCACATGTTATTTTATTTATCAATCGAGAGACTTTACAACGACAACTAAGTAGACCGTGTTGCATGTGTCTGTGCGATTGCATGGGAAGGCAAGGTGCGATCAAAGTTTTTGCGCGATAAAAATCTTCTTTCTCGGCGGGGCACCTATCCTAAACGTAATTTACATGGATTAGGCAACTAACCCCCATATGGGATAGATGTCACAAAATTTAGAGGTCGACAAAAATCGCCAATATTCTGGAAATATCAAAAATAATGTTCTTTACTTTCACAAATTTGAAGATAATAAACCAAAGTACCTACCCGTTTTATGAATAAAGTGACA
>NDFZ01005417.1:649014-758767 GCA_002192655.3 Mamestra configurata
ATAGGGTAAAACCAGGATAGTTGCCCCAGGGGTATAGTTGCCTCGATTTTAATTACTCTAGCTTCGCGGATGAATCACATGTTATTTTATTTATCAATCGAGAGACTTTACAACGACAACTAAGTAGACCGTGTTGCATGTGTCTGTGCGATTGCATGGGAAGGCAAGGTGCGATCAAAGTTTTTGCGCGATAAAAATCTTCTTTCTCGGCGGGGCACCTATCCTAAACGTAATTTACATGGATTAGGCAACTAACCCCCATATGGGATAGATGTCACAAAATTTAGAGGTCGACAAAAATCGCCAATATTCTGGAAATATCAAAAATAATGTTCTTAATTTCACAAATTTAAAGATAATAAACCAAAGTACCTACCCGTTTTATGAATAAAGTGACAACTAACTAAATATATAATAATTATATATTTTTATAAAAAGTGTGGCAACTATCCGGCTTTAACCCTATACAATTTGGTTTGGGTACAAGCTTGGGTCATCCTACGTTTTAAGAGATCATCTGAATTACAATCCCAGGATTAATTGAGATGATCAGTAATATGTGCCATATTTGTGTGCGTTGTATGTTTAAATAGTATGATAATTTTGAACTGACAAGGTGCTCAAGCGTAACCCAGCGTAGGCCCTAAATCGTCCCTTGCGGAACTCCAAACGATTCAGTGTTTTCGTCATTTACATGTCAGTCCATTTTAACACATTAGGTTTGCTCCAAAACTTGACTCTTTAAAATAACGAGTGCATAGCCTTTATCTTCTGTTTTATTCAATTTAATCCACAAGATAACCCGAAGACACTGTCAAATGCATGAGAAAAGTCTAGGAAGACACCAATACAATACTTAGACTAGGAACACACCATCAATGTGTCCTAACTTCATTGTTAATAAAGGCAGCAATGGTGAAATATATAAGTATGTTTATCAGTTGTCTGGTTGCCACAGCACAGGCTCTGCCTAGTTTGGGATCGGATGACCGTGTGTGTTCTCCCAATATATTATTATTAATATATTTTTTACGTTTTGCAAACAACCCAATCTCAAAATTACGAATAGAATTTTGCTAACAAATCACTTTTCATACAGTTGGTGGCATTTCATTTAGTTCAATCACAGATTTGAGGCCACCAACTGAATCACGCTCGCAAAAAGACCGCCGCGATCGCGATCGCTGCTTGAAAAGTGATTTATTTGGAATTTATTAGGTGTTTCTTGCGGTCGGGTTTTAAAAACATTGGTAATATTTTTTTATGTTGATATAGTTTCTTTACTGTGTAGCAGATACAAATCATCAGCCTTAAATATGACCACGCACTTCTAAAACTAGCATCTGTCGCCTATAGTCTACAATATTCAACTTTAAATTCCTTATTCAGAAATCGGGGGTAAGACAAGTCCTGCCGATCTATGAAAGATTTTCGATGTCGAAAACAAACATCTTTTACAGAGAAAAGAAACATACGTCACTCACAACAGCACACACACCATCTTGCACTACAGCCTCGAACTGTAAATCCATAGCTAAATCCGCCATGTGTTTTATCTTACAGATCTGTGCTCGCTGCCTCCAGAAGGAGGCAACTGTGTCTCGTCCATTCGACAATGGTACTACGACCCACCAAGCGGCCAATGCCACCAGTTTGTGTACACCGGCTGCAGCGGCAACGACAACAGGTGCCTGACAAATATTTATACTTGAATTTGGAAGATTTTTTAAATATTGCAAGCTATAACACCCTTCACGAGTAGAATAAGAATATTTTGCACTCAAAACAATTTGAGGTCCTATAATTATATCTCAAATGCATATTTTTCGTAGATTCGAGACGCAGAGCGAGTGTGAGGCCCGTTGCAAGCGTCCTGGGTTGACCACGACCACTGCGGCGACACCTCCACAGGTAAAAATAAGTCCTCCGTTAAAATAGCTAGCTTCTACATCTATTGATAACCGACTTAAAGCTTTATTTCCGATTTAAGGATACGCGATATTTTATGACGTAATAATTATTACTACGCAACTTAAGCAAAATTGCTAATTTCTCTTACAACAACAGCCAACAGAATGCAAGACTCCCAGCTCGTTAGCGCCATGCGGCAACAACGTGACAGTGTTCTATTACGACTCCGAGAGGGGGCAGTGCCTCGTCAGCGGCTTCGGAGGCTGCGGACACCCCAACACATACAGCACGGAGGAGGAGTGCGAGAGGACCTGCGGAGCTTTCCGCGGAATAGGTGAGGAAACAGGGCGTTTATGTGAACTGTTGGAAACAGAACAAATTATGGAACTTTTCCCCGAAACTTGACCTCTATAAGATTATTGACTATAACCTACCACATATAACGATGATTTCAATACTAAACGCACCCTTCTACACAGACGTGTGTAGTGCGCACCTGGACCCGGGCCCATGCCGCGCTTCCATCCCGAAGATCTACTGGGACGCAATGACGGGCAGCTGTCAGCCGTACGCGTACGGCGGCTGTGCCGGTGGACCCAACCGGTTCTCCAGCGTCGAGGAGTGCATGAACGTCTGCGGTGACACTGGACTTGGTGCGTACTTATACATTATACATTTTTCTTTCTGGTTCTGGGATCTCTCTCACAAAATATATACTTCTAATTATTTCTTTTACTAAATATAACTCACAAAATTCTTAAACTTTAACCAAAGCATGAGTTTCATTTAACAAGCTTCCTCGCTAGTAGAGTAGTAGAGGCTAGCTAACACCTGTATAACTGTGGTGGGGCGGGCAGCGCGCGCGTGCCTGCAGGAGGCAGACCCGGGGCAGTACTGCGACCAGACGCCAAGCCTCTGGGACAACAGCATGGCGCCGTCCCGCCGCTGGCACTACAGCGCGGCGCACGAGGACTGCGTGGTGTTCGCCTACCTCGGCTGCGGCGGCAACGACAATAACTTCCGCTCCTACGAGCACTGCACCGCCGCCTGCAGAGTGCCAAGAGTCAACGGTACTTATTTCCGCTTCACTCCGAGCGCGGCTGACTTATATCTCGATTCCGCTGCTGATACAGAAAACTTATCCTCGGTATCTGAAAGACTGGTAAAAGTTCTCGACACTAAATAGAAATAGATAGAAATCAGTGATTGGTTGTCAAAACAGACAGTCAACCCAGACTTGCTAACTTCAAACGGTCTCTCAGATCCGGCGGGGACCATGAAACTAAGTCCACCGCGTGGTACTAGCGCTCCCGAGCGACGCCATCGCCGTCAATGTGAAAGCCGCTCGTGAAGTCCTAGGACGTCAAACGCTAACGCTTTGTTATGTCTGCACTGCTTGCACTCTTGCTTGTGTCTCTGTCTTGCACCAGCACACTTAAACTTTTGTCTTTAACATTTGAAGGTAAGTACCGTGTTCTTATAGTTATTGTTCAGATGTCGTATGGTACGATTGTTTGTGCATCTGTGATGTTATTTGCTGTCGAATATCGTTTTCAAACGTCCAATTACAAATTCTTCTGCCAACAGACTGCACTCCGTACCAGCAAGAGTGTGAGGCTCTTGACTGCCAGTATGGCGTCGACAGGTTTACGCATAATGGATGCCAGAGGTTTGTAGAACTTGTCTTGACTTGTTAAGCTGCGAACGGATAGCGCGTTCCTAAGTTACGCGTAGTCAGGATACGGTGCCCACGCGTACGTAATAACGCGTACATAAGGTCGGACCTTTGCGAACTTGAACGCGAGGCGAATCGATCCATAGCGCTACGCGAGCACTTTTCTGTAATTATAATCTTTTTTTATGAACATTTTTTTGGAATTTTCACTTCAATGCATCTTCGCAAATCGTTATTTCGACAGTGAAGTAGTGTTCTATCCATCCCACAAATTAATATCCGGTGAAATGCATTCATTGAAATTAACCTTTTAAACGCCAGTGCATAAACGCATCGGCGTTACCCCGACGCTCGTCACATATTTGTGACGTTTGGCGTACAGGGCACGCGCTTGTGTGTCATGTATACGTGACAATGGCGTTCAAAAGGTTAAAGTTAAATTAATTTGATACTACTTTTCATGATTGAAACTTAGTGAACACGCGTGTCTGTCCATTTTGCCGTTCAAATATTGCGAACCAGGACGTGCGTTTTCTCTTTGCCGCGTGACCAAAAACCGACAGACCGCGACTCACGCGGCACGCGTTCTCCAAGAGTGGACATGCGTAACCGACGCGTACCAATGTACGCGCTGTCCGTACGCGGCTTTATATTTCCATGTACGGGTATCTTCAAATACTTTTGCAATTTAACACCACCGTCTTCCATTTAGATGTAAATGTAGAGAAGACCCATGCACCAGAGTAAATTGCGACGCAAGCGAGCGATGCGTGACCATCGTGGTGCGGGACCCTGCCTCCCAGGAACCGGTGTACTCCGCCCACTGTGAAATCGGTAACTATCCTCATATCATTCTATTTTTCACTAGTTGCTATATCTAGGTATATGTAGATAGGGTTACCTACCACAAAAATATAGATTATGAGCTCTGTTACCTTCTCGAAACTTATATGGTACGGAAACTGGCTATTTTTTATAAAGGCCTTTAGTTTTCTATATCTAATTTTGCAATCTAGCCATTAAGTAGCATTTCGACATAATGATTAATTGGGAAAAAGTGCGACGGCTGCGACATTTTCTATCTGAATACAAAATTAATTTAACAGACGATAACGAAATACACAACTGCGCGGAACACGAGGCCAACTGTTCGCGTCTCCGCTGCCAGTACGGCGGCATCCAGCGCGCGCGCCTGCCCGACGGCTGTGAGAAGTGCTCGTGCGTGCCGGTCGAGATCGACTGCGAGCCGCTCAGGCAGGAGTGCTACCACCTCAAGTGCGACTTCGGTATTGAGAGGATCATCGGCGCTGAAGGCTGCGAGAGGTAATCTTCACTCTTAAGGCACTTGAAGCGTAGTGGTTCCATTGCGACGATATGAATTCTTTCAGTTCATATCGTAATCAAAGAGGACCCAAGCTTTTTGTAACTAAATTAGTTGTGAAGTCATGAGAGTAAGGTTCGTCAATCAATCGCGTTCCCATTTTAGCTTTTACCGGATTTGAGGATATTATCGGTAGAATTCTCCCAGTTCACACACGTGGATCTTTATTTCTCTCCGTCTCCTTTACAATGGATTATTTTTTCATATTGAGAAAATGCATTATGTGGACTAGTCTTTTGTTCAAAAAAACTAGAATGGATAGGAGTAAGGGATATTGTATGATACATAGATTTGATGATGTATTGACCTTAACAGACGGAAAAACACGAAAACATGTAGGTACTCTAGCAAAAGATGTATTATCATCAAATTGTTCTTTTCACTCCGGACGCTATTATCCTGCACGTCTTTTACATCGTTCTCACATTTATGCATAATTTCAACAGGTATGATGTAACCATAACTTAGTAAAAAATATTTTTTTCAAAAGAGTGTCCGTGGAGTTTCTTGCACGTTCTTCTCCATAGAGATCTACGCTTTGGAACGTGCAAAGAGCTTCATCTTTTTGACCGACTGACCTTAACAATTCAAAAGTGCCTGTAAATGGTCTAATTGAAATAAATGCTTTGAGAATCTTTTTTCGCTAACAACCTCAGAAACGTCGCACTTAATGAGAGTAAAAGCAAACATCTGCAATGTCAATAAAACATCAAATCAAACGACGTCACTGCTCTTTTAGCACTTCCCCTGTGCCTGTCCCTCTGTTTGTAGCTCTAGGCACTGTTTTATTTTACTTAAGGTGGGTGCTGACCGGTTTTACAGGGCGTAATGTAACATGGTAAAAAATCGTTTACAAAAAAATACAACCGACTTCCAAATAATGGTGTTTTTGGTTGTTTCTTCGTAATTTAACACCGACTTCCGAAATTAAAGAAAGAAAAATATTTATTTGGGACTCGCACAAAACAAACAGAAAAGTAAACTAAATTAAAACTAACAGTCATAAACAATAACTAACAGAAACAAAAAGTTTTAAAGTTATTTTATACTTTATAGTGTTTTTTTTTTATTTGATGTCCTTTTGTTGTATTTTTTTTTGGAAAAAGTTTATTATTTTTCACTTTTTAGTGGCACCCCACACCTAACAATACCACTGGAAAGTCCCAAGAAAGTAAAACACGCAATTTGTTTTACTTGGACGACATATTTCTAATTTCCCCAGCTATTTTGATTAAAAAAATAAAGTACTGAACCCATTTTGATGACATTTCTATGGGACCAATCGGAACGTACATCCTTTCATATGAAACAACATTTTTTTGAAGTCTGTTTAAAAAAGCGAGCATTCATGCAGTCAGTACGTGAAAACGAGCACGAACACGCGCATGTTACACGGATGTTAGGAGACGGCGTATCGTAACGTGCTCGCTGCGAATGTTACGGTCCGTAACACCGGTCAGTACCCACCTTTTTGTGGCCTCGACGTGTGTTTTTACCTAATAATCTCTATCATGTTGTGTTTCTATTTTCTATGTGATTCACTTATTCATGACAGATGCAAATGCAAAGAGCATCCATGCGCGAGGATGCATTGTGCAGCAGGCGAGCGCTGCGAGGTACAACAATTAGTGAACGCCCTCGAACGAGAGCCCCAGTTCGTAGCAGAATGCAGAACTAGTAAGTCCTATTGCATTTCAGCATAGTAATATTGTTTTAGAGGCTTAAATACATCCAAAATCGATATAAAGCGAAAGGTCACTCACTCACTAACTCATTCATTCATTCATTCATTCATTCACGTACTGATTAAAAACACACAACACGAAAACATGACACACGAAATCTCGAAACCTGGTGGTAGATTATGGGCAGGAGAGGGATTTTTGGAAACTCCCCCCGTAGCGGGGTGAAATAGGGGGTTGAAGTTTGTATCGAAAATCTTATTCCTTAGGCCAATTTACTTGAAACTTGGTACGAATACTGAGCTAAATGAGAAATAAATAATGTCATAATTTATTTTTCAAAATTACCCCTTAAAGACGATTTAGGTGGTGTGGTATCACACTTGATCAGATGAAGTTGAAACTCGATATCAAATAAGAGACACGTGTTTTTAGAGAGATCAAAAAGGGTTGATGAAGTTTTTCAGTGAAGCTTACCTCAATTCATTTGGAAATTGGTGTAAACAATTTAAAAGCGGAATATTTAAAACAGATCTTACATTTTTTTCGTAATCAGATTTATTATGAAAAAAACGTTAAATCCGTGCATCGGGGTAAAAAAGGGTAAAAATGGAACGTATGAAATAGCTCATCACTTCGACTTAGAAACTAAGGTAAAAATAAATCGCAACGATTAATATTGCCAGATTACCCTTTACCCTTTAAAGGGGGTCGGGGTGGGGGTGTCGAAGTTTGCAGAGGAAATTCGCGGGCGAAGTGCTAATAATATATAAAAACGTAATTAAAATTAGGCTGAGATGCAGGTTAAAAGATAGCCATCCAAGACGACCACTCTTCACCTCTTCCTAGTGTTTCAGCTGGAAAGAAGAAGTGCTCCCAAGCATATACGTCATTGTGAAATTATCTTAATATGAGTTTCTCAAAGAATAATTTCTCCACAGTGGTGAAGGCGGGCGCCTGTCCAATGGACGAGACGACTTCGAACGAAGTGACGTGCCGACACGAGTGTGATGACGACGCGAACTGCCGAGGAGATGGCAAGTGCTGCCGCCGAGGATGCAGCAGCATATGCTTGGTGCCAGTCGAGCAGACCAGCCCGCATCCACTGCTCACCACTACCATTGCACCAAGTAAGCACGTTCGGAAATAGTTACTTCTATAGGTAGGTACTAACCGGTGTTATGGCCATAATGCACCATTCGCAGCGACCATGTTACGTTACGCTGTGTCCTGAAATCCGTGTAACAAGCTCGTTTCTAAACTTTGCTCGCTCGCACTCCAGATTCGAAAGACACTCTCAGTCAAGATGTATGAAACCAAGGTTTTGTTCAAATTTAATTTTTATCCAAATACAAAACCATGTTTTACAACAAATAAACACAACGTGGCCAAAAATCGACGCAAGTGGTACTTGCGCTCGGTCGCGGCGTACTGGACCGCGTAACACACATTTTGTGGATTGGCCAAAAACCAACAGCGGGCGGAGCATTCGAATCAAGCAACGAGCGGCTCGTTGCTTGCGTATTCGTAATCGTTTTCACGTACTGACTGCACGAATTGTAACATGTTACATTACGCCCCGTAACACCGATCAGTACCCACCTTAAAAGCTTTTGTGAGATTTTTGTAAGTTGTTATTTATGGCAGTTGTCGTTGTCTCACCGCCGACGATCAGCGAGAAGCGACTACAGCTAGAAACTAGATACGAGTTGGCGAGCAGCGAAAAGCGAGTGTGTGTTTCCGATAGTTTGTCGCTCGGCTCTAAAGGTTTTACTACACCAATCGATCGATCGACGTTGATCGATTGGTGTGGTAACACCCAAAGCAAGTACTCTTGTTCGACGAGCGATTACTCGCACGACTCGCTCCGGCCGACCGAGAGATACATTCCTACGCAAACATGCACGCGCTACGAAGCGCTGAATTCATAATATGTTAGCTAGCACTCACATCCGCACTACTGGTAGAAATGACCGCTGGTTGGTCTTTTGGCGTGAGTTCTGACCACATGATAATACTCGCTGAGAGAATATCGCTGAGCGAGTATTATCTTTGATACTTCTTGTCGCTGCGGCAAATTAGTAGTAAGAGAGTTCTCGCAGGCAGTGTGAACAGCAGTGCGTTTCTGACTGACAGCACACAGTACACGGTGAGATGTCGGCAGAATAGACTGGCAGCCAGATATCGACTATATAAAAATGTACGTGTCTCTTTTACTCACACGGGTTATATCTTTTGTTCGTTTCCTCAGCGAGAAAATAGTCGATAGTTAATTGAGAGACAAGTACAAGTAGTAGATAGTGAGACAAGTGCCTAAGGGGCATCATGGACCATAGTCCATAATGGCACTTCCATAGAAATGAAATACTACGCCCGACTGAATTTAATGTTAAGCATATAAACGGCATAATAGTAAGAATAAGAATAACAGAAATAAAAGATTTCAAACGATTCCAAATTAAATTGACCGAAGATCTATGGGGATTGTCTATGTAAATTTGTATCTTAATTATTGAGACTATGGCGCCGTACTTAACTTTAATATTTAATTTGTGTGTTTGGATCAAGGAGTTTTTCCGGACCTGGTAAAATTCGGAAAGGTCATACAATTTTTTAATGGTGTTGGTAGTTACGGTGGGTTATTTAAGCACAGACTTAAAGAGTGGGAAGAGGCACATGCCACTTCTGCGACCTATCTAAGGCATGTGATTGCGTAAATTACGAAAAGTGCTGTTTCGTAACTACTTGATACTTGAGCAGCGTTAATTTAATTAAATGTTATTCAAATGACTTATCGCAATTATTTCAAATAAACGATGTCAATTCGTCGATATTAAAATTGAAAATGGGTGTACTGCAGGGCTCAGTTTCAGGTCCTTTCTAATTTTTGTATACATCAATGTTTGCCACAATTGCAACAAAAACTTAAGGTGGTGTTGTTCGCCGACGGTAATCTTTAATTTTTCTGTCTGTCAGGGGGAAAATTCCGTCGATTTGACAACACAAACCAAGTACTATTGGTTCGGTGCCTGGAAAACACTGTTTGAACAATGGGGTATTATTACGTCCTTTTTGATAGGCAAAGTGAACCTTCTAATGACACGATGATGGATCAGCATCATTTCGACGAAGCATTACTGTCAAATTGTACGTTTGATGCTGCCGTGAACATAGATCTCTATCATGTTTATAGATATTTATGTTCATAGCCTCTCTCCACTTACAGAAAATAATTAAAACCACGGCAATAACACTATTTGCAAAGGATAGGCACGATGACACTACAAAAAAAAATGCACTAAAGACGCTTTTAGAAAAAAGGAACCCTCGATGTCCCCATTTGAGCACGGCAACTTTTCTCGACCTAAATAATAAAAAAAATGTTTTATTTCAAAAATTGTTCTATATGTACTACTTTCTAAGAAAAAAACACACTTTATTAAATTGTTCTACCATAACTAAAGCCACGGCCGCAAATGGGCTAATGTGCACGTTTTATCCGTAGTTCTGCCAGCAGCACCTCAGGCACTGCCACAGCAAGAGCCGGAGGTGGAAGCATCTGAAGGTGGCGCAGCCACACTGCGCTGTCTATTCCATGGCAACCCACCTCCAAAGATCACGTGGAAGTTCGGAGAGCTTACCGTACGTATCAAATACTAATCTAAAGGGAACTCACTATCTGGTAACTTAAGTGTATGTTTCTATTGTCACTAGTTTTTTTGTTTAGTTGACCAAACATTACAAATCCGAAGAATTGCTAATAAAAGTTTCTTAGACGTCGCTGACATCAGTGAAGGAAAACATCGTGAGGCAAGAGTTGAACTCGCGTTCAGCAAGCGTGGTGATTAATGCTCCTACCTTCTTTTTAAGAGGGGCCTTTCCTCTGCAGTGGGACAGTAAGATAATTTAAAAAAAATACCCATCTCCCAACAGATCGACGGTAACGCGGGTCGCTACCGGCTGAAGTCGGATGGCGCGCTAGAGATCGTCTCTCTGTACCGCAATGACACCGGCGTCTACATCTGCGTTGCCGACAATCCCCTCGGACAAGCCACGCAGGAGATACACCTGGTCGTCAATGGTGAGTATGGGGGAAGCACGATGCTAGCTTGGAAATTGCACTGGTAGAAGGCGTTAGTTGCTGTGGACTTCTGTTACATTTATATTTGTTGGAAGAACGAATTTTTTCTCTGTGTTAGAGAACGGAAAGAAATTGAAGTTTTGGGTGCGATTTGCTTTTGAAATACTTGGGTACAAAATTGCAATAAAATGTGTCTGTAATAAAACAATTTGTATGAAGATCCTCAGCAATTTGCGACTTTTAGGGCAATTGGGATTTCCATTTGAGAACATTAATTAGTAGTTTGGAATTTTCCAGTAGTTAGAGGTTATGGTTTTGATTGGTATAGAAAATTAACTGGTTGCCTTTCTAGTTTCTCTGTCTTTGACGCTAACGTTTCTTTTTCCTTACTAAATGTTGGGTACGACTTTGTTGGAGAACAAGCAGCTTTGTTTGGTTAAAGTCATGATTTTGGCACATTTAAAATAAGAAACAAATAAACTTGGAAGTGTCCGTTCATCTTCGACGTAATACAAAACGATTTACCGGTAGTTTTTAGTTATCCCGGAATCCAAAACGATGCTCATGGTGAAATTGTATTCTTTACTGGCGCCATCTTAGATTTTCTTTTCGTTAATAGCGTGCCTAAAAACCGCGAACACAAGACATGTAAAAAAAAACCTGATGACTAAGGCCAGTTTACGTCTGTCATTCGCTAACAATGTCTCAGAATATTAGGTACAAAGTAATTATAATTAACGTTTTTATTCAAATTAAAACGTTTACAAAAGTGTGCATTTAGACAACAGTTATAACGTTTTCCATACAAGTATAGTGCCTAAAAATAAACTAAAACTAAGATATTTTTATTAAAGGTGCAATTAATGGTGGTTCGGAATTGCAAATGTTCAAAAGTGGTAGAAAACAAGTACTTTCGAATTATGATGAATACCATCATAATTCGAAAGTATTTGTTTTATGTAAAATAAAGTATAGATTTCTTCTACATTAAAAGTTCATAGTAAAGTTCACAATTTATCCAATTTATAAACTAACGGTATTTGCAATAAACCGGTGGCAGAGACAACGTAAAGATACGTTTCCTTATAAGGGGTTCCGTACGTCGCGTTTGGATGAAAAACAGGACCCTTAGTCTGCCTCTCGTCTATTACAGCCAATTTGCTCCGAATCTACTGAGCACACACAATTGCAACTGTGTTTTAAAAATAACAAACTAAATCTTTTTTTACAAAAAAATACAATCGACTTCCAAATGAAAACACTACAAAGTCTAAAATAACCTCAATTTCGGAAGTCGATGTTTTTAATTTTGTTTCTTCGTTTTTGAGACCGACTTCCGAAATTAAAGTTATTTAAAGAAATACTTATTATTTTCACTTTTCAGTTGTGATTCTAATTACCCTACGTTATTTTGCTTACTTGGACGACGTAATTACATTATCCAAGTCAGCAACCAGTAAGCAAAATGCTCATAAAATAAAAACTGCTGGGCAAAACTGAATAAAATTTACGGGACCTTTAAAGGGCAAGTACACCCGCATCGAACGAAAAAAATAATGACATAATTCGGATCAGAAACCTCGGAGTAATCAGTGTACATGCATAAAAAATACCCACCGAATTGATAACCTCCTTTTTGGAAGTCGGTTAAAAATGAAATTTGTACGAAACCAATAGGGTGTTACTACACCAATCGATCGATACCATCGATCGACATCACACCCTTCGCGCGCTAGTCCGGTTCCCATTGTGCGAGTTTTCTTAAAATTCAATTGAACGTGTTATTTAAATCCCTAAAATTCCAATGGCAATTAATCTTCTTAATAGTGATTTAGGAATTGTGTCTAAAAATTTACAACTTTTTGAGACTAAACCTTCATCAGGTATTATTTACCCGAAATTACCTAAGTTGTGGTGCTCGCGCACAACTTGCATAAAATAATTTTGGTTAAATAAAAATAAATTACAGGCATGGCCGTGGTCCAATAATTTAGAGTGAACACTTAGGTGTTTCTAATTTCGTCATGCGTCACTGAACATAATAAGAATCGATTCAACCCCCTCCTTATTCCGGCAAACATAGGGTCAGACCCCCTTTTACGCCACTCTACGCAATTCGCAAGTCTGCGTCATTTCTGGCTGAGCCCGTAGTCAATATATAATTGGGGATTTTTCTTCAAATTCAAATTATTTATTTGTAAAACACAGTTACAATATAATAAAATCTTATTCTAATGGCAGGATCGCTATGTTTAACTTAATCACCATCATCATCATCATATCAACCGAAATACGTCCACTGCCGGACATAGGCCTTCCCCAAGTGTCGCCACAACAACCGGTTCTGTGCGAGACGCATCCATCGGCTACCCGCGACCCTCACCAAGTCATTGGTCCATCTTGTGGGAGGCCTTCCAATGCTGCGTCTTCCGGTACGCGGTCGCCACTCCAAAACTTTCAGCCCCATCGACCATCTGTTCTGCGAGCAATTAACCTAATAGCCACCAGGTATTCGGTAATCGTCCTGTGCCTCTTTTACCTTCCTTATTGACGAGACCTGTTTAGTCATATGGTAGTCAATACAACGCATTACGTGACCGAAGGCGGTATTCACTCAATAAAATTTTATATTCTGTATTTCAGCTACTTTCAAGTTTAAAGGAACAATCTATTATAGTCTAAAATTAAATAAAGTAGGTAAATGAAATCAATAAGGGTGTCTGATAGACACTTAATCAAGTAACACGAGTATTGCTCGATAGTTAATTATTGTAAATAATAATGTAATATTACGGCTTCTATCGGGTGTTAGTTGCGATCGTTGACACACATAACGAGTAGATATAATTAATTAATTACAGACGATGCTTGCTCGGACTAAGGCTGCAGGCGTATGTAGTAGACATAGCGCAGTATTTATAAAAAAAAAAACAACGGTTTGCACTCCGGGAGTGCCGGCAGAAGTGAAAACTTGAACATTGACGTTGTGCATTTTTGATATTTTGGAATAATTTCGCACGGATTGCTTTAATTATCAGTATAAAAATACTATATTCATTTATTGCGTTATCGTACACAAACATGACAATTTATGTTACATTAAAAATTTAACACTTAAGAACTTTCCCTCCGTCTTACAAATTTTCGACCAGCTCACGTGTCCTGATGCGAGTTTAACATTTTTTACCCATCCCTAAAAGTGCACAACGCCAACTTGAGTTAAATAAAATAAAATTGAATGTTTCTGATTGCTGGTATAACCGTGCTCGCAAAGGATCCCTCTGTGAGCAAAGGGTTCCCGATACCTCGATAACCAAAAATACTTAACTCGATAGAATTTA
The DNA here is from genome assembly GCA_002192655.3 of Mamestra configurata. NCBI lineage: Eukaryota > Metazoa > Arthropoda > Insecta > Lepidoptera > Noctuidae > Mamestra > Mamestra configurata. The sequence goes on from NDFZ01005417.1 coordinate 663,086, forward strand.
CGGATGAAACCCATCCGTAAATTCTATCGAGTTAAGTATTTTTGGTTTTTATCAGGAATTTCTTAATAGCATCCCGCAATCGGGATTACTTACCGGTTGGTTATAATTGGCTTGCTTCCATAACACAAAATGTCAATTTAGCAATCTTATGTTGGATATTGATTGTGTGCATCAGAAATGTACATTTTAATGAGCTTTGTATATGCTTAAAATATTAAGGTACATTCGGTATTTCGTTAATAACTCAGTATTCCCCCTTTCTTTGGTAAAAGAAAAAGAGACTAATTAATTACATAGTATGTATAATTATTTACATTTATTGGTTTAAGATATAGAAAACACGCTCCCACGTGATTGATAACGATGCATCATTCCACGTGAATATTCAGTCACTATTTCTATTAATTAATGCATTTCCCAAGATTAAAGTGTTATTCGAAGATCACGTTTTATTATAGTAAGCATGTCTGATCGTTATTCTTGAACCGGCATTATCGAAGCGTCTGTTTAGTAACCCCTTGTCACTCGTAAACACATTAAAATGATGACCTTACATAACGATAACTTAGATATTAGACGAAACATGAACGCATAGAATAAGACACGAAATATAAAAGTTCATCTGGTAAATAAAATAAAAGACATTTTAATTTATAGGCCATTTCTGACTTAATCATAAAAAAATACTGTTATATGTACAGATCACATCAAGCTACCCAAAACTGTCAAATTTTCCCAATCAATCTTGAACCTAATACTTAAGCGATAAAGTTGAAAATATGTTAAAGAAATTTGACAGATTTTTGTAGCGTGGTGTACAAGTAACAACTAAAAACAACTAGACTAATAAACGCGAAATTATGTACAAACGCGTATAAAAACAAAATAAATCATTGGGCATCAAAAAAATCATACACATCACTGTCAATGGCAAAAGTGCCCAGAACACTGGCAGCATTGCCACGCTGAATGGCAATGCTGATCCTTTGGCCACAAAAAGCCCAGCCCTGGTAAAATAGATAGCATAATATATTTCAGAAGAAAAGTAATTTCTGATTTTGTAACTAATACACATATTCTTGATAGGTTTTGTACAAAATTAATAAATCCAGGTCAGTATCATACCTAATTATAATATAAAAATTTAATATTTTTTATTAAGGTTCCTAATTACAATATAAAAATTTAATATTTTTTATTAAGGTTCGTCTCGATTGAATAATACTATATATAATATCAAATAGTTTTGTGAGATAAGGTACTCATATATTTCGAAAAGAACATGCATCAAACCGTTAACTAACGTAAGGGTAGGTAAATAAACTCATTAACAAATTACACGAGCTATCAATACCATGAGGGGAATTATCCAAATCATTTAAAATACTTATCCCTGTTTGCCAACGTGCGCACAGGCTGCAATCTTTCGCAGTCAACAGTCTTTTATCAAAACATTCGTACAGCACAATCAGTTTGAGTCTGTCCATTGCTCGCGGCGGTCGTACCTATAGTTGTCTACTCGCGCTTCTCTAGTTTGTGTTACTGTCAATCAGTCGCTTGTCTCGCTCGGTCGATATGTCGCGCGTCTGTTTACTCGCGCTCGCCGCGCTGCTGGCGTGCGCAAGCGCATACGAAGGTGAACGACACAATAAACACATCTGCTGCTGGTTGTCACAATTTATACATTGTTTTGGGTGTTTCTGAAGTTTGGCGATAATCAGACAACATTTGTTGGAACTTGTAAATGCCTGTAAGTGCATAACGTAGAGCTTTCAAAGTTGACAATTTAGACTCAGAAGCTAACTTTAGAAGCACACAAAATTTCTTCTAACTTCATTTGTTATGTCCTCCCATTTCAATAATTTTATGCTTAGTAGACAAAATTAACATAGAGTTTATGAATGTAACTTCACTCACTATAAACAAAGGTGGTCTGAAAGAGGATGCATTCACAAACTCTTAACATTGGTCCGCTAACAATCGGGGCTGGTAGATCCTGTGAGGACGCCTGTCGGAATTGCTGGAGATGAGAACGCCGTGGTGACCGGGGAACTGGGCCAGCCGCTCTACGTGCGCTGCTTAGCGTACGGGTACCCGCCCCCTTCCGTCTTCTGGTACGGCTATGGGGGAGGCATGGTGCCATTCAATGACGCGGTGTACGAAGCGAGAGGAAACGTCCTCCTCATCAGAAGCCTGGCTGTTGAAACTCTTGGAGAGTACACATGTCAAGCGTATAACGGAGAAGGCAAGGCGGCGTCGTGGGTGGTCTTAGTGCGAGCATATAAGCCTGAAGGGATGTTCATTGAAAGCCAGTTCTTGGTATCACGAGACACTTTGGCGCCCACCAGACCCCAGATACAAGCACCCACCACCGCCGAGACGACCACCACTACCACAACGACTACTACTGAAGCACCTAGACAGTTCACCGGTAAGATAAGGCTCTGCCAAATAAATCAGCCTCGTCAGCTGATAGTTTGTCTTACGGTGGTCTAACAACCTTTTCTTCTACCAAAAAAATTGTTAAATCTCAGTTTATTACTTGTTAACGATTTAATAAGATGCAATCGACGTAAGATAAATTATCTTCTACTTCAACTAATAGTACGGAATGGCTTATCTCTGCATGAAGCATGTTTATGTATTCCGGCTGCATGTGTTCTTCTGGCGTGTTGAATGTTTTTGTTAAGGCCCAAAGTAAACAGTATATTTATAGACTTATTGGGAGCAACTAATGTTCTACTGACGTGGGAAACTGGTATGTATACAGTGAACGATACGATACATTATAATGTTGTTTGAGAATTTGAGATAGGAAGATTTATTTCTCCGAAAGCATTCTTACGGAGAAGTAAACTTCTGCTTAATCTACAACATTTGACAGTGATATTTGTCAACTACAATGTTAAATGAAAGAGTACGGTGTCCGAAGCTTTTGTAAGTATATAAAGTTGGCATAATTATTCAACATTGTATATATTTTATTCCTTGTAAATAAAAAACTTTAGTACTTAATATTGTGTAATCGTCGTACGTTAGTGAAGTTCGCGGTTGTAAAAGTTATTATGCACCTATTTATTCTCACTCGATCGTTTTAGATTGTGCATTGTTAAATATCGCAATAGTTATGCTGTAAATAAAGCGAGCTTATGATTCCTGTTCCTTGTTATGGTATAATTTGGCTGTCATTTAATTAATTTCAGTTTTATTTTCCGGTGTATACCTGTATTTATGTCATCTGTAAACACTTGTTTTAGTTTTTATGATAAATAACGAATAAACCCTCTGACACAAATATTCCACGAACAGTGCCGGTCAGCACTCATGTGTCGACGCCATACTCGACGCTGAACAGCGGCGCCGAACTGCGCCTGACGTGCGAGGTGGATGGTTTCCCCGAGCCTGACGTGTACTGGACCAAAGATGGCGTCAACATTCAGGCGGATGGCAGAATCACTATCACTGGTAAGTCCTATAACTGTTAAATTTACTAGTCCGCTCTATTCCAGAGTTTTTTGAAGGACCGGTTAATAAATTATTCGAAAAAAGAACTCTAATTACTGGAACCTGTGGAGTTGGCAAGGTGGTGGCTGGTCTTCTGGTCTGAGCGGCAGGCCACTATACTTGCTATCTCTGTATAGGTATCCGCAACTCCAAGCTTGCCGCTCAGGCTTGTCCAAAGATCGATTGTCTTTGTAGCGGTGAGTCCGCAAGTGGAGACAGCGAAAAGAGCACAAACGGGTGTGGATTAATTTCAAAGTTAATGTGATTTTGTTAACACCACCAGGCACGATCGTGTCCCGACTGACGGTGACGAGGGTGACGGTCGCTGATAGCGGGCTGTACGCCTGTCACGCCAGCAACGCATACAGCTCACAGTCGGACACTGCGCAGATCAACGTGCAACGTAAGTAAAAACCCGATGAAGCTATTTACTATAGCTGTGGCCGAAAATGTAGGTCTAATACAAATTTCTCGTAGAACGATAAGGCTACGAAGTACTACAGGACTCAAATGTATGGAAATGAAGCGTGGTTTGATACATATTTTATAGCGATAACCATACTCAGAATATTAAAAATGTGAAAGTACCTCATCTGTCTATCTGCATGTCTGTTTGTTACCACTTCATGTATTGGCTGAACTGATTTAGACGAACCTGCCGCGAGGGTAGACCATGTCCTGGATTAGGACACAAAAGGTTACTTTTTATGCCGAGATTATGTTTCCTTGGGTCAATATTTGATCTTTACGCGGGAGAACTCGCTGGCAGAAGCATATTTTATAAAACACTAGATTTTGCCAGCGACTTTGTAGGCGCATGTCCCGAATTCCCCTTTCCCGTATAGCCTATAGCATTCCTCATGAATGTGGCTATCATATACAAAAATATTTTTTAAAATCGGTTCAGTAAATCCAGAGATTACCCCCTACAACCTCAAAAACTTTACCTCCTGATAATATTAGTATACATATGTATGTGGTGGAGTGCACAGTACAGAGCATTCGATATTTATCTTGAATTTCATATTTGCAGAGCTCATGGTGCCTGCTAAGTGCACCGATAATCCCTTCTTCGCTGACTGCAGCCTGATTGTACGTAGCAATTACTGCAGGCACAAGTATTACTCAAAGTAAGTACATTATCGTTAATTAAGGTTAATCGATTAATGAGGTCAATCGATCGTATTTGATGAACAAGAAATGATAGTGTTTAATTCATATCAGCTATACACAGTTTGAGCTAATTGTTCATTAATATCAGACAGTGCATCTATTGTTTATTCATTTTCCGTATTGAGAAGCTCGTGGCTAAAATAATACAGCCGGCACAGGTCGATCTTCAAGGATAAGCAACGCTTGCCGAGAACGGTCTGTAGATGGGTGACCATCTTAACATACCTAGATTCCTCCATGCCTTGGAAAGCACGTTTAGCCGTTGGTCCCGGCTGTTATTTGGTGATCTTTGGCAGTCGTTACGGATTGTCAGAAGCCATAAATCTGACACAAGTCTTGTCAAGAAGTATCGTGTCACTTAGTTAATGATTTGTGGAGGTCTGGTAGGCAGCTGCTCCGTGCTGCTACCGGAAAAAGCTGGTATTCAGCTGAACCCGATTTGACTGGAAGCCGACCCGAATATAGTTGGGAAAAGGCTAGGCAGATGATGACTCATTTTCCATAAATGTAGGTATTCTTATCAATCAATCTGCCTTTTTTTTAAGGATGGGAAATCATCAAATGACTTCTTCCGCTCTGGGTGGAGCGGAAGGGCGTGTCAGACTCTTACTGACTAAAACCCTTCCGCGTTCCTTCTAAAGCTTTGCGTTCCAGGGCCGCGGTGACTCTTAGATCAAAACACTTTATATCGATGAAACGTTGGTTCGAAACACGTTTGTTCGAAACACTCAAACTCAAAGCATTTATTTCAATTTTTTAATTGTCAAGGTCGGTCTGTCACAAGAGATGAAGCTATTTGCACGTTCTAAAGCGTAGATCTCTATGGAGAAGAACGTGCAAGAAACTCCACGGACACTCTTTTAAAAATCAATGTTTTTACAATGATATGGTTATGTCACCGGAAAATGGTAAACTCCGTTAGATTATAAAATAACTTGAGAGATTGTAAACTCTCGATAATTTGTCAACTGAACATTTGAAATACTTTTTTATGCATCAAAATAGTATCTCCGTGCTGATTGGTCGCCATTTTGTGTCAGTCCACAGTTTCTCGGAATCACTTTGAGGTATTATGTTAACTTTGCAAATCGACCTGTGCGACTCGAATGAAGTGTGTCTGTTGTTGAAAGTTTCTTAAATTATATATACAGGGGAATTTTGTATGGCAAAATTTGAAACTATGAGGATCATCGAAAAACACTGAAGGGAGTCTCGAGCCCGATTTTGAAAAATCTGTATTCCTAGCCAGGAATCGGACCCGTTGATTTTGAAAAATAAAACAGACCCTGTATTATTACACCATCTGAAAGTGTGGCTAAAATAATAAGGATCAAATTGTTGACAATTATTTTTTAAATTTCTGACCTAACCTATTTAAACCATAACAGATTTTTTTTTTTTAAATCCAATAATGCAGTTGCATCATAGATTTTTGAAAGTTTACCTGTTGATAGCTTTTTTTTTTAATTAAAAGAGAATATCCATGAGCGCTTTCCTTTAGTTTGCCGTGTGTTTTTGTTTTCTCGTATCTATGTAAATTGTATGGAAATATAAAGCCTTACACATACTCTTATCGCTTTACAATTTGCCCGCAGGTTCTGTTGCAAGTCGTGTGTGGAGGCCGGTCAGCTCGACCCCCAGGAGGCCGAGCTTCAAGCGGACCAGCCCTTAAAGAAGAAGAAGTAGATATCAGCTTCACCAAGATCTTACATAGCGTAGTAGCTAGACGCGACCGACTTTAAACATTGTTAGATACATTCATAATTTCCCCCTCGAATACTACTTAAACGTATATATTTAAAGATGCAATTTTGTTTATATTATATTCGACTTTAATTATACATGATAATGAGGTTTTAAAATAAGTGCCTATGTCGTCAAACGTAAATGTAATAAAATAAACAGCTAGATGAGACTAGTTGTTGTCACCTCCTTCCTGCGCAATGTCGGTCGCAAGCTCTGGCAGTAATTTTGTTATTGTTTCATGTGCCATAGCTGGAATAGGTAGTATTTCTTGAACGTTGAACCACAACACAGCGCCCTGCTGTGCGCATGTTCATAACACGCAATCATACCAATAGATTTAATGTAGATAGTTAATATTACTTGACATTAACTGTTTTATGTAAATAAATATTTTTAAATGTCACAAACTCCATCTGTGATGGAATATTTTTGAGTAATTTTACAATTCTACATAGTTAGTCAGAGGAATATAGAAAATAAATTATTTATGCAATAAGCTGTCGAATAAAGTAATGTTTAGCTCGTAGGATAATGCTAGGGTGGTTAGTTGTCAAGTCATAATAATTTGTTTAAGTGAATCCTTTTATAGTTATGACGATGTAAATAGATGGACAGTAAAAAAACGTATTAGTAAAATGTTGTGTTTGATTATTTGCTTTTAACAAGAACCAAAACTTACCTTTACAGTCGGTAAGACGTATTAGAAATGACCAATATTAATATGAATATGCACCGAAGGTCTTTTAATAACTAAGGGAGAGGCCACACGGTGCGGTGAAGCGCCGCACTGCATGCTCACCGGACCAAGACGAGGGGCAGGGTGTATGCACCGCAGCGGCACCGCACCGACGTCGCGGACCGCTGATACAGGCATGGGTCGTACTTGCAAAATCGCAAGCGTACGCTACAACTGTACTGTTGCGGCGTCGCAACGTTGTTGTGACGCTGCGTACTACGTGTGAACGCTCACGCGGTAAAATAATTGAGGTGCGGCGGAGCACCGCGCCGCAACGCACCTTGTGGCCTCACCCTAAAGCTAACGCTTGTGTCTCCCTAGGAAATATCATAAACACCTAGACGGAGCACACGTGCTATTGTAATGTTTTGCGACCCCTTAAAGGCATTTGGTTACTAAAACCTCGAAACACTGCGTCTGAAACTAAATCATAATGGTGAGTATCGGGAGCTCTCAAAGTATAAGGGGAATTATAAAACGAGCGATTAAAAAAAAGCTTTGCGACTGATGATGACATACTGTATTAATAACTTGAGCGGTATGAATTTGAGTAAGCGAAAAATTAACTAAACTAACGACGAATATTGATTAATAATAAAATCCAGAACGAGCTTACAAAAAGTGGATTGTGATAAATCCATTTCATATATTAAAATTTTATCCGAGCGACTACATTACTAAGTGAGCGACTGGAAATACAGAGAGGGCAACTTCAATATTAAGATAGAATCGATTTTTCTAAGTGAGGTTATACATAACGTACTACTAAAAAGTTCACTTTGAGCAAAGTTTTGTAAGCTGCTTTATTAATGATTATTGGTTCCTGATATTCTATTTGAGGGCTTATGTTTTTTATTTTGATACGTTTTATATTAAATCTACAGATTGTTAAATGCGCGCGAATTCAAATGGGGGCGGGGCGACGAATCGTTGCTGTCTGGTGAGTTGGGCTGCGGACCAATAGCGTTGCGTGTTTATCATTGCCATGCGCTCGCACCACTGGTTAGGTTAGGTTAGGTTTATTTTATTTTTGTTCATTTGATTTAAGTAACTGCATACTACTTTAGTTTTTACGGAGTATGTTTTATTTAATTACCCTTAAATTTCAATAATAAAATTTCTTAGCTAATAGAATAGTGTTTCTTCAAATAGTTATTTCATATTATTTTTTTTTTAATGTGAGCTCCTTATACTCTGCTCATTAGTGTATTTTTCAAAGTGGTTTTTGTATTCGAAACACTTCATTTAAGATAAAATGCCGCTCAGTATAAAAAATACATTTGCCAAATATTGAAAAAAATGCAGGACGTAACGTTGACACTCAAACAAATATTAAGTCGCTCAAATATTATGAAGCTGCTCATTTTGTATTTTAAGTAACTCAAATTAATGTTTGTAAGATACTGTTCTGTTGATTTTTCGTCACTTACAGTCAGTCGCTCACTTAGTAATTATTTAACCCAAATTAATTAATTTTGACACTTAAAATTGTAATTTACAGTCACTCGTTTTATTGCTACCCAAAGTATAATACCGGAATAATAGGTTAAAAGTTCGGAAAACGTAGAACAAACTCGTTGATCTGAGGCCGCTATCACACTGGCGTTTTACGAACGTTGACGTTTCTCCGACGTCGCAAGGCTCTAGTAACAAACGTTAACGTCCCGTCAACACGACGTTAACGTTGCGTTTTTGGCAACAGATTGAGAAACGCCAAAACTCATAAAGCGCCAGTGGAATAACAGCCTAAGATGACATTGAATCGTTCCTCAAGGCTCAATATAGGGGCCGTTTCTATTTTAACTTCAAATATAAAATATTCCAACCAATAAATTTAACTTAAATAGTGTCTTTTATATCAATCATCCATCAGTGATTTCCAAATAAGAAAGATGTGTCTGATCCTCTTGTATATAACCCCATCCTTACCATCATAATAGTAAACGCCACTATGCTAGTCCAGCAACAGAACTGTGATCCTGAAACCTCTCTCTCGAATGGTACGTTATGTCGGCGTAAGATCATGTACCTAAATAACGTTTTTACGGAAATAGGAAGGGTAAAGGCAGTCGCTTCACGCGATCTGACTGATTTCTACGACACTAATCGAGTGTTATATGAAAAACGTTTGACAGTTTTGAAAATTGGGCCGTCGGGGATGTAAAGTGGAAATTATAAACTTGGGCGACTCTGGAAGTCCGCTTGAATACCCAGTCTAAACCAAAGTGAAACTGAACATACGCATACCTGCTAGACAACTGAATTCTCTTTCTTTCGGCTTTGCCGTAGTCGGGTAAAAAGTATTGGAATGGAGTTTGGTGTGGTGCGGTCATGTATGTGAAGCGAGGGTAGATTATGGAATCCGTGTGAACCCCACTCTCGAATTCTATACACCTTAGATACCTCAGCTCAACCGAAACTGACAAGTATTTGGGTATTTCGGAAGAGTTGGGCATCAATGCTGCTGACATGAAAAAGTCGAAGCGCTTATTTGGCCGCTTGAAAAAAATTGTAAATAGTCTTTTAACAGGTGGTAACAAGGTGCGGAACTGCGGACCTTTAACTGTACTCTTACGGCATACTCAAATGGACTCAGACAGAACTGGACGCCCTTGATAGGAGGGTCCATTCACTGTTGGCCGTAAATCGAATGCATCACCCACAATCATCGGTGATGAGGCTGTATATTTGGCGAAAGTGCGGGGGTCGAGGCTTCTTAAATGCTAAGACCCGGTACAACCGCGAAGTATGCAGCCTTAGGGAATATTTCCTAGAATTCGACGTGGGTCTGCATCGAGATGTGGTAGCAGTGGACAAAGGCCTGGCTACGATCTCCTTGGCTAAGAAGAACTGGAGCAAACCAGGGGTATTAGATACTAATGGTCGCAGGAAGGTATGGCAATAGAAGACGGGGCCCGCTAGGGCTAGAGCCTGCCAGGGTTGCGAAATTTGTTCGAAACAGTCACCGTGGCCCTGGAACGCAAAGTTTTAGTCAGTAAGAGTCTGACACGCCTTACCGCTCCACCCAGAGCGGAAGAAGTCATTTGATGATTTCTCACAATTAAAAAAAAAAGGGAGGGAACTTCAATCCAACACAAGTATGGCAATTTTTAAAGTCTCTTGGTATTGGTAAAACAACTAGCAAGAGTTCTCCGGATAAGATGGACCTCAATGCACTTAATGCACATTTTTCGAAGTCTCCAATTGTACTCGATACTCTTGTTAAATCGTCAACTCTTCATGATCTTTCTACTCTTCCTTTGCCTAAAAATACTTCTTTCTCTTTCCACCCAATTACTGAACTGGATATTAGGAAATGTATCCTATCCATCTCCACTAAAGCGGTAGGTGATGATGGCCTTCAACTGCAAATGTTCCTTCCCATTATAAGTGAAATTGTTCCCGTCATAACTCATATAATAAATTTTTCTCTCTACACTAACTCTTTCCCTTCAGCATGGAAGAGGGCTCATGTCCTACCGCTTCCTAAAGTTTCAAATCCCTCCTCACCATCCCAGTTCCGTCCGATATCCATCCTCCCAGTCCTCTCCAAAGTCCTCGAGAGTGTTGTACAAAAGCAACTGTCTTATTATCTTTCCTCTAATAGCCTGTTGAGTCCTTATCAATCTGGCTTCAGACCTGGTCATAGCACTGTGACAACTCTGGTCAAAATAACTGACGACATAAGGCTGGCTATGGAGAACAAATGTCTAACAGTATTGGTTCTACTGGACTTCAGCAGTGCTTTTAATTCAGTTGATTTTGACATTCTCCTGGGAATCCTTTCCTCTCTTAATGTCTCTGCAACGGTAATTGAGTGGTTCAAATCCTATCTTCAGGGCCGCTCGCAGTCTGTTCGATCTGATGAGGTTTCCTCTGAATGGTGTGATTTGGCTGCGGGTGTTCCACAAGGTGGCGTCCTCTCACCTCTTCTCTTCTCAGTTTTTATAAACGTTATCGCAAAGGTCCTAACTTCAAACTATCATCTCTATGCAGACGACTTGCAGCTATATCGTCATTTTAAAGTGGATGAACTGGCTGGAGCGGTAGCTGCCATCAATGATGACCTTGCAAGTATCAATACGTGGGCTGAATCCTTTGGACTTTTGCTGAACCCATCTAAATCTCAAGCGCTCATTATTGGTGGCAGATACATGCTCAGCCAATTAGATCACCGGGCTCTGCCGCCAGTAGTTTATGACTCAGTGCCTATAGCCTACTCTAAAAGCGCCAAGAACCTCGGCGTATATATGGACACTAACCTCTCTTGGGAGGTTCATGTTGCTCATGTTAGTAAGAGGGTATTCTACACTTTTCAGTCTCTCAAACGTCTCCAAAAATTCTTACCATTTCGCACTAAGGTCAGTCTTGCTCAATCTCTTCTTCTTCCACTTATAGACTATGCGGATGTCTGTTTTCTAGATGCAACGGAGGTGCTCCTAGATAAACTTGAACGACTGCAGAACTTGTGCATTCGCTTTATTTTTGGCCTCCGGAAATATGACCACGTGTCGGAGTTCCGGACCAAATTGGAGTGGCTGCCGATTCGGCGTCGGCGAGATACTCACATCCTATCCCTTCTCTTTACTATCCTGCACACTCCTAATTCTCCTCAATACCTTCGTGAACGCTTTGAGTACCTCGTCCCGAGAGGTAAACCATGTCGTACTGCCACTTCTCTTCTCCTTCGTACTCCGCGTCACACTTCCAGCCGCTATGGTGGATCTTTCTCTGTAACTGCAGTGCGTCTCTGGAACTCTCTCCCACACTCCTTACGCGACAGCCCTTCTCTTGACGTCTTCAAGAGGAAAGTTAAAGAGCATTTCCTTTCGCAATGACATAATATTTTTAGATATGTATGTATATATTTATATGTTTACGTATGTAGGTATATTTATAAATGTAACATTGTAAAATTTGTGCACTGGATCCTACCCTCTATTGTGATCTCTCTCTATCACTCAAAGGTTTGCTGGTAGAAAACTCATTTTTGAGTTAAGCTCGCCTTTGTACATGACCTATTTTTAAATGTGAATTAATTTAAGCTGTTATGGTGTACAATAAAGAATTAAAGAATTAAAGGAGGTATGGCAGAGCAAAGAGCTTCACGGGCGGTTTTATCGGATCCGATGTAGACTTTTTGGCGTCCATAGCCTGGCTGCATTTTAGTGACCTCCTCGGGTAAACCGAAGGTTTTATCTGTGCGAACAAACATGAGGGATGTCAATACATTGTGCCGATAGTCGTGACGGCCAATAGTATAATTGCCAAGAGCCTCGATCAACATCTCAAGAGGCTCTCGTTGGGCAGCTGGATCAAAGGCTTGATCCAGAAAGCAGTACTACACAATATACCAGTGGGCTACTATTTTTTAAATTCTTTTTTTAAGTATTTAAAAGTGTAATTAATATGTATATTCAGAGGTGGGAGAGAGCAGGGCTTTTTGATGAGAAAGTTATTTAGTTTCTAGTTTTCAGCTTTCACGAGATTCTCGTCATGTGAGATGGTAACATCGATGATCATTGTGCGACGCGCTAATCGGTCTATATCCGGCTTATTGGCAACAATATGTAACGAGTTTTTAATCTCGCCACATGTGATTTGGTTTTTAGGCGATTTCTAAATAACACACGGTTTTAGTTTATCTACGTTTATGGTTGTAGTATTTCTGAACGACACTTTGTTCCAGTTATCTGTGGTAGCCGCTGCGTCTGACACTTTACGATCCTCACTCAAGATGACCCAAACGTAAAATCCACTGTCGTCAATATTTTGATAAATCCTTAGTAATCACGGATAATTTCAGCCTAATAGTGGCAAATTGTTGACAATAACAACAAAGGACGATGAAGTGAGAAAGATTGCCCTCAATTGTTGGTAAGATCGAATTCCTCCGGACATAATGTCAGTCTCGATTTCGAATAGGATTCTTATCAAGTTGATTTCGACATCCTGGATAGCAAAAGACCGTTCTCCAATGCCCCATACACGATATCAGGAAGGTGCGTAGCGTTTTATCAATTATACACAATTCTAGCACCCTCATGAGCCATGTATGAGGCACCGAGTCATAGGCCTTCTTTTAGTCTATCCAGCATGTCGACAGATCCTTTCGGGAACGCTAAACCTGTTGGCTAATGACCATATTAATGAGGAGTACCTTCTTCGTACCGCGGTACCTATTCCTACATCCATTTTGAGAGGCAGACCTGATGTTGTTGCTGTTAATATGGCTATTAATTTTAGCTCTCAAAATAGATGTAAAAACCTTAAACGGTCGGTAGGCACGAGATCGGTCTATAATTTTTGGGTTCCACGGTGCTACCAGATTTGTGGAGCCGGTAGGTAACTCCTTTTGGAAGACGGACTTCGGGTAGCAAGCCGGACTCTAAAGCAGTTTGGTACTGAGATGCCAAACGAGCGTGCGAGTTTTGTAGCCACTTAATCCAAAAATTGTGCAGTTTGTTCGGCCCTGGAGATTTCCAGCGCCAGAACAAACACATGGCGTCATCATCCGGCAGGTGCGTGTCAGACACACCTTGGTCCGGTCGCTCCTACCTACCTTTCATTACTTTGGAAAGTGCGATTCTAGGTGTATCGCTCCACTCGTCGCCTATACTTACGAATACGGGTTGCCCATGCATACACTTTTTGCTTCTGGAAGTCGATGCGCTCTGTGACAATGGACACATAGTCTCGAGGGTTGATATCAGTCCCCGAAAACGCCCGTCACACAAAGCGCATCACTCTAGGCCGAGTGTTGTCCTCCCTGAAGCAGATTGGTTTGCCGATAAGCGCTCTGGCCCCACTAAATTTTCCATATATTTTCCTTCAATTGACAGTCGAGCCACAGATTACACACAACACAGATTTATTTATTTATATACATATTAATTACACTTTTAAATATTTCTTAAAAAAAAAAGAAAATAAAAAATAGTAGCCCACTGGTATGTATAGTACTGCTTTCTGGATCAAGCCTTTGATCCAGCTGCCCAACGAGAGCCTCTTGAGATGTTGACCGAGGCTCTTGGCAATTATGCTATTGGCCGTCAGGACTATCGGCACAATTACTGCTGTATTGACGTCCCACATATTTGTTCGCACAGATAAAACCTTCGGGTTCCCCGAGGAGGTCACCAAAACGCAGCCAGGCTACGGACGCCAAAAAGTCTACATCGGACCCATGTAGGACCCAATAAAAACGCCCTCCCTGCGGTCATTAGTATCTAATACCACAGGTTTGCTCCCGTTCTCGTTAGCCAAGGAGAGCGCGGTAAGGCTTTTGTCGACTGCTACAACATCTCGATGCATACCCACGTCGGCTTCTAGGGAACATACCTTAAGGCTACATACTTCGCGGTTGTGCAGGGAATTTAAGAAGCCTCGATCCCCGCACTTCCGCGAGATATACAGCCTCACCGATGATCGCGGGTGATGCATTCGATTTGTGGTCAGTAGTGCACGGACCCTCCTATCCAGGGCGTCCAGTTCTGTCTGAGTCCATTTGAGTATGCCGAAAGAGTACATCAATACGCCGGCCGTGACCCAACCATTAAAGGCGCGCACCTTGTTACCACCCGATAAAAGATGATTTACAATTTTTTTCAAGCGGCCAAAGAAGCGCTCCATCAAGGATTGGTTCACGTCAGCAGCATTGATGCCCAACTCTTCCGATATACCCAAATACTTGTTAGTTTCGGTTGAGCTGAGGGATATAAGGTGTATGTGATCCGAGAGTTGGGTTCCCACGGATTCCATAATCTAACCTCGCTTCACATACATGACCGCACATTTGTCCACACCAAATTCCAGTCCATCAATTTTTACCTGACTACGGCAAAGCCGAAAGAAAGAGATTTCAGCTGTCTAGCAGGTATGCGTATGCTCAGTTTCACTTTGGTTTAGACTGGGTATTCAAGCGGACTTCCAGAGTCGACCAAGTTTATAATTTCCACTTTACATCCCCGACGGCCCAATTTTCAACACTGTGAAACGTTTTTCATAAAACACGATTTCGAGATTTCGATTAGTGTCGTAGAAATCAGTCAGATTGCGTGAAGCGACTGCCTTTACCCTTTCTATTTTCGTGAAAACGTTATTTAGGTACATGATCTTACGCCGATATAACGTACCATTCAGGATCACAGTTCTGTTGCTGGACTAGCATAGTGGCGTTTATTATTATGATGGTAAGGATAGAGTTTTACAAGTCGATCAGACACATCTTTCTGATTTGGAAATCACGGATGGTGGTAAAAGACATCATTTAAGTTAAATTTATTGGTTGGAACATTTTTTTTTAATTTGTTTTTGAAATAGAAACGGACCTTATATTGAGCCTTGAGGAACGATTCATTGTCACCTTAGGCTGTTATCCCACTGGCGCATTACGAGCTTTGGCGTTTCTCAATCTGTTGCCAAAAAAAGCAATTTTAACGTCGTGTTGACGCGACGTTAAACGTTTGTCACTAGAGTGTCGCGCCATCAGAGAAACGTCAAAGATCGTAAAACGCCAGTATGATAGCGGCTTAAGATCCACGAGTTTGTTCAACGTTTTCCGAACTTTAAACCTATTATTCCGGTATGATTTCAATACTTTGAGAGCTCCCGATACTAACCATTATGATTTAGTTTCAGCCGCAATTTTTCGAGGTTTCAGCAACCAAATACCTTTGAGGAGTCACAATGGTCTTTCCCTTAGTTATTAAACGACCTGCGGTGCATATTCTACTAATATTTATCACATTCTAATACAAGGTACGACTTTGAAGGATATTTTTGTAAAGTTAAGTTAAGTAAATAATCAAACACAACATTTTGCTAATACGTTTTTTTTACTGTCCATCTATTTACATCGTCATAACTATAAAATGATTCACTTAAACAAATTATTATGACTTGACAATTAACCACCTTAGCATTACCCTACGAGCTAAACATTACTTTATTGGACAACTTATTGCATAAATAATTTATTTTCTATATTCTTCTGACTAACTATGTACAATTGTAAAATTACTCAAAAATATTTCATCACAGATGGAGTTTGTGACATTTAAAAATATTTATTTACATAAAATTGTTAATGTCAAGTAATATTAACGATCTACATTAAATCTATTCGTATGATTGCGTGTTATGAACATGCGCACAGCAGGGCGCTGTGTTGTGGTTCAACGTTCAAGAAATACTACCTATTCCAGCTATGGCACATGAAACAATAACAAAATTACTGCCAGAGCTTGCGACCGACACTACGGAGGAAGGAGGTGACAACAACTAGTCTTATCTGGCTGTTTATTATATTACATTTACGTTTGACGACATGGACACTTATTTTAAAACCTCATTATCATGTGTAATTAAAGTCGAATATAATAAATACAATATTGCATCTATAAATATATACGTTTAAGTAGTATTCGAGGGGGAAATTATGAATGTATCTAACAATACTACAACGCTATCTTGGTGAAGCTGATATTTACTTCTTCTTCAAGGGCTGGTCCGCTTGAAGTTCAGCCTCCTCGGGATCGAGCTGACCGGCCTCCACGCAAGACTTGCAACAGAACCTGCGGACAAAACGAAGTGGTTAGTTACGGCTTGACACCAAATTGTAAAGCGATAAGATTATGTAAGGCTTTATATTTCCATGCAATTTACATAGATACGAGAAAACAAAAACACATGGCAAACTAGAGGAAAGCCTTTATTGATAACAAAATAAGTGTAATAACCTACATGGATATTTTTTTGATTTGGTTATACGTGTATAATATCCAAACTAACTTACTAATTCTAACTTGCTTATTATTTCCGCTACGTATATTTCCCACTTCTGGACAAAGGCCTCTTTCTCTTGCCGTTGCGTTGCCTTCTCTAATCAGTCTTATAGCCTATAAGTCTTTGGGCATGCCACAATTGCGGCGGTAAGGCTTCTCTTTGGGGAGTGGCTGGGGAGGCGTCACGGCGTCCTCACCTTCCGCCTGACGTAGGTACTTACCGGACACGGCTGTTTCGGGAGCTACCTGTTTCGGATTGAGCGGACCGCACTGTGAGGATCGCCCGGGGGACACGGTGAAACATACGGTGGAGGTCTG
This sequence comes from Mamestra configurata, assembly GCA_002192655.3. Taxonomy (NCBI): domain Eukaryota; kingdom Metazoa; phylum Arthropoda; class Insecta; order Lepidoptera; family Noctuidae; genus Mamestra; species Mamestra configurata. The sequence continues at coordinate 680,348 of NDFZ01005417.1, forward strand.
CCCTGCTTAGGCTGAGCACCGCCGTGTCCTCGTCGAGGCGATCGGCGGCGGTGACCTCTCGCGTCCGGCCCTGGTTGAATCCATGATCCGGAGCGAGGAGGCTTGGGATGCGGTCACCTCCTTGTGCGAAGCAGTAATGCTAGCGAAAGAGGAGGCTGGCCGCGCGACGGAAAGACAAGGCCTTCGCCCCAACCGCCACTACAGGAGAAGACGCCCCGGGCGTCGGGAGTCGCAGGGCGATACCCGGCCACCGTAGGCACTGGCTTGCGGACGGCGAGCGTTGGGTGGCTCACTGACCGATCACCACCAGGCCCGGAACAGTGGCGCGTTGTGTTTCACACGCGCCTCAAAGAGATGTCAGCATAGAAGACGGGGTCCGCAAGGGCCAGAGCCTACCAGGGTTGCGGAATTTGTTCGAAAGAGTCACCGCGGCCCTGGAACGCAAAGGGCTTTAGAAGGAACACGGATGGGTTTTAGTTAATAAGAGTCTGACACGCCCTTCCGCTCCACCCAGAGTGGAAGAAGTCATTTGATGAGTTGCCATCCTTAAAAAAAAACCTGTAACTTGCTTTTATAATCCATTCATTGCTGTCGAATAGTCGGACCTCTCCCAAGTTCTTCCAGATAATATTCTGCCGCATCGTCTCGAAACAGCTCTCACAGTACGCGTCCAAACCATCCCGCCAATTATCATCATCCTTAGACCAATCATCCTTAGACTATTGTTTTATGGATTTATTGTCGTTTCCACCTGAAATGATATTATTTTCTAGATGGAATCGGATGGGAATGTCCATACTATCGGAATTTAAAGTATCGTAGGTAAGTCCTAATCGAAGTCATCATATCTTCGTGGTCGCCAGCAAGCGGTTCATGCTGATCAGAACTTTTCTGACTGGTGCGCCCTGGAAACTGGCGTTCCACAAGGCGGTATACTCTCTCCACTCTTATTTTCTCTATTTATAAACTCTATTACCACCATTCTAAAATGCTCTTACCATCTGTACGCTGATGACTTACAGCTCTACGCGCAAACTGACATTGACAACATGGACAACTGCATCGCATTGCTGAATGCTGACCTTCTAGCTATCAGCGATTGGTCAAGCAGATTTGAGGTTACTGTCAATGTCGGTAAATGTCAGGCTATCCTCATTGGTAGTTCATATTTTCTGCGTAACTTGGACACCAGCCAACTGCTGCCGCTTACTTTCAACAATACCGTAATCATTCTCTCGCCACACGTTAAAGACTTAGGTCTATACATTGATGACCGGTTAAGTTGGAATAAGCAGATTGCTCAGGTTAGCCAGAGAGTAACATTCACACTGCACTCTCTATAGATTCAAGCATTTTCTTCCTTCAAGCACTAAAATCACTTTGGTCCAGTCACTTGTGCTTCCTATAATTGATTATGCTGATGTTTGCTACTCTGATCTATCCCAAGAACTTCTCAACAAACTGGATCGACTTCTTAACAACTGTATTCGTTTCATTTTTGGCCTTCGTAAATATGATCACATTTCTTCCTTCCGTTCTCAGCTTAAATGGTTGCCTATCCGTCAGAGAAGATCCCTCAGATCCCTCTGCATGCTCTTCACTATCACGAACGATCCTTGTGCTCCTGATTATTTAAAACAATATTTTAAAGTGTTGGGCAGTTCTCACAGTCTCAACCTTCGAGCATCTAAAAACTTACTTCTTCATATCCCTTCTCACCGCACCGGGTTTTTGTCTAATTCCTACGCTATTTCTACAATTAAACTCTGGAATATGCTTCCCCTTGACATCAAGAAGGCGGAGTCAAAATTTTCCTTTAAGCGTAAAATCCGTAAACACTACTTAAAAGCTTATCATTCTTAGTCGTTCTTCGTCATGATTACTATGAATTCTCTTAATCGGTATGATTATTATATATCATATTTATTAGTTTATTATTTTAGCATATATATGTATTTTATTAGTATTATATATATTATCTGTATATTCTTTCCGAAATGTTAAAATTCAATTTTGTATCTTAATTTTATTTATTGTACACCTACCACAGTATAGTCTTTATAACCCAAAGGTTGACTGGTAGAGAATGCTTTGATGCATTAAGTCCGCCCATGTACCACAATTATACATAAAGTTTAAATAAATAAATATGAATTAAACAATATAATTCCTTGTTCATCAAATGCAATCGATTGACCTCATTAATCGATTAACCTCACTTAATGATTATGTAAATACTGTTACGCGCCAGAATAAATGTCGGGTACATTAAGTTACTACTAGCGCCATCTAGTATCGAGAAGCAGAACTAGTAGGGTAAAGTACCTTCTAGACATTTCTTTGCCAGAACATTCTACACTTCTCGATATCTGGTCAGTCGGCAGCGGTAGTTACGAGTACATTCCAGATGTTTCGAGAATAGAAGTTTCTAGAACTAACTGTCCTATATAAGGAGTCTATATAAGGAGCCTAGTCCGCGACCGGTTCGTTGTCCGGTTAAGCAGTCACCAGCCCTAGCGTGCTGAACTGCGAGTGGTCCCCAACAAAAAAAAGCGCCCGGGTCAGTATTGGATTTACGATACAAGCGAATACTTCGGAAGCGATCTTCAAGTGCGAATAAAGTGATCAGTGGTGAACTTGTGTTTAATAATTAGTGAGTTTAAAGTTGTAATTAGTGTTTTTAAATTAAAGTGTCATTTTGGTTATTTAATCGGCTGTTTTTATTGTCACGAACCCCAAGCTTGTAACAATACTTACTTCGAGTAATACTTTTTACTGCAGTAATTGCTGCGCACGATCAGGCCGCACTCAGCGAAGAAAGGATTATCGGTGCACTTAGCAGGCACCATGAACTCTGGAAAGATGAAATTCAAGGCCAATATCAAATGCTCTGTACTGTGCATCCCACCACATATCTATACTAATATTATAAAGAGGTAAAGTTTGTGAGCTTGTAGGGGTAATCTCTGGATTTACTAAACCGATTTTGAAAATTATTTTTGTATATGAGAGCCACATTGATGAGGAATGCTATAGGCTATGCGGGAACGGGGAATTCTTAGGGGAACGGGAAAAAACGGGATATGCGCGTACGAAGTCGCGGGCAAAAGCTAGTGTTTTATAAAATAAGCTTCTGCCAGCGAGTTCTCCCGCGTTTAGGTCAAATATTGACCCAAGGAAACAATCTCGGCATAAAAAGTATCCTACTATGTCCTAATCCAGGACATGGTCTACCCTCGCGGCAGGTTCGTCTAAATTAGTTCAGCCAATACATGAAGTGGTAACAAACAGACATGCAGATAGACAGATAGAGGTACTTTGACATTTATAATATTCTGAGTATGGATAACGCAATAAATATGTGTAAAATCACGCCCTATTTCCATACATATGAGTCCTCTAGTACTTTTTAGCGTCATCGTTTTATGAGCAATTTGTTTTAGACGTATATGTTCGGTCACAGCTTAAGCGGTTTTAGTTGTAGCTTAATCGGGGTTTTTACTCACGATGCACGGTGATCTGCGCAGTGTCCGATTGCGAGCTGTATGCGTTGCTGGCGTGACACGCGTACAGCCCGCTATCAGCGACCGTCACCCGCTTCACCGTCAGTCGGGACACGATCGTGCCTGGTGGTGTTAACAAATAATGGATTTGATTTGAAATACGATCAAATCTAACATGAAGCTATATCACATTGATTTATTTATATAGATTACTTAACATAACACCCGTAACTTTTAAAATAATCCACACCCCGTGTGTGTTTTGTACGGTTTCTGTAACTCCATTTGTTTTTGACGTGACAACGTCTAATAAATCAATGAACGTCGGCTACACGCACGATAAACGATGACTCATTGTAACGTTACGCTCATTGTAAAGTTACGACCATTGTAACGTTACGATCATTTCATCAATGTTTTGTTATGACGTTGTCACGTTAAACTATCGTCCGTAAACCGACTTTACAGACAACCAATTTTTTCGGATAGTTTAATGATCCGGTCCTCTGAACTGTAGCTTTACTGGTGGCAGGACTTACCAGTGATAGTGATCCTGTCGTCCGTCTGAATGTTGGCGCCATCTTTGGTCCAGTGCACGTCAGGCTCGGGGAAACCATCCACTTCGCACGCCAGGCGCAGGTCGATGCCGATGTTCAGCTTCGAGAATGGCGCCAACACACGAGTGCTGACCGGCACTGTTCGTGGAAAATATGTTTTAGAGAATAGCTTTGTTTATGACATGGTTCAAAATTAGCCCAGCTCCGGCGCTAATGATTTATATATCAGATTGTAGAGTAGGACGAGTAGTGATAGAATATACTACGACTATTGCTCTATCGGGTGGGTGGCTAAAATTGTTTTATTTACCCAAAGAAGTTTGTTAGGCCTTCTTCACAAAAACTCATTTTGGTTCAAATTATTTATAATGACTAGCTGACCCATGCAACTTCGTCTGCGTCACATTTTTCAGCTCCGCTCCTATTATATATAGCCTATAACTTTCCTCAACAAATGTGCTATCTATCCAACACTTAAAGAATTTTTCAATTCGAATCAGTAGTTCCTGAGATTAGCGCGTTAAACGAAAAAACAAACAGACTCTTCAGCTTACACTCTATTCCGCATACCTTTATATTGATATGTACTTGTGAATCTTAACCACTCAAAATTCCAGCCCCGGAAATACTTCGACATGTTTCTACTCTCCTGGTACTTGTAAATCTTTATCATCCACAATTCCAGCCCCAGACACACTTCGACATATTTTTGATCTCCTGGTACTTGTGAATCTTTATCGCTCACGATTCCAGCCCCAGACATACTTCGACAGGTTTCTCTCTCTTGATACTTTGTGAATCTTAACCACTCAAAATTCCAGCCCCGGAAATACTTCGACATGTTTCTACTCTCCTGGTACTTGTAAATCTTTATCATCCACAATTCCAGCCCCAAACATACTTCGACATGTTTTTGATCTCCTGGTACTTGTGAAACTTTATCGCTCACAATTCCAGCCTCAGACATACTTCGATAGGTTTCTCCCTCTTGATACTTAACCGCCCACTATTCCAGCCCCGAAAATACTTCGATATGTTTCTGGTCTCCTGGTACGTGGTGAATCTTTAGCGTTCAGTTTTAATTTTAAATATAAGGACTAAGGAGTATTGATATCAACTTCGAAGCAAATCACCGCCAAAATAACTGTCTACCCATTTTTTTAATTCCGCAACCCTGGTAGGGGGTTGCGGAATTTGTTCGAAAGAGTCACCGCGGCTCTGGAGGCACGTAAAGGGCTTTAGAAGGAACACGGATGGGTTTTAGTCAGTAAGAGTCTGACACGCCCTCCCGCTCCACCCAGAGCGAGAGGTAATTTGATGATTGAGCATCCTAAAAAAAAACCCTTTTTAACCCCGTTGAATTTCATTAAAATACGAAACACGTCTTCGATCAATTCTGTTAAAAAAGGTTTATGCAAACTTTGAAGTAGATTGGACGAAAGAATCACGTTGTCCCATGTGAAGTGACTTTCGCTTTTGAAAATCGTCTCTACGAGCCTTTAATTTTGATACCTCTCATGATAGTGGAATGCCTTTAGCGCTTATAGTATGAAAACTTCGGAAACTAATTACTGTGAACGTATGATTATGAAACCTGTTGGATTGCATCATTAACAAGGGTATCGTCTTGTTTCCCATAGTTTAATTTGTATTATTATTTTTTTCCATAATCGTCCCCCCTTAATATTTACTTGCACTATTATCATTAATACTAATAACGCTTGTCGTTTTACCTTATTAGTCATAACTTTTATATGCCATGAAATAAGTTTCCATAATAACATGTGTTATAATAATTAGTTTCTATAAGTAACACATAACATAATCGATACTTGACATAAGCAAAATTTAATATAATTTAGAAGCGTTTGATGTTTTGTACAAAAAAAACAACGCGGCAGAAGTGAAAACTTGAACATTAACGTTGTGCATTTTTGATAATGTTATTTTTATAATTGGGAATAATTTCGCACGAATTGCATATGCATGCATTGAGGCATACATTTTCGCCGCGCGGTAGAAAGAAAGGGGGATATTGCTTTCTCTCCTACGCCGCGCCGGAGGTCTACTCTCCCTCCGTCTTACGAATTTTCGATCAGTTCACGTGTCCTGACGCGAGTTTAACTTTTTTTACCCGTCCCAAAAAGTGCACAACGCCGCCGCTAAAGAAGTTTTCACTTCAATAATGTAATTTAAATCTCAAATCTCAAATAGTTTATTGCAATCCATAATGTACACATAAACAGGTGGTAGAATTAATAAATAGAAACAATCATGGACCCTGTCGGGCACAGCTAAACTTAAAATAATTAAATGGGAGAGAGGAAGAGCGTTATGTTAACTTTCTTTTAAAATGTATGTTTAAGTATTTCCTGTTCATCTTGTATCTATTATTAAATATTTTATTCATATTATTAATTATTATCTGCATTGGTATTAGCATTTTTATCAGGTATTATTAGAAAAGTATTATTATTTATTTATTATCATTTTAAGAATTTAGTGTCATTTGTTTATTATTATCATTTATATAATACAATGTCATTTATTTAAGAAAAGAATGCCATTAATTTATTATTATCAATAGAATAGAATGACATTTTGCCAATAGAATAGAATTTCATTTATTTATTATTAAAAAAAAAAAAATAGGCATTTGGTCTGTAATTAAATGGTTTATTACAATAAACAATCTTGAGACAATAAACAGTTTGTCAAATTCGAAACAGCTAGATTAAGGCGAAGGCGAACGAGTGAAGCGAGCATATTGCGGGAGCGGCGTGACAGAAAGAATCACTGCAAAACCGACTCCACGTAGTCTTGTCTGCCCAACCCGTAGAGTGTAATTTAAACCCACGTAGGCGCGGAGGGGCGAGGCAGCTTAAGTGCGCGTGGGACCGCCGGAGCCCCGCAGCGCCGGAGCCGTGACAGAAACCATGCCTGCTAAATGTTGCATGCTTGCTTGCATGCTGCATGCATGGTGTGTGCTTGTTTGCATACTTGCTGCATGCATGGTGTGTGCTTGTTTGCATACTTGCTGCATGCATGGTGTGTGCTTGTTTGCATACTTGCTGCATGCATGGTGTTTGCTTGTTCGCATGTTTCTTACAGGTAAATAAAAAACACAAATGGTCACAATCAACTGTGTTATTAAAGGCGTTTTATCATATTCGACTAAATAGGTTGTATGTTTTTAATGTATAATATGCTTATAAAAATTACTTACTTTAAATTATATTAATCGTTTATTATATTAACTGATCATTATATCACATAAAATTATAGATTCAGTTGTTATATCTTGTAAATATTGGAGGTTTTGTAATTTTATCATATATTACGTACCCCCAAAGAAAGCCGAAATAAAAACTTCTTTCAGCAAAAACAAAAAACTATGTTAGCCATAGAGCGATGCTAATGGTATAGATGGCTTTTTATGAGCTCTAAAATATGAGATATAAAACGTTTTCGGAGTATAGGAATCATTAATTACCTCCTTTGCACTTGCAAACTAAAAAAATAAGCACGCTTCATGCAGGGATAAGCCATTCTGTACTATTATTAGTTGAAGTAGATGATAATTGATCTTACGTCGATTGCAACCTATACCTTAACAAGATATAGGTATACTGATATAATTCTGATAGATGAAAAGATTGTGTTCGCATAAGTTTTTTGAATGAACTACCGCAAGACATACAATCAGCTATCGAGGTTGATATAGTGGACAGGGAAAATCTTACCGGTGAACAATGGACTGGGTGTTTCAGTAGTAGTCGTTGTGGATGTGGTAGTGGTGGTTGTCTCGCCGGTGGTGGGTGCTCGTGTCCTGGGTCTGGGCTCCAAAGTGTCTCGTGATATCAAGAACTCGCTTTCAATTACCATCATTTCAGGTTTATATGCTCGCACTAAGACCACCCACGACGCCGCCTTGCCTTCTCCGTTATACGCTTCACATGTGTACTCTCCAAGAGTTTCAATAGTCAGGCTTCTGATGAGGAGGACGTTTCCTCTCGCTAAGTACACCGTGTTAATGTACGGCACCATCCCATCGTTGTGGTACCAGGCCACAGAAGGGGGCGGGTACCCGTACGCTAGGCAGCGCACGTAGAGCGGCTGGCCCAGCTCCCCGGTCACCACGGCGTTTGCATCTCCAGCAATTCCGGCAGGCATCTTCACAGGATCTGTCAACCCCCCGATGTTTAGTGAACAAATCTGAAGAGCTTGTAAATGTATACTCTTTCATGTCTCCTTTGTTTTCAGTGAGTGAAGCTACTTTCACAAACTCTGTATTTATTTGTGTAGGTACAAAGGGCCTGATTCACAATGTTCGAATGGATTTATTTTGTGAGTCTGTCTTACGGAAAAAAAATAAGAACAAAAAAAATGCTCACATTAACTGATTTGGTTGAGTACATTATGCAAATTATTTGCCTAACCAGTTATAACGAGCGCTCCATCGTAGTTTGTAAAATTTGCCCTAAGAGTGAAAAATATTAAAATGGAAGGGTTTAACTAATGAAGTTACATGATGCTATATTTGCTTCTAAAGTTCTGCCTACTGTGTCTAAACCGACGTTAAAAGCTTTGCACGGAATGCTTGTACAAACATTTTCAAGAACCGCTAACGAATATAGACAAGCGCCTCGAATGTTTTTTTGCAACCTAGTTTATAATTCTGCTGACGGAAATACTTTCCAGTAGTAATTTTGTGATTAGTTCTAACTTAGTAGAGTTCAAGTTGCTTAAAATAAGCTTGCCATTATGTAATGTTAGATTTTAAAAGACTTGTAAAAGAACATTACCTGTCGCTGTGAGTATCGATAGTCATCATATTTTTTTTTCTTCCTGTATACTTGGTATGGATCACGGAGCAAATACAAAGAGGAGATGTTGTAATTTAATTTCCCTATGAAGAAACGCGTGACACTTTGCGGGGTGAGGGGGTGTTAGATCCCGCCCACTTCTTTATTTTCCATCTACCGGTCAATAGCAAAACTACTCGCTAGTTCCGTCGATTTTACTTTGTAGTTACGCAACTATCTCACACTAGACACAGTATAAATATGCACTAGATGACATTAAAGTGCAGGATGCAACAGGGTCGTACTCAGGATTTTCGATGCAGGGAGTAGGTAATCTGTTTTTTTTTAATTCATTTTGCGAACCATCTTGATACATATATTTTATTGAAATGCCTATTATACTTTTATGAAAAAAAAAACATGTTTGAATAAAAAGATTTTTGATAAATGACGAAAGAAAATTAGTTGTTTATTAGGGATTACATAAGTCATAAGTCCGTAGGTGATATGGAGTAGAATACGCTCGCAACTAAGCCCGAAACTACGAACTTCGGGCTTAGAGAGTAGCCCGGGGTGTTTGTGCTATACGGCGACGCAAAGTGAGTTGGACTTTAGTATGAAGCGGAATTCCGCCGACTCATTTTACGCGACTCACAACTCATAAAATTACGTTCATTTAGCCTCACCTTTAATTAAGTAAACAACAACTACCATACCAGTTGTCTCACTGAGGGAAAGTACTTTAAATAAATTATTGTAGTTAAAATATTTAGTTTTAAGAGATTGTATTTTTATGTCTAGCGTATTTAAAATGTTTTATTTAAGTACCTTCCACGTGTGAGACAGCCGCGAGACATTCGGATTGGATTCTAATTCCGGCCCTGTATTTTTGACATGTTCATGATTAATGTTCATAATTGACGATAGATGGCGGCCTGTTTACAAAATGATATAAAAACTACAAAAACAATATTTTGGCGATTAAAGGATCTTTAGGAATGAAAGTTGAAGAAATTTCAGTACATATGATTAATAAAATATATAAATACTGAGCTCTACATACCTAAATATTCTTAGTTCCCATGACACAAAGTGTCGCCATCTAATGTCGGGTAGAATTATATTTGAAAACACCGAAGCTAAGAGATTTTTCTAGAACTATTTTAATAAATTACGCATAAAATAACTTACAAATGAAATGTGATGCCGTCCATAGCATCAGAACGTCTATCCGAATAGTTTTTACAAGATAAAACATAACACTTCTTATTTTTTTTTCTTTTAACGCGAATGTAATGCTGTTAAAAGGGAACGTTTACGAAGTGCACAGGACGAACGCCAACAATACACTGACTAAGGCCACGCCCACGTGATGACGTCAGGACCTAGTTGAAAATCACAGTGCACAGTTGTTTAGGCCGTCTCCTCTCTGTATTTGCTCCGTGGTATGGATAGCCGTTGGTACTGGCTAGTAAATGTTTTTTTTGTTTTTTTTTTAGTCTTGCATGTTTACATTGTCTACATTTCAATTGCATAAAAACAACCAATTCCTTGCTTAAAAGTTGATCTCCAATAATATGTATCAAAATGCCTATTGTAATTGAAATAAACATTTTTTATTTTAGGTCTTTTGCGGTCGTTACGGGTTGTCAGATGTCATTTGAAAATCTGATACCAGTCTTACCAAGAAGTACCGTATCGCCCAGTTATTGGGTTGTGGAGGTCAGACAGGCAGTCGCCTTACGTAAAATACTGGTATTCAGCTGAATCCGATTTGACTGGCAGCCGCAACCAGTATAGTTGGAAAAAGGCTAGGCAGGTGAAGTGCGGGGCCCGCAAGGGCCAGAGCCTGCCAGGGTTGCGGAATTTGCTCGAAAGGGTCACCGCGGCCCTGGAACGCTAAGGGCTTTAGAAGGAACACAGATGGGTTTTAGTCAGTAAGAGTCTGACACGCCCTTCCGCTCCACCCAGAGCGGAAGAAGTCATTTGATGGTTTCCCATCCGTAAAAACAAAAAAAAAGCAGGTGAAACACTTTTGAAAATCGTCTCCACGAGCCTTTAATTTCGATACGTGACATGATAGTGGAATACCTTTAGCGCCTATGGTATGAAAAGCTCGGAATCCAATATTACTGTGAACGCATGATTATGAAACCTGTTGGATTGTATTTTTTTTTTTTTTAATAATAATAATGTATTTAAAGTTAACCTACCTATTAAAATTCGTTGCTTTTATCTTCTATATAATAAAAATGAATCGCTAAATGTGTTGCTAAACGCAAAACTCGAAAACGGCTGGACCAATTTCGGTAATTATGTTTTTATTGTGTTTGTTATTGTCAGGAGAAGGTTCTTATAAAAGAAAATTTTGAAAAAACATTAATATCCGGGCGAAGCCGGGGCGGTCCACTAGTTTAAAATAAAATAAAAAAAACACAAGTATTATTTTTTTTTATTTAATATGGGTTTGCTCTTGACTCTAGTCTAGGTCATAGATGACAGAGGCGCGAGCTTACCCAGAAGAAGCCTGTTCACTCTAATTTTGAAGAGATTAGGGTAGTATGCGTTCACAGACGTATACATATAATCTGATGCATTACAGGCTTATTGGAATAGTTTTGTGCAAAAAAACACTATTAATGTGTAAATAACTTCGTCTGTCTGTTTGTTACCTCTTCACGTCTCAACGGCTGAACAGATTTGTATGGAACTTGGCACTAGGGAAAAGCTTGGAATTGCTAATGATACCTTTAGCCTGGGAGCATGTTTCCTTCGAATAATTTTTAGCTTTAACACAGGCGCAACCGCTGGTAGAAGCTATCTTCTATTATATGGAAGCGATAGGTCATTGACTTATGAATCACGAAATCTCGAAAACTACTGGACCTGTAAGATGAAATTTGGCGAAATTAAAGGTCTTAAGAAGCACTTTTAGACAGCGCTAGCGTCAATGCTCTTGGATATGCGGTTCATCCTCAGTCGTCGTAAATTGCCTGTGTTCGTTTTAACCAATATTTAAAAACTGGGACAAAATTGACCTCAGCTTCTATAACTAAAATAAAGAGCCTAAATGTCCTTTCAGAAAATATAGAACTCGTTGCTGTTGGATACATGGACTATTTGATCTCATTTTCGTTTAATAAAATCAATTTAAAAAAGAAGCAACTGAAGCGGCATCAATGCCGCCACAAGAAAAAACAACGAACCGCAGCGCCATCTACAACTCAACAAAATCCTGCATCGCGCAAGTGAAGTTTACATTGCGATTTGAACATATACAACAGTCCGAATATCAACTATCGGGCAGTTGCCCACCAGACACAACATCGTCTGGTCAGAAGATCCTCTGTTTTCAGTCACTATGACCAAGTCTAAAAAAATACGACGACATTTTCCGCTATTTTATTTTTTCAAAATCCTTATGGATGGCCAGTTTCACTCAGTGCGTCAAACAATTTTCTTTCAGCAAATAAAAAAACATGTTAGCCACCAGATATAGCGATGCTGATGGTATATCTCTTCTTATAAAAACTCTAAAACGTTTGCGGAGTGTAGGAATCATGAATCATCTCCTTTGCACTTACAAACTAAATAAATTGGCACGGTTCATGCAGGGATAAGCCATTCTGTACTATTATTAGTGGAAGTAGATGATAATTGATCTTGCGTCGATTGCAATCTATTAAATCTATAACAAACTATATACTGAGATATAATTCTGATAGATGAAAAGATTGTGTTCGCATAAGTTGTTTGAATGAACTACCGCAAGACATACAATCAGCTATCGAGGTTGATATAGTGGACAGGGAAAATCTTACCGGTGAACAATGGTCTGGGTGTTTCAGTAGTAGTCGTTGTGGATGTGGTAGTGGTGGTTGTCTCGCCGGTGGTGGGTGCTCGTGTCCTGGGTCTGGGCTCCAAAGTGTCTCGTGATATCAAGAACTCGCTTTCAATTACCATCATTTCAGGTTTATATGCTCGCACTAAGACCACCCACGACGCCGCCTTGCCTTCTCCGTTATACACTTGACATGTGTACTCTCCAAGAGTTTCAATAGCCAGGCTTCTGATGAGAAGGACGTTTCCTCTCATTTCGAACACCGAGTCACTGTACGGCACCATAACTCCCTTGTAACCGCGGTACCAGAACACGGCGGGGTGCGGGTACCCGTACGCTAAGCAGCGCACGTAGAGCGGCTGGCCTAGCTCCCCGGTCACCGCGGCGTTCTCATCTCCAGCAATTCCGACAGGCATCCTCACAGGATCTGTGAACCCCCGATGTTTAGTGAACAAATGTTAAGATCTTGTAAATGTAACCTTTTTCATATGTCGTTTGTTTTCAGTGAGTGAAGCTACTTTCACAAACTCTGTATTAATTTTGTGTAGGTACAAAGGACCTGCTTCACAATGTTGGAATGGAATTATTCTGTGAGTCTGTCTAACGGAATAAATTGAATAAGAACCAAAAAATAATGCTCACGTTAACTGACTTGGCAGAGTACATCATGCAAATTATTTGCCACGCCAGTTATAACGGGCGCTTAATTGTGGGTTTTACAACCTACGATTAAGCGTCCGTTATAACTGGCCCTAAGAGTGAAATTTATTCAAATGGAAGGATTTTACGAATGAAGTTACATGATGCGATATTTGCTTCTTTTCGTTGCTATTGTTTCTTTATATAAAGATCAATACAGGTCATATTGTATATAGTGATGCACTTCTGAAACTCCCTGTATAATGACAACCAGCATATGCTAACCACTATGTGTTTAGTGTGTAATTAGTTTGTACAAATAATTTTAATTCCAGCTGAAAATCATAACAATAATAGTTTAATGTAGTTATTCACAAAGGTTAAAAAAAGTTTGTACTCACTTCTGGAGTACTGAGTGGAGGAGCAGAAGTGAGTACAAACTAACAGCATGATAACGTGTGAGTAGAATATCGTTTTCCCGAAATAAATGAAACAGAAGACAGAAACTATCGTCTTTCACGGGCCCAGTTCCCGAGCTTCCTCTGTACTCACCATTGACGAGCAGGTGTATCTCCTGCCTGGCTTCTCCCAGACCATTGTCAGCCACGCAGATGTAGACGCCGGTGTCATTGCGGTACAGAGAGACGATCACCAGCGCTCCGTCCGACATTAGCCAGTAGCGACCCGCGCTACCGTCGATCTGTTGGGAGATGGGCCTTTATAACCGACTTTAAAAAAAAGGAGGAGGTTCTCAATTAGGTTGTATATTTGTTACCTCATAACTCCGTAATTTTTGACCGATTTAAAAAAAAAGGGAAGGGATATACTTTCCGATTGGTCTCATAGATATCATTAAAATCGGTTTAGTAATTTGGTTTTTCAATCAAAATAGCTGGAAAAAATATGTCATCCAAGTAAATGAAATTGCGTATTTTGTTTTCCTGTGACTTTCCAGTAGTGTTGTTAGGTGTGGTACCACTTAAAAGTGAAAAATAAAAATCTTTATAAATTTCAAATCATAAAGACACTACAAAGTATAAAATAACTTTAATTTCGGAAGTCGGTGTTTTTAAACCCCGACGCAAAACGATGTGAACGGTGTGTGTGTGTCTGTCTGTGGCACTGTAGCTCTCAAACGGATGAACTGATTTTGATTTTCTTTTTTTTTGTCTGAAAGGTGAATTAGTCGGGAGCGTTCTTAGCTATGTTTGATGAAAATTGGTTCAAGATGGCCACCGTCACGAAGTGGCGGATTACATATTTTTTCACAACTCCCTAAATATGGTTATCAAATGAAAGGACTTGACTAGTAGAATGACAAACTTCAAATCCAAGATGGCCGCCATGACAAAATGGCGAATTACCTATTTTGTTCACAAATCCTTCAATATGGGTATCAAATGAAAGCGCTTGAGTAGCAGAATACTATGATTAATTTCAAAACCAAGACGGCCGCCACCACAAAATGGCGAATTACCTATATTTTTTTCACAACTGCCTCAATATGGGTATCAAATGAAAGGGCTTGACTAGTAGAATAATGTACACTATATTGAAAGGGAATGAGGAATATAATCTAACGAAATGAAAATAAAAAGATTTGTATGTATGTATGTATGTTATGTATGCTAATACAGACTAATATTATTTGTTTTTTCAGATCAATGCCCTAGATTGATGAGGAAAGTGTAGTGATGACTGGTACCTAGGACCTAACGAATATTTTTTTATTTAGCTTTTAGTAATATGTAAATTAAGTTTAAAAAGCATGGATTAAAATAAAAATAAAGAAATTAATAAACCCCAGACAAAAAAAATAAATATGAAAAAAATATATTTAAATAAATAAATAAAATGTATTTATCCTTTTAGTTTAATATAGGTACGATTCTTTGGGCCAGGGCCGCGGTAACTCTTTCGAACAAATTCCGCAACGGACCGCTAATGTAATTACAAAAACTTTTGGTCTTTCATTGCAAAGTTATTTTATACGTTGTAGTGTTTTTATTTGGAAGTCGGTTGTATTTTTTTGTTAAAAAGCTTTTCTAAACTGTGTAGGTACTGTCCCACTGCAGAGTTACGATCACTTCGCCCGCTCAAGTTGGGTTCGCTTCCTGCCTCAAAATGTTTTCATTCTCCGATGTCAGCGATGTCTAACATAAAATTAATTATTGAAGTCCGAATTGGTCAATGTTTAGTCAAAAATTTTAAAGGAATTGGGAAAGGGGATTGTATGGCAAAGCCATCAGCCGCCATTTTTAATTATTTTTAAATCGCGGTGCTCGATGAAACGTGTACATTACACGGGTAGAGGACACTTAAACAAAAAATGTTAATTATGGTGCCCTAAAGTGTCATATTGTCGAGATAGTTGGAAAATAGTCGCAGTGTGAGAAGAAATAAGAAATAATAAGAATTTGTATTCTAAAATACTTATCGGCTTGTCAATTTTTTGCGCGATTTCATTGTTGGTCCTTTAGTAAAAATTGTTCAAAATAATGAGTACAATGACCCCTTTCCAGGTATTGCGTTTATTCTTTTACACGTTGTATGGGGAGAAAGTAGTTACCCAGTGATTGTATTATTTGATACATACGGTAAGCTCTCCGAAACTCCACGTGATCTTAGGCGGTGGGTTGCCATGGAACAGGCAGCGCAGTGTGGCTGCGCCACCTTCAGATGCCTCCACCTTCGGCTCCTGCTGTGGCAGCGCCTGGGGTGCTGCTGGCACGTCTACCAACAAAACGCGCATATTAGTAGTAATGTTTCACTTCCATAGTCCATGACCAATTAATTTAAAAATCGATTGTAGTCTTATTAAAGGCATTAATAGGGGTTTTTGGTATTGGGATATGGTGATTTTGACGTGACTACGTCTAATAAATCGGTGAACGCACGCACGAAAAAGGATCACTCATTGTAAAGTTACGCTCATTGTAACGTTACGATTATTTTATCAATGTTTAGTTATAACGTAGTCACGTTAAACTATCGTCCGTAAACCGACTTTACAGACAACCAATTTTTTGGTGTAAGTATTTTTTTATAAAACAACGAATGATAGATACTATTTCATTAATATAATTTAATTTTTTATAATAATTTACTGTTATAATCAACTTATGATATAATCCAAGAGATATAATTTCATTTCATATAAGCTTAAACTTAAAACTAAGCTAAAACTTAAATTAAAAGTTATAAAGTTCATATTGTTTAAGATTTATTTCATCTTATGATAATTTTATATAATTTTATCAAAAGTAAATTCAGCTTAAATTACAGTCGTGATTAAGGAACGTCGACGAAGGGGTAAGTAATACATGATAAAACAACAAAATCTCTAATATAACAACGGAAGCTAAAATTGTATTTAATATAAGGACTAGTTAATATAATAAACGAATGATGTAATTTTAAAATTACTAATTTTTATAAGCATACATTAAATATAAAATCGTTTGACATGACACTCAAAAGATATAAAATCATAACTAGTAACTGATTACCACCTGCGGTAAGATAGTTCGACGGGGCTTATTACTAGGTGGTTTTAAAAAAAAATAACCACGAAGGATAAGGTGGGAGCTCCGCTCCGCTTCGCTCCCGCCTTAGCCTTCTAACCTAACCTATCCGAGTCGGGGTACTCTGAGTCAGGGTGTTAACCATAATGACGTTTTTTATATATATTAAACGTTAGACCAAATGATTTTCGATTACATAAATGTTATATCAAACAACGTTATATCAAACAACGTTATACTAAATATGTTTTAGAAGAAATAAATGTTATATGTAAAGAAATTATATCAACAGTTGGTATATCTCACGTTGATTATATGTTATGAACGATAATAAAATGAAATTAGACCAAATGAGTTTATACGTTATGAAACGCACCTGACGAAGCTCCGCCGGGGCTTCGTCAGGGATTTCTGTCTGAAGGGTTTAAAGGAAGCTAACATGAATGTGATCACGGGAGATAACCTATCTGTGTCGGGGTGCCCTATGTTCCCCAGCTGGCACCGCTCGCTGTTTTTCAAATGTTGTTTATACGAAATGAAAATTTACTAACTAACGTTAGAGAAAGTGTTGTTATAACATATGTATACAGAACGTTATATTAAATAAAAATTACGTAAAATGTTGTTAGATGAAGTAGGTAAACGTTGTGTCATTTAAGCGTTATAAGTATCTTTTGAAAATAGAGAAAATATTCTTATACTAAATGTGCGGCACCCCATTGATAGTTTACTTTTCCAGATTTATTGACCTTATTTAAGGGCTCAATAGATTTTTAAGCAATTGGTCTTTCAAGTCCCTCGCCCGTAACTTACAAAAATCTCTCAAAATCTTATAGCAGTGATTGCTTCCGAAAGTTCTTACTTGGTGCAATGGTAGTGGTGAGCAGTGGATGCGGGCTGGTCTGCTCGACTGGCACCAGGCATATGCTGCTGCATCCTCGGCGGCAGCACTTGCCAACTCCTCGGCAGTCCACGTCGTCCACACACTCGTGTCGGCACGTCACCTCGTTCGTAGTCGTCTCGTCCATTGGACAGGCGCCTGCCTTCACCACTAAGGAGAAATGATTCTTTGTCAGTAACTCAAGGCCGGAATGAAATATGACAGCGCTTTTCATTAGTGGCGTGAGCCTTGACCAGTTTTTCAGATACCGAGGGTAAGTTGTCTGCGTCAGCAACGAAATCGAGATTTAAGTCAGCCGCACTCGTATTGAAGCGAAAGTAAATACTGTTGACTCTCGACACTCAACAGGCGTTGGCGCAGTGCGCGTAGAAGCGGAAGTTATTGGTCGTTGCCGCCGCAGCCGTAGGTAGGCGAACACCACGCAGTCCACGTGCGCCGCGCTGTAGTGCCAGCGGGGCGGGCCGGCGCCGCGTTGCAGTAGTGCCCCGAGTCCGATGCCTGCAGGCACGCGCGCTGCCACCCCACCACGGTTATACAGGTGTTATCTAGCTTTTACCACTCTGCTAGCAAGGAAACTTGTTAAATTAAACTCATGTTTTGGTTAAATTAAAAAAAAAATTGTGAACTATATTAAGTATTTATATTTAAAATGAAAAAATTAAAAGTATAAATGGTGTAAAAGAGATCCCAGAACCAGAAAGAAAAATGTAGGTACAATGCATAAGTACGCACCAAGTCCAGTGTCATCGCAGACGTTCATGCACTCCTCATCACTGGAGAACCGGTTGGGTCCACCGGCACAGCCGCCGTACGCGAACAGCTGACAGCTGCCCGTCATTGCGTCCCAGTAGATCTTCGGGATGGAAGCGCGGCATGGGCCCGGGTCCAGGTGCGCACTACACACGTCTGTGTAGAAGGGTGCGTTTAATATAGAAATGATCGTTGTATATGGTAGGTTATAGTCAATAATTTTAAAGAGGGCAAGTTTCGGAGAAAAGTTACCTAATTTGTTCTATTTCCAACAGTTCACATAAAAGCCCAGTTTCCTCACCTATTCCGCGGAAAGCTCCGCAGGTCCTCTCGCACTCTTCCTCCGAGCTGTAGGTGTTGGGGTGTCCGCAGCCTCCGAAGCCGCTGACGAGGCACTGCCCCCTCTCGGAGTCGTAATAGAACACTGTCACGTTGTTGCCGCATGGCGCTAACGAGCTTGGAGTCTTGCATTCTGACTCGGCCTGTTGCTGCAAGAGAAATGATCAATTTTCTTAAGTTCCGTAGTTATTATTACTACACAATAAAATATAGCGTAAAGTTGGTAACCATTACATGTAGAACCAAGATAATATTTAACGGAAGACCTGGTTTTACCTGTGGAGGAGTCGCTACAGTGGTGGAGGTTGACCCAGGACGCTTACAGACGGCCTCACAGTCGCTCTGAGTCCCGAATCTACGAAAAATGCACATGAGAAATATAAGACCTCAAATTGTTTTAGGTGAAAAATTTTTTACGCGTGAATGATGTCTATTGCTTGCAAAAATTAAAAAATCCGGGTATTAATAGCTGACAGGCACCTGTTGTCGTTGCCGCTGCAGCCGGTGTACACAAACTGGTGGCATTGGCCGCTTGGTGGGTCGTAGTACCATTGTCGAATGGACGAGACACAGTTGCCCCCTTCCGGAGGTAACGAGCATGGATCTGTAAGATGACACACATGTAGGATTAAATTTAGTTATAATTTGTTTTTGAGACGGCAGGATAGCAGTGACTTTTGTTACTTTTTCTGAAAAAGATGTCTTACCTAAATGAGAATTAGTTCTAAGTTTCCTTTTTTACCCCGATAGGGTTGACTATAAAGTAATCGTATGTAACGTTTCCATTATTAGACTTTGAGATGTTTTATATGTATCAACTTTCGAGTTAATTGAAGTGAGCAGTAAACTGCTTCCCTAAGAACTTCATCAACACTTTTCTACCCTTTTGGGGATGATTCTTGAAAAATCCAAAAACACTTGATTGTTTAATCTTTATTCAAATTTTAATGTTGACCTCCAATTTCATCGGACCAAGTGACCATATTATTGTGGGTAATTATAAAATAACTAATAATGACAACCGTAATTTTAATATTTACCTAGCCCAAGGAATCCCATTTTTTCATAAAAACTGCTTCCCCCTATTTCACCCCTTCGCGGGAGACTCCGCCCGCAAAAGAGTTCAATTGGGGTTGGAAGAATAACAGGAGGTCCACTTAATTCGTAACTCAAGCCAAGTTTTCAATTTACTATTACACCAAAACGGATAAATTGTAGACCTATGCTAATTGGTTGCCAATTTATGTCAGTTTCTCGAGTTAACGATTTCGGATGGTTTGGTCGCTTATCAGCAAGCCTGAAGAGCTGTGGAGCCTCATAGCCAACATCATGGCGGTCTTGGTACGATTTCGTCGAGCAGTATTTTGGATGTACTGGTCCTGTCTGCGAGTGAGATGCGAGATCGTCCTCCATATCGCTCGGCCATGCTGCTGTCCAGAGGCGGCTCATGACGCTCTGAGTAGTGCCAAGAGCGACAGCCACACGTACTTTGCCTAGAACCAGCTTGCAACATTCCGACGGCTATCATCATTCTCGTGTCAAATGATGTCGTCGCTCCATTTCGAAGCAATTTTTTGGAATTTTTAGTTCCGATCATTATACGTCCATGGTTCCGATGTAGAAATTAAAAACGCTATTACACAATTTTATAGGAATCCTGATTGACAGTTGATTTTATATTTTTAATCAAAATTTATTGAAATAGTTATTTATGATTTAGTGCGGTAAGTTGGTTTTTACAAACGAGTAGACGAATGTGATGGCTTACCATAGTCACGAGTTTGTAAAAACCAATTTCCACACGTGTGTCATACAACTTTTTTCAACACATTTGCGAGAAAACAATACAATAGGTAATGAAACAAACTTTTTTATTTTTAGATATCAGTCGGAAAATCACAACAATCTTTGTCGTTCCTTTTACGAAAATAGCGGGAATTTGCAAATGGCACCACGTGTGCGTGGTAAAAATTAGAACTACATATTTCGTCTCATTTTCTATTTATTATTAAAGTGAGACAAACCTATTGAGCAAAAGCGCTTCTAAGGAGGTTCGATCATTCAGCTTATTTATTCTAGTAATGTGAAGAAACTCCTTTGTGGAATTCCAACATTTTTTAATGAAAATTTAAAAAAAAACCGTAAAGGACGGCGGCCGGCGGACGGCAGACGGCGCTATACAATGAGGAGTGTGGTAAAATTGGTACTTAGATGAGAGTACCTATTTTACCGCACGTTCCATTGTATGGTTCGTAATTTTTAACTTTCGAACAATGGAGGTATACAGGCTTCGTAAATGCATTTTTTGAGCAAATGTGTTGAAAATTCTTTATTCAATTAGTGAAATTCACTGAGAGGAATCAATAACGATCCAAAAAGTTAAAATAATATAGCTTTTTTTTAACTCTGAGGTTTTTTTTTCAATTAATTGCTAATAATGTCCAGTAAAAGTTGTGTGTGTATGTTATTATTTACTTTTATTACGAGTTTAGATTAATATGTTCTAAATGGTCTAAGATATCACCCCCTTCAAGGTTTATACCCATCTCCCGAACACCCTGTATAATTATAAGATATTATTTAAAAATAGGTATCTACCTCTGTTAGCTTTGCAGACTTGCGAGCACTCTTCGATAGTGGAGAAGCGGTTGGCACTGCCCTGACACCCTCCATAGCTGAACTCGTGACACTGACCGCAGGACGGCTCGAAGTAAAACTTCGTGATGTACGACTGACATGGACCAGGGTCCATACGTTGTTTACACACGTCTAACACAAGAAACACACATTTGAATATGTATATATTTATATTCAAACTAAGGCATGTCACATAGATGTATTGCAAATATAAAATAAGTAGTGACTGAAAGGTTTTCCCGAATTTCAAGATGTGAGAGTTACATACCGACTCCCAGGAAAGCTCCGCAGGACCTCTCGCAAGCCTCCTCCGACGGGAAGGTGCCTGTGTATCTGCAGAGCGCGCCGGCCTCCTGGTTGGCGTGCGACATGCACTCGCCGCGGCTCGGCTCGAAGTACCACACCACGCCGCCGTAGCGGCACTCCTCCAGCGACTCCGCCACTCTGCACTCTGGTGGTCCGTTCTCATGGAAATACATAGAAAGATTTTTGAAACTGCTTGGAAGAATGAATAACGAATACGAATACTGTAAGTATCAATTTAAAACACGGGTCTAATAGTAACTTTTTGTTCGAATGGAGGACTTGACCTTGAGAACTTGGGTATTATTTTTCAAGGTCAGTACACAATTTTTCACTCTCAATAATTGTTGACCAAATTAAGGTCTTGGAAACTAAAAACATGATTTTATGTCAAGGCACTTACAACAATGGCTGTGGTTGACGGGGTCGTGGGTGCAACCGGCGCGGAGCCAGTCCAACATCTATTCTCGCAAGCTTCTAAACTCTCGAATCTAAACGTGATTTTGAATCATTAGGTCGGTGTAGTGGAGTGGGGTTTTGTACCAGTCGGACTTTTCTTACAGTGATAAAATGGAATGCTTCGCTAATAATAAGTATTAAAATATTACGTATTAAAAAATTGTACATTTCATTTGAAAATGAAAGATGGTGGCAATAATTCAAGAGGTAAATACTTATTAGGCTGTAAAACATCTTTGTAATTAAAAATTAAGGCAGCGTATTATTTATATACACATGGTAATCAGAAAAAAACAGGCCAGGAGGGGACGGGCCACGCATAGTATAAGGATGGGTACTGGTTGGGGATGGGGACAAGTGTTACGGTTAATGTTGTCATATAACATGTTTTAAGCAAGCATTCGTGCAGTTAGTACGTGGAAACGAGCACGAACGTGATGCATATGTGCTTTGTTTTACACGGATTTTAGGACACGGCGTAATATAACATGCTCGGTGCGATCCTAAAATAATACGGCCCGTAACACCGGTCAGTACCCAACTAAGGTTCCGTAGGAAACCATGACAGGAAATTAAGTAATTTCGAATGCATTTTCGTGATGAGCGGCAGTGAATAATATGACAATACACCGATAACGAGAAATTACGACCTGCAGCTTTACCATCACTTTCCGAGGCAAGATGCAGAAGCCGCTGTAGCCGCCGTGAACCGTGATCTGATGTTAATTGGGGAGTGGTCGCGGTCCTTTGGGCTGCAAATCAACCCTAAGAAGTCTCAGGCCTTGGTTGTTGGCGGCAGATATATGCGGAACAGGCTGGATATTGCAGCGCTGTCTCCACTCTTGTTGAATGGTGTTCAGATTGAATACGCAAAGTCGGCTAAAAACCTGGGGGTGATCATAGACTCCTATTTATCGTGGACTAACCATATCGCTGAAGTCAGTCGCAAGGTGCACTACACATTTCACTCGCTAAAATGCCTCCAGAGCTTTTTGCCCTTGAACACCAAAATCTCCCTTGCCCAAACTCTCATTCAGCCCATCATAGACTACGCTGATGCCTGTTATTTGGATGCCACCGAGGAGCTTTTAAATAAACTTGAGCGTTTGCAAAATATTTGTATTCGTTTTGTTTTCAACCTCAAAAAATACGATCATGTTTCAGGATTTCGCAAGGTACTCAAGTGGCTGCCTATCCGACTTCGCAGGAACTCTCGGATATTGTGTTTGCTATTTAACATCCTTCACAACCCTAAAACGCCTTCCTATTTGCGTGAACGCTTCTCCTATTCCCGTCCTTCTGATGCGCCTTGCAGGTCGCATATTAGAAATCTCCTTAAATCCCCTCCCCACTCTACCGATTTTTATTCCTATTCATTTACTGTGCACGCATTGTATTGCAGTATTGCAGTATTGTATGGTATTGCAGTATTGTATGGCAGTGCATTCCACAACCGTACCGGTTGTGGAATGCACTGCCGCTTGACATTAGGGAATGCAAAACTCTTCCAGATTTTAAAAGAAGAGTGAAAGAACACTACCTTTCGGTACCATCATAGTTGCATTTTTTTTTTTGAAGTATATATTATTATTATTCTTACAGTATTATTTAAGTAGTATGTATTAGTATGATATTAATTTTAGTCAAATTTACTATAGTATGTTATATTTAAGGTTTTTTTTTGTCTTTTTATGTTAACTTAACTTTTACACACGATGTCTACATCTCTTTTATTTTCTTTGATTTCTTTAGAAATAAGAATCACCTTTGTACCTATTTTTCTGTTCCCTTCTTCTTATCTAATTGTTAAATGTGTGTACATAAACTGTTAAATAAATAAATAAATTAACATTACCTACTGAAATGTATAAACTATGAAAGCACAACTTAATATCTCAAGTGTGTAAGCAATAATATATGACCTGTATGGTGTCGGACGTCTGTGTGTGGTAGAGCTCGTGGCTAAAGAATAACAGCCGCACGGGTCGATCAAAGGTTAAGCAACGCTTGCCAAGGTTGGTCTGTGGATGGGCGACCATCTTAACATACCGAATTTCCTTCGTGCCTCGGAAAGCACGTTACGCTGTTGGTCCCGGCTGTTATTTGTAGATCTTTGGCAGTCGTTACGGAATGTCACAAGCGCCAATAAATCTGACTCCAGTCTTACCAAGAACTACCGTGTTACCCAGTTAATGGGTTGTGGTAGGCGGCCGCTCCACGTAAAATACTGGTATTCAGCTGAATCCGGTTTGACTGGAAGCCGACCCCAATATAGTTGGGAAAAGGCTAAGCAGATGATGATGGTGTCGGACGTAAAAGAATAGCACCATCCCCATCCCATCACTTCCATGGGTGTCGTAAGAGGTGACTAACGGGCTCACCAGAGAATGGGCAGCAGCATTCTCTGTACATTGCAACAGCAACGCTGCGATCGCCAACCCGCTTGCCAAGCATGGCGATTATGGCAATCCCCTCCCCCCTTTGGGGGAGACCTGTGTCCAGCAGCTGATATGATGATAATGATGAATATATATCTATCTTCTGACAACTCACACACGGTCAACCGATCCCAAACTAGGCAGAGCCTGTGCTCTGACAACCAGACAACTGATTAACATACTTATATATTTCTTAATACATACATATTTTAGACAAATTGTACCCGGACACAGAACAAATGATCACACAAAGATTTGTCCTGGGTGGGAATCGAACCCACGACCTCCGGTTTAGCAGTCAGGGTCACAAACCACTAAACCAATGGGTCAGTCGATACCAATACTAAACTACTAACTGATAAATGTAATTGTAGTCTTTATATAATGTAACTCACTCAAATAAGTATTATGTTAGTAGTGTTACCTGTTATCGTTGCCATCGCAGCCTCCATATGTGAACTGGCTGCAAGAGTCAGTGGTAGGATCGTAGAACCAGCGCATCAGAGAGTCTTCACACGGACCCTGCAGCATCGGCAGCTGGCAGATATCTGGGACAAGATAATGGTCATGGTGATCTTACAAGGACAGTCGAAGTTAACAATTGACTGTTAACTGTTGCAATATTTGAAGCAAGATAAAGAAATAAGAAAAATTATGCGGTTGTAGATATGTCTCAATGTTGTAGGCTGTCCCGAAGTCGTAGGTAGTATTTCGGGGATTAGGACATTGATCTAATATCAACAAGTTACTGGTAACATGGTCTAGACTTCAGGCTCACTTAACATCTTATTCCTCAAACTATACAATTACCTTGCATCGGCTGACAGTAGTAGGAGCAGTAGGCCTCATCGGGGAAGTTGTTCTGGTTGCCGCCGCAGCCTCCGTACTGGAAGGTGACGCAGCGTCCGCGCGTGCTGTCATACGCGTACCGAGTCTCGGTTTTGTTGCAAGGACCAGCATCGATGACGTCGAAACAGAATTCTGGAAAAAGGATAATAATAATAACCTCACCGTCGTTTATCTACGTTGACGTCGTGGTGGGGCTTGCGCGCCACAATAAACCTTAGGTCATACCTAGGGTGTGGGGCCAGACAAAAAGAGATACAATCCGCAAGGCAGTTTTGTAGCGAACTGTTGGGCAGTAGCGACACCACGGACCTGATCTCCCGGGAGAAGTCTTGTTCCTCATCTCTGGCTTGCCTTCATTGGCTGGCCGGAGTGAACATTGATGAGAAACAGAGCTCCCACCTTTTTCTTGCCTTAATGAGCCGGTTTGAGTGGAGATTTGCAAGTGCTCGGGAGAAGGATGTATAATCTAGTAAGGTGGGGATCTTGACCGTACTTCCGAAATTGTC
Organism: Mamestra configurata; assembly: GCA_002192655.3. Taxonomy (NCBI): domain Eukaryota; kingdom Metazoa; phylum Arthropoda; class Insecta; order Lepidoptera; family Noctuidae; genus Mamestra; species Mamestra configurata. The sequence goes on from NDFZ01005417.1 coordinate 706,399, forward strand.
CTGAAAGCCGTGGCATACCTCTCCACTCCTCAAGTTCCTCAAAATATATGACCATTTATTAAATGCAAGTCACCCGCTCCCATTGAAAGCCGTGTATAAATGATAAATGTAAAACAATACGCGCGTCTGGCTGGTCGGCGCCCGCCACCCGCGCTCTTCCCCGCGCTCACCCTTCATGCGAAGAAAATTAGTATTTTTTTCAAATAATAAGATTTCGTGGATAAAACAACACACATTATTGCACTTGCATTTTGTTTTGTGGATTTTACAGGGTGTTGTTATAGAGGTATGCGATACAGAGAGTAAAGTCCTTAGTATGGTATCTCCACTGAAATGTGGGAGGATCCTCTTACGGGTGTTGTGTCTGGTGGGTAACTGCCCGATAGTTGATATTCAGACTGTTGTATATGTTCAAATCGCACGGAGAGCTTTGCTTGCGCGATGCAGGATTTCGCTGATAGTTCGTCGTAGATGGCGCTGCGGTTCTTTTTGTTGCCGTACAAATTTCGCTTCTTAGTTATTTTTTGTGGCGGCATTGATGGCCGCTACATTGTAATAAAAAATAAAATATCTATAAACGTCGTGGATGAATTCGACACCGACCTGTTATGTATTAGGTAGTTAAATATAAGGATTCTCGTGGACAGAGATGGCACAAAATCCCTATGTACATCTCTACTTCGTTGTTATCATGAAAGTAAAATTTTCACCTCTAATTTCATCTAATACTGATCGAAAAGACACATACCTACTGTGACTGTCTGTCACTTACTCCTATTTAATAATAAAATATTATGTTTATTTCCGACTTCCGACTGTTTATTTCCGATTTTGAAACCGAACTAAACACTCAATCTAGGATAATTTAGGAAAAATGAAAATTTTAACAGCCTAGGGTAATTTAGGAACAGTCACACTACCTATGCAAGTACCCAGGATGACACAAACTCATGTAGTAGGTTGGGAAAATGGTCCGAAAACTATATCCAAAACACAAACAACTTTAATACTATTTTTGAAATCTCAAAACCTAGTTCAACTCGTGCGGCTTTTGTTAATTTTATTTCCATTTGTACCTGATCTTTCCGGTTCTGATGGTCTAGGTTCCTGATCATCTGGACTCTTTGGCTGCGGCTGAGGTTCTACAGGTCTGACTGTGGTAGTCGTGGTGGTGGTATTAGTCTTAACTTCCAAGCAGCTGCTGTCACACTCCGCTTCAGTGGCGAAGTTGTTCTCGTTACCGCCACAACCGCCGTAGTAGAACTGACGACATCTGGGAAATGGGAAATCTTGTTATGACTAAGCTGTTTCCACAGAAAGTTTCACTCGCTCGAAGAGTAATTGCATGATTTCGGTGTTATATAGAGGTAGTGATGGAAATATCTTACCTCTTGAAGGTGGTATCGTAGAACCATCTTTCTCGGTAGTTGGAACACTCTCCGGTCTTGTAAGGTAGCGTGCATTTGTCGGGCACTGCAATTTAAACAATTATGATAAGAAAAATAGTTAGTAAAAAAAACAAAACCTTTGTTGATGATTATTAATCAAATTAGTTACTCTAATCAGCAAAATTAGAGAAAGAACTGAAAAGAATCAGGTGAAGTAAAAGTTAACATGCAGAAGAATATATGCAAAACCATTCACCCATTATGCGTTAGAGAAAAAAAATAATATGAATAAAGCAATAGTGACACATGAATTTATTAACGTGCTGAAACAACAAAAACAAAAGTAAATAAATGTATTATTTTTACTAGTTTTTGCTACTTGCATACTGAGACGATAAAAGAACGGTCATTATTTGTCCTACAAAATACATATACATATTTGTAGTCAGTAGTAGTTTTCTGTTGAATTTTGATTTCGTTTACCTTGGCCCTAATTGAATTCTACATTTTTATAATAAAATTGTTGTTAGCTACTGGTATTTAACTCACACTAAATGCTTCGTGAAATTTGCGGAACAATCGCACGCGTAGATATACCGCCTCGACAATCATAATCTAGTTTTTGAGAAAAGATCTTCATTCATGCTATATTTCTATTTACCGTAAACACTAGGACAGGTCTGTTCACAAGCCTCCCTGGAGCCGAACCGGTTGTCGTTGCCGCCGCAGCCGCTGTAGTAGAAGGGCAAGCATCGGTTCTCTGACTGACTGAATGACCAGAGAGCTTCCTTCTCGGTACAATTGCCTGGTTCTTGTAGCTGTGTGCACTGAGCTGTTTGCGCAAACCATTTGTTAGTAGACATTCACCAAGATATCAAATGTTAGCAGACAGATAGAAACAGTGTTGAATTCTATAAACATCTTTTCCTATATTGAAGTGGAGATTTGTGAATTCACTATATTTTTCCCAAACTATTGAGTCTCCGGTCACTAAGTGATATTTGAAGTGATATTTACAAAATAAAGTTATTGAACGGAAAATTAGAACCCAAGAATTTTCTTCGAACATTTTATATAATTTCAATCAGATTAGTAAATAAGAAAAATCTACTAATGAAGCTCTTGCTCGATAAGAGTATCATAGTTTACATATTTACTAAATCATCACACCATGCAACAAAATTATAGACAAGTCCCAAGAAACCACAACCCATAACTCATTAAAACAGCAAGACATCATATATTTTAATATTGCCAAAATATTAGGCCCGTATTCTAAAATGTTTGATAAAGGGGGGCCCGGACAAAAACATGTGGAACTCCAAAATCAAGGAGAAATTTACCACTATGAAATAGCTTTCTTTTTGTCTAGTTCCGGTTTGCCAAATAACTATTAATTTATAAAAGGCACGTTTCTGTTAATCCTATCTATTTAAGTTTATTTTATATTTTGCCAGTCGACCGTGCTGAAGCCTAGGCGAGGTTTTTGTACTCAAATTTAGTCAAAAATCTTTAGATGATCACAGGTACAACGAAAAAACGGTCTAAAATAAGAGCCTCAGTTACATTATCATAGCACACAAAGAAAGCGGCATTCACAAAATGCTGAGTCTACCAAACCCCTGGTAAGACAGGTACTATATATTCAACTCCCCACTACTTACGTGGTTGAGTGCCGGCACAGCGCATCTGACAAGCTGCCTTAGAGCTGAATCTATTCGAGTTGCCTTCGCATCCTCCCCAGATGAACTGTTCACAGCGATGGGCCTCAGATTTGAAGCCCCAGCGGCTGAAGTTACCAGCGCAAGAGCCTTGATCGATTGGAAGGTCGCATTGGCCTGAAAAAAAGTTTTATAGTATGATATAAAATTGATGAAAATTCCTGCCCGACCCTCATTTTCTCTTTCGATGCTTTGTTTAGTCATACCGAAATGGTCTGTAAATGAACTTAGTTTATTTTTGCCTGACCTGTGACCGAGCTCGGTTCACATTGCTTCTGGCAGAGCTCACGGGAGTCGAAGTTGTTGCTGTTGCCGAGGCAGCCTCCGTATCTGAAGGGGATGCACTGCTCCCGCGTGCTGTTGTAGTGCCAGCGCTGGTAATCCGCGTCGCAGGCACCCTTCACGCTTGGTAGCTTGCACGTGTCTGGGAAGAATCGAAAGTCAAGTTCAGAGCTCTTATTGAAGAATACATAAAATTTAATTGTCGCATTCTTCAACTCTTACCTTTAGGCGAGGGTTGTACGCACACATCCTCGCACGCTTCCTTAGTCGCGAATCTGTTACCGTTGCCGTCACAGCCACTATACCAGAAGCGGGAACAGCCTCCGTACGCCATATCAAAGTACCACATCGCCGTGAAGTTATAACATGGACCAATGACCGTCGGCATACTGCAAGCAGCTGCGTAGGAAAAAAAATCAAAATCAATTGCAAAAATACCTCTAAAATAATAGACCTGAAATCAATTTGTTTACCTTGTTTATTTTCAGGTGCATCGTCACATCCAAGGAATTTAGGTCCAGTGGCGTCAGTTCGTCCATCAGGGCAACATCCGTGCCTGCTAGAAGAGCAGTCGCACCCAGCAGCATAGGGACCGGTAGCCGGAGTCTCGCCGTCTCCGCAGCAATCGAACTTAGATTCGCGGCAGTGGCAGCCCTGCTGATCTGGACCTTTTGCGATAGTCACGCCATCAGCGCAGCACCCGAACTGGTGCGTGCTGCAGGCACAGCCTTCATTGTTAGGCCCAGAAGCCGCAGTGAGTCTGGAGAAAAGGTGGTTCCATTAAAAGTTGCGTTTAAAAGCAGATCATGTTTAACAAACCTGCCATGAAGACGTCAATGAAAACAATTACAATGCTTACGGATTGAAAGAATACTTTGTGTTAAGTTACCTGTCAGGACAGCATCCATGTTGCGTGTACTGACAGCCGCAGCCCAGGTTGTCTGGTCCCTGCGCAATGGTGACGTTGTCGGGACAACATCCGTGCAGCGCGTAGTGGCATCCACAACCTAAGGATAAAGTCACCTAGATTTAAAATAATATATTTGTTATGGACCAAGTGACTTCTAGGACATTATGAAATGCCCGTGCAGTTTGAAAAATGCCCAATATGAAAGGGCAGTGTGATAACAACTATTGAAATAATCAACCCGTCGGGACATTATTTTTAATGTTTATTATCACCGATGGGACAGAGAAATTAAAACCAGGTTTTATTACTATTTAATTTGTTTTAAACGTAGAATCAACATTTAAAACCAAATAAAATATTTCCTTTCATAGGTACTCTGCTGACCTATGATAATAAATTTACTGGACTTTACGATATAATATCAATAAGACTCTTTAGCTGAATTTATTTTTGTTAGATGTTTAGGCAGTTAATATTAGTTTCCGCCCGCGGCTATCGAAAATAATCCCAAGGGAACAAACCGTACTTTCGGAATAAAAAGTATCCCCTGTGTTATTTCAGACTATAATCTGCCTCTGTGCCAATTTCATCAAGATCCATTCAGCTGTTCTGACGTGATTGAGTAACAAACATTCATCCATCCAAAAATACAAACTTTCGCATTAATAATATTAATAAGTACTTATATAGTCCTCCTGACCGATTTCAGCCATGGCGGCCACTCTCAACAGAGACTAGCCATCGGCGCGGGACATATTATAGTGCACAAGTGTGTGCGCAAACACAGGTGCACTCCCTCTTCCATCAGTCTCATATTCCGATGGGACGGCAACCCGACACGACCGGAGAGAGATCTAGCGCACAGGCACACCACCAACTTCCAAACTCCGAACTATCACTGATCCTATTGGAAAATCCCAATGACACTTTTTACCCGACCTGGGAATCGAACCCAGGACTCCAAACTCGGTAGTCGCACTTGCGACTGCGAGACCAACGGAGCAGTTGAAGTACTTATAATGTATTGGTATAGACACAAATAATATAAATCTAGCGGTAAAGTAATAATTAATAGTGGGAATTTTAATTTCAAACAACAATGTTTAGAATGTAGAAATTAGACGGATGGTATGAATAATTTAATGGTTAGAATGTAGAAATTAGACGGATGATATGAATTAGATGGTTAGAATGTAGAAATTAGACGGATGGTATGAATTAGATGGTTGGAATGTAGAAATTAGACGGATGGTATGAATTAGATGGTTAGAATGTAGAAGTTAGACGGATGGTATGAATTAGATGGTTAGAATGTAGAAATTAGACGGATGGTATGAATTAGATGGTTAGAATGTAGAAATTAAACGGATGGTATGAATTAGATGGTTATAATGTAGAAATTAGACGGATGGTATGAATTAGATGGTTAGAATGTAGAAATTGATTTCTACATTCTAACCTCAACGCGACGGTTCCCATTACCATCTGTAGGGTTTAAAGGCGCGTAACATGAATTAAATGGCATGCATTACGGGAGCTAAACGATTCTAATCTATCCGTGTATTACGCTACTTGGCTAGGCAAATCATTATACGATATTCTTCTTAGCGTGCAAATACACTTATCAAATTGTATGTTTACCAGTACTCCGCAACGGCAACACCGTTCGCTGACGCAGCCATAAAGTCATCAAATGTGCAGGTGACAGGGCATGCGGTGCAAGACGAGAGGTGGGCCATGGGCTGCGGAGCGACGCCACACAAACACTGAAGATTGGAGTCATCCAAGAATCTCCACTTGAGGAGGTTATCTTTAGTGTGAGCGACCTGGGTGCGGAGTCTATTTAACGATATTGGACCAAGTAATTTGCCTAAATGCCGGGATTTCACTTAGGCTGCTGATTAAACGGCGCCGTTCTCCCCGCACCCCGTGCAATGTAACTGTGTATTAATCTGGCTCATATTAGGCTGGCATTGTGATAACAACAACAACATTGTGATATTTAGTACAACCTGTACAATTTCGACACTGTGCTTAGAGTAAGAAGAATCTATTACAGTGTTACAATAACAGGCTACTTATTATACCTTCAAGATGGGGTCCTTCAGCTGGTTTGCGGTTATCTGGGCAGCATTGAAAGGCTTGCAGCAAGCAGCACCCTTCAAATTCAGGTCCGTGGGCAGGAGTCTTGCCATCTTGGCAGCAACCGTGTGGTGTTGTGCTGCAGGGACCTGGGCATCCTTCATTTTTAAGACTTAATGCTAAAATGAGACTAAAAAAACCGGCCAAGTGCGTGTCGGGGCACGTACAGTGAAGGGTTCCGTAGTTACCCGTGTCGTTAATCATGACAAAAATAAATAGCAAATTTTACTAGAAGACTGCAAAGTTACAAACGCATTTATTCTTCAGCAATTTTCTATGGAGTTATTACGAAATTTTTAGTTTTCCAGATACATTTTATAGGTTGGGCGACCATTACTCGTTAATTTGTTAAGCCTAGTAAGGAAGTAGTTTTCCTTTTAAATGCGTAACATATGCTACTATCATGATATTTTTCACGTCTCCAAAACCAACCGTTTAGCTGGCAGAGGGAGGACACACTTGATTCTAACAAAAAATAGCACTTTAAAGCTAAATATTACGCAAACGGATCCTCCTTCGGGCTTAATATTTTTAAACGGCCGATCCGACGAAACCCTACACCATGAGACAGATGATAAAAAATCATCGCAATATTTTTTTTTCAAGATTTAATTTGACCACTCTGTCGGCGTGATTAATATGTGTACCCAATTAGCCATACCAAATCCCAACTTTCTATTGATAACCGTCTCTAAGCTACGGACGGACCGGACGTGGCGAAACTATAATGGTTTCTCTATTATAGTTTCGCCACGTCCGTCCGTCCGTTGACTACGGAACCCTAAAAATTTGGACATACACAATTAAGTTGATTTTTGAAAGATCACAGGTATTGCAGCAGCGCAAACAAATTGTAATTATTGCGTACCTGGTGACACACCTTCAGGAGAGCAACCAAACTCAGTATTGTTGCACGGACATCTCTGTCCGTTGGGGCCCAACGCTTCGGTTTCGTGGTCAGCACAGCATCCAAACTCGAAACTACTGCAAGGATCCATAGTAGTGGTACTGATGACATCAATGGTTGCTTCGCTGGTTGTGCTACCTTCGATTGTTTCACTAGATTCGATTGTCTCTGTGGTCGTTTCGATAAGAGCTGCCGAGGTTGAAGTTTCTAGAAAGAATTCAATACAACTGATTCAATATTGTGTGCAACATGGATTACTTGGATTTGTAGCGGCATCAACGCCGCCACATGAAAAACTAAGAAGAATCCTGTCAGCGACGAACTATCATCGAAATCCTGCATCGCACAAGCAAAGTTCTCCGTGCGATTTGAACATATACAACAGTCCGAATATCAACTAACGGGCAGTTGCCCACCAGACACAACAACGGTCTAGTTGAGGTTTGTGGGACTTTACTCTTTACCGAATAAATCTATAGATTATTTTTATTTCTTGCAGCAGAACAAATATAGACTAACCTAACCTGTGACTTAAATCGGTTCTCATTATTTCTGGCAGAGCTCACGGGAGTCGAAGTTGTTGGCGTTGCCAAGACAGCCTCCGTATCTGAAGGGAATACAGTACTCCCGCGTGCTGTATTGCATTTTGTTGATAATATAGGTACTATTCTTAATAATAGACCTAAAATCAAATTGTTTACCTTCTTTATCTTCAGGTGCATGGGTACATCCAAAGAACATAGGTCCAGCGGCATCAGTTCGTCCATCAGGGCAGCATCCGTGCCGGCTAGAAGAGCAATCGCACCCAGCAGTATTGGGACCGGTAGCAGGAGTCTCGCCGTCTCCGCAGCAACCGAACTTAGATTCTCGGCAGTGGCAGCCCTGCTGATCTGGACCCTTCGCGATGGTGACGCCATCAGGACAGCAACCGAACTGGTGCGTGTTGCAAGCACAGCCTTGGTAGTTAGGTCCAAGGGCTGCAGTGAGTCTGTTTAAAGATATTGATTTTTAAACTAGGATAACGAGGAAGTACATATGTTTTATTTATGTCCAATAATAAAACATTGTATATTTCCGTCGTACCGTATAACAAGTAGGCAGGTCTATCATCAGTGATAGGACTATTGTTGCCAATGAGCCGTATAATAGTGGTAATAAGATATTTGACTAGTATGAAAAATCGAAATGAACGTAGGTACTTATTTCACAGATAATAAAACGAAAATGCTTTAACGATTTGTGGAAAAATAAACGAAAATGCTCGAAAAACAGAGAAGTTATACACTTTTGAAGTTATTCTTGCCACACAAAATGTAATTTGTACAGGACGGCTTCAATACAACATGGTGGGACTTGTGAGTGACGTCACACACAATTAGTGCTGTCGCTGTTTATCGCAGATTTAAAAGCGCTATAACACCGCCATTTTTTGAAATTATGAAGCAATATTTTTGTATTCAATAGGCTGGCCATTCTATTCTTTTTTTCAAAATCGCTGCGCACGATAAAATAATATATATATGTCGGAGTTTGTTATCAATTACAATTAGTGTAGTTGACAAACTATGTAAACGGAATTGTTTTTTTTTTCATACTGTTAATTTAAGTAATTTTAAATTTGAAAACATGATTTATTGAGTACTCGGTGAACATACAAATTGATTTTTGGCAACTTATTTCAATAAAAGTAACAGTTTGTCTTCTTCAATAGAAATGATGACATGTTATTTTGATTTGAAAACGATTTACTTGGTTTAACCACTATTGTTTATTTCCGATAATTATTATAGTACAATTTGATTAATTTACAATGTAAATCTCATTATATTTAGCTAATTTTAGTGTTTCTTATGAAGTAAACACGTGACGCACTTCCGTGCGCCATCGGATAGAGTTGTCGTGGAGTGGGAAATCGTTTTTTAAAAGAGTGTGCACTCGGTGTGCCAGTCCATCACCCAGATACAAGAAAGCCGTAGGGAAACTAGCACTCTTAGTAAACACAAAAACAGACCGCGTTCCGTTTTCCGGCCTCGCCGCCGAGGCCCGTCGCGTCCCAGTAAAAACCCTCCCCGACCTTTGATTACCGAGCCAGCCCGCGTCGCTGAACCAGTAGTTTTAAATCCCCCAAATAATAATGATATGACCCAGCCTGTCCATTGCCGTCCTTCCGAAATGACGCCGCTAAGTTGAGGTACGTATTCCGCAGGGGATGCCGTAGCGAGCGGTCATTTAGTTTAATTTAGCTAGTTTGTAAGCCCTGTCTGGGGGCCTTAAACTCATTTGAGGCCACCACAGGATAGTCCGGTTAAGCGGTAAACACCCTTAGTGTGTTGAACTGCGAGTGGTCCCCGTCCAAAAAAAAAAACAAGGTGTGCCAGTTAGTTTTAGTCTTGTCTTTGAACTCGACTCAAGAAAAAACAAAGCTCCCGACAAAACTGACGGTTTATTTGGTACAGCCCTGCTGTATATTAACATGGCTGTATCGGCTAGCTGATACACTGATACACTGTGTATTTGGGAACGGGAATACCTTAAAGTTCTGTTCGAATGGCTGTATTTTTAATTATAGTATATATTGTGTGTGCGTATTTTTATAGTGTAACTAGTGGCCCGCCCCGGCGCTGCCCGGATATATATTTTTTTTTTCAAATGTTTCTTTCATAAGAATCTACTTCTGACTATAACACACACAACAAAGAAATAATTAGCGAAATTGGCCCAGCTGTTCAAGCGTGATGCTGTGACCAAGGGAAATATATATTCATATTTATATATATAGATAAAACCCTGTTATTGATTATACTGTCTTGTTTACCCCAATAAAATGGGGACTCCAAAGCCCTGACATATACCGCTCGCCCACTCCTGCTCTTACATATGTATATATTATGTATGAGTAGTGGACACTTATTTAAACAAAAAATATATAAGCTACTTACTTTAAGCAGTTATTGGAAGAAATTAAAATAAGAGCAAGCAAAAACCACTTTATTAACAACTTTCCTACTAACTCGCATCGAAATCGCCAAAAATAGTGTTTCTTATTTATATAAATAGTAAAATCAAGTCGAGAACTATTACTTGATTACAATTTACTGCACTAAAGCACGTGATTAGTTCATTTTTAATGATTGACATTGTTCTTACGTGGCTACGTTAACTCCAAATATCTCGACAACGTGACACTTTAGGCCCGGCGCTCATTATCGGCATCGGCAAGAAAAGGGATCCTTCGGCATTCCTACATGCAAGCGTAAACTGTCGGAAACTATGTCTTGGCATGCTGCAACGTTTTTAGGGATGACGAGGCGTCTTCAAGCATGCCGCACCGTCCTTAAGCTTGCAAGCTACCCCCGAGTGTTGCCTCGGCGCCGGCGGCGCGGCGGGCGACGGCGTACCGAAGGATCCCGAAGTATCCCGAAGCAGCCTCAAAGCTGCCGATGCAGTAGCCTCAAGCATACCGAAGCGGTATTTTTGTTACTACGATCATATATCATGGAAATTTCTACTGTATTGCCATGAAGTTAATGTATAATTAATGCTTTTTATCACCTAAAATCCTCAGCCGTGCCGATGCCGATAGTGGGCGCCGGGCCTTAGGGCACCATGTTGCAAACTTTTTTCCGTTGTTTAAGTGTCCGCTACCCATTTATACTTTATTTATCGCGCACCGTGATAGCCACAAAGACATTTTCCTCTTTAAAATCCTAAGTCTATGAAAATCGATTTTTAGCCCACAATGCCCTGGCGGAGATTGCGTATGGATGGCTCTTTCTCCAGAATAAAAATACACTCGATGTCTGCCCCATCCACGTAATGCCCAAGTCCCCATGGTAAAATACCGTAAGACATGATACTGTGAAAGTAAATCAAACTAGTCTCGCGGTATCAACATCCGTAAATTGACTGAACCTAGCCGTCCTCCAAAAATATGCCTTGCGTCAAACGGATCCCCAGGAAAATCGTCTCATCGACGAATTCTAGTTGTTCCCTTTTCAATACTATGTCCCAATCACTGCTTTTGACAGACAGTAAGGCAAATCTTATGCATTTAGTTTTATTTGGGTCCTTGGTTACTGCATTACAGTATGGGGAGGTACACACAAGACTACTATTCTGCGTTTAGAGAGAGCACAAAGAGCAGTGCTAAAAGTATTGTCCAAGAAACCTGCCAGATTCCCGACGTCGGAATTTTATTCGCTCTGTAACGTCCCCACTGTTAGACAGTTATTTATACTTCAAACTGTTATTAAGAAGTACGACCTCACAAAGTACAACCCACAATACCTCTCTAATAAGCGACGTTCCGACATAGTTTGCAGGATACCTTCCTCCAGAAGCACTAGTAAGACTTGGCACTAGTAAGACGCCACTTCAACTATTACATTAGCCCTAAACTCTACAACAACATAAATAGAAAAAATCTAATTTATCCTTTAACAAGAACTTTAGTTAAAAAAAAACTGTCAGAATTGCTAAAATCCTACTCATACGAAGCAACAGAAAAACTTGTGGTAACATAACACTCTCATTCCTGTAACATAGTTCTTATTAATAAACACACGCCAAATATTCGAACATCCTCACTCACTCATACCCTCACTCACACACACACACTCACACACGCACACACACACCTACACACACACCACACACACTATAGTACCTTTATTTTAATAATTTTCTTCTTTTTAATGACTCGTCTGGAACTAATGAGCCATATTTTTGACCTGGGCGTTGATAGCTGCGCCACAGTTTTAACTTTTGTAGCTATCTTTTGTGTCCTGATACTTGTTCCAAATAAACTTTTGTTATTATTATTATTATTTATTATTATTTAATTAGCAGTGAACCTATTTTGGACCTGCATTAGGTCGTTATTTATGGCGCCAAGATTGTTAGTCCGTCTATTTATCTTCAAAACCAGCTTTTGTCAGTAGCTTCGTTCGCGCATATCCCGTTTTTTCCTCTTCCCGGAGGAATTTTCCGTTCCCGTCTAGCCTAAAGCATTCTTCATAAATGTGGCTATCATATACAAAAATATATTTTTTCCAAAACGGGTAGTTCCAGAGATAAGCGCGTTCAAACAAACAAACTCTTCATTTTTATTATTAGTAATAAAGATAGATTTGTGAAATTATGGTCTATATTTGTTTAAAATGCTTAATTACATTCGCTTTTGTATTATTGCTTCATTATTGTATTTTTTCCACCTTTTCAACCTGTCAAAAGTGTTGTTATGGTCTACGAAGACAAATACAAAGATTTTCTAAATCATTTTAGATTTTTTTTTAATTGTTAGTCTACTGCAGTGACATTCAAACCAATGTATTCGTATTTTATTGTGATACTTCCTGCGGCTGAACACTGTTTCCCAAAATACAAGCTTAAGCTTAGCTTGGGAATCAGTAGCAGTACCTTTTGTGCAATACACTAATATACGATGCATATGTTAGATTACCCTAAGATTAATGTACCTATTAACTGGCGACAAAAAAGATTTTTTTAAAAAATATATTTATAATTATACACTTCTGGACACATCTATTGGCCCACCTTGTATTTTCAGTTTCGTTTGGTCCTAGCTAAAATTTTATATTAGGTCGAGCAAAAAGTTTTTATGCAGTTTTGAACCTGGCACATTCACAATTTCATTCAATAGTCTTTTTTTGAATTTCGAACACAGAATTTAAAGAAACAAAAGACAATTTGGAGCCTGTTTGTTGATATCAAACAATCGAATACTAAGAAAACTTGGTTTTATTGGTTTACTTGGATTTAATTCTTGAAAAAGTGATTGATATCTTTGGTTTTGCAACAAACATTACTTATTCTTAACATTAAGGTGAGGTTCTATCAATAATCTATGGATACTTCACCTGAAGTCGCCGCCCAAGCTGTGGCACTTATTCAGGCCGGACACAGCCAAAGAAACGTGAGTGCTCAACTTAATTTAAGTCGATCTGCGGTCCGAAATGTTTATCGGAGGTACCTAGAGACTGGCGGCTTTGTTCGTCGCCAAGGAAGGCCACGATCTCGGGTCACAACTGAAAGGCAGGATCGATTCATCGTGACGACCAGCTTGAGAAATCGTCACCTTACCTCCATTGAGATACAAAACCAACTTCGCGACTTCCACGGAGTATCTGTGAGCGCTCGAACTGTTCGGAGAAGGTTAAAAGAACGCGATATGGTACCACACAAGCCAGCTAATGGGCCCAAACTAACGCGAGCCCACCGAACAGCGCGCCTTCATTTCGCACGCAGTCATTTAAATTGGACACAGCAAGATTGGAGCCGTGTACTCTTTTCTGATGAGTCTAAAATTGTGTTACATGGCAATGATGGAAGGAAGAAGGTCTACCGACGTAAGGGAGAGCGTTTCGCACAATGCTGCTTTGAAGAGAGGGTTGCTTATGGCGGTGGCTCATGGACTGTCTGGGGCGGTATATCCGCGAGCGGCAAAACTCAACTTGAGGTTGTTACAGGACCACGGCTGCCAACATTAAATGCTGAAAGGTACATTCGTGAGTGCTTAGAACCTCACGTGATACCATACGCGGACTATGTGGGCCCAAATTTCCTTTTTATGCATGATAATGCAAGAGCCCATGCGGCCGGCATCGTCAGGGAATATCTTCGGGATGTGAACATCACAGTTATGGACTGGCCAGCCAGAAGCCCAGACATGAACCCCATTGAGCACATGTGGGACGAGCTAAAAAGACGTGTTAGGGCTCGTCAGCCAGTTGCCCAGACGATGCAGGAGTTGAAAACTGCCATAGAAGAGGAATGGGAGATGATCCCTCAAAATTGCATAGAGCGGTTGATAAACTCTATGCCTAATCGTATGAGAGCTGTGGTAGATGCCCATGGAGGCAACACGCGTTATTAAATTAAACCTTTATTTGATAAAACATGTTTTTTATTCAAAAATCAATTGCCTTTAACAAGGCGCATATCCGACTTGTTAGGCGTAGCTCCATGTCGTATGGTATTCTGAATTCAAATTTAAAACAATACGATCGAAAAAGATGGTAAAATGTATCAGGTTTAAAACTGCATCAACAGTTTTTGTTCAATCTAGCAATCATATTTCGGTAGGGGCCATCGAAACCTAAACTCTAAGGTGGGCCAATAGATGTGTCCAAAAGTGTAATATGTTACGTGATGGAGATACTTGGGCGGGAAACAGAATGAATTTTTTTGCAAAAAGACAACGTAGGGTTACCCTACGATTTGGCGTGCCGCATACGACAGCGGCGCGGCGGAGGCGCGGCGGCGGCGCGGCGGCGGCGCTCATGTATACCTCCTATGGATCTTTACTGTAAAGGTCTTTGCATCACATTTAGGTCCAAATATTGGTTAACTAGGTATTTACTTAAACTAATATTATTATGATAAAGAGTTCAAATCTATTAATAGGACGTACCTATCTATATTTTTTGACTGATATAAAACTGCGGAAAAGGCTTCGTCAGTGAAGCTACGGGAAAGAACCATATTTTATAAACTACTTATCATTTCATTTGTTTTCCAGATAAACATATTTCAATTTATTATGATTAAATGTTTTTTTTTGCAACTCCATACATTTCGAGTGCAAAAATATCTATAGTGTTATCTCTATCGCACAATTATAGTCATGTGAATAAATAGTTTATTGAATTAGTAGTTTTCACATTAATTTGGGGGCATACAAACATGATATAATTTACCAACAACTTTAAACAAAATATTGACACAAATAATAAAATCAATAGTTCGCATCGTTCGCTTTTCATGAACCGTTTCAGTTCAGGGCCTTGACCTTGAGCTTGTGTTTTGTTTAACTCTTCGTTATTGGTTGCTGTCGAGCAAGATATTATTTCCACTCTGGACAACGCATCTGCTACTATATTATCTTTGCCGGATATGTGTAGGATGCCGGTGATAAATTGGTTTAGATATTCCAAATATCCCGCACGCCGCGGAGTTTCGCTTTTGCTGCTTGAGCATTTATGATTGGCTTGTGGTTTGTGTAAACGATGACGTCACGACCAATCCGACGAAAGTGCTTTACGGCCATATATAATAGATAATAGTTCTCGGTCATAGGTGCTGTATATCTTTTGGGCATCGTTAAATTTCTTGGAGTAGAATCCAATCGGTTTCCACCTGCCATTCTTGATTTCTTGTTGAAGTACTGCTCCCGTATAGAACTCGAATGCATCAGTCATCAAAGCAAAAGGTGAGCTTGATGATGGATAGGCCAAAAGCCAATGCTTTTCTCGCTTTTTTAATTACTATCTTGTCGTTCTTCTTTGAATCCTGGAGATAGGCTTTGAGCTCTTTTTGATGGTTAGAAACCGACGAAGTTGTTAAATGATTTCTGGTAGAGGATATGATGTTATACTTATAACCTTTGTCTTTTCATCCGTGGGCTTGATTCCATCGGCTGATATAGTGTAGCCCAAATAGTTGAGCGTTGATCGTCCAAAACTACATTTAGCAACATTTAGGTGTAGCCCGTTTTCTTGTAGTCTTTTAAACAGTCCTTTGAAAAATCAAAATCAAAATCAAAAGTCATTTATTCAAATTAGGCTGAGTGCCAGCACTTTTTGAACGTCAAAGTTCTACATAAAGACAGTCCCCCAAAACGCCCGCCCGTCACCACTTCCTAGTGTTATAGCTGGGAAGAAGAAGTGGCGCAACAAACTCCCCAGCAACACATCTGTCTGTTGAGTTTTAAAAACTTGAATTTATACAGTAGTATGCAAAATATTTTACAATACATGACACAGAAAATAAAATATTCAAGCTGTAAATCAAATTAAATGAAATTAATTGACACTTGGTAGCTAGCACACTCCAGTCCACAGAAGTCCCTCATATGCTGTTCTTGCGAGTCCGATGCCACCAAAATGTCGTTGACAAAAGGGTAAACGGGTGGTTCTCGTAGTAAATTGTCGATGTGCCGCTGAAATGTTTGTCCAGCGTTTCGTAGTCTAAAACACATCCTCGTGAATTTAAATAGGCCGAATGGTGTAGTCACAGCTGTCTTTGCAAAATTTGATAATAACCTTTTGTTTAAATCGATAATGGAAAAGATTTTTTCCCTAGACAATTAGAAGGCGCATTACCTCCTTCCCTCAAACATGGCGAGGGGGGTAATGGCTGATCTTTGCGTTATGCTCGTGAACGGGTGCTGCTTGTGGTGGCTGGTCGCCTTGCTGGTCATGGTTTTTTTTTTAACAAACTATGTTGGCTCTAGTTAATCACTTGTGGTTCCAGTCACAATCGTGTTGTTAGATTATACCATTGCACCATTTATGCCTGGAGGCTTAATTAGTTTGATTTACTTGTTAATGCTTGAGTTTATTTGTTTTTGATGGCATAATGGAGTGTGCTATGCTAGCTAACAAGTGTCAATTATTATTTAATAATTTCATTGATTTACTTATTAGACATAAAAATTTCTGTGTCATGTTTTGTAAACTTTGCATACTGCTGTATAAATTCAAGTTTTTATAACTTAACAGACAAATGTGCTGCTGGGAAGTTTGCTGCGCTACTTCTTCTTCCCAGCTAAAACACTAGGAAGTGGTGACGGGCGGGCGTTTTGGGGGACTGTCTTTATGTAGAACTTTGACGTTCAAAAAGTGCTGGCACTCAGCCTTATTTGAATAAATGACTTTTTATTTCGATTTTTTGCTACATCGGCGAGCAAGTTGCTAGTGATCATCATCATCATCATTTAGTGGTTTGGTCGGACGGCGACGACATGACAATAATATAACAAACTAACGATCACGTCGGGGTCACCAATTCAGAGTTTATTTGTTCAATAGTCCAATAAAACTCTAATCACGTGTTTTCAGATAAAATGTATTAAAGTACTAAGTATCGGAATGACAGTGACATTTTAGATTTTGTATTTTACTACCGTCCACGTAGATTACATCATATATGTAGGTCGCTACAATATCGAGATATGTAGGTGATTTGTTTGTATGGAAAACGCCGATGGCCCGATATAATTACATGCAAGAAGCGACATGAGACAAAATGAGCGACAGTTAAAATATTAAATTACCTGTCAGGACAGCATCCATGTTGAGTGTACTGACAGCCGCAGCCCAGATTGTCTGGTCCCTGAGCGATGGTAACGTTGTCGGGGCAACATCCATGCAGCGAGGACTGGCATCCACAACCTAAGGACAAGCAAAGCAAGTCAAGACTCAAGACGATTCAGAATATTAAACTAAACCATGCAAGAATAGTTAATTAAATACACGTGTCATTTTACTATTTGCTAATCTCACCGTGGCACAACTTGTTAAAGGTTGCATAGCATCAAGTGTAGTTTAAAAACTCTTTAGAGATTAATAAAATATGAAAAGCTATGTGACATGAAAAAAAACAATGTACTGACAGAGTGACTTGTTGAAGAAAATAACGTGTGTTCGTGTTGCACTAAAATAAAAGAGTTAATATTCACCTCAAACTAAGTTGTACTAAATACCTAAAACTAAGAAAAGGACTCATACCGATAGGGCTAATATAGATCGCTTATAATAGTCAAGTAAATTCTTAGTCAGTGCAAATCATCTGTTACTTTAAATAAAACTCTGCTAACAAACGGAACTAAATCGACTTCAGAGAAGTAAGTCGAGTTATCCGTAACACAACTATCATAATTATGACAAAAGTCAAAAGTCAAAGCATTTATTTCAAATAAACCATTATCAGGTACTTTTGAATTGTCAAAGTCAGTCCGTCAAAAACATGAAGCTATTTGCACGTTCGCAAGCGTAGATCTCTATGGAGAAGAACGTGCAAGAAACTCCACGGACACTCTTTTAAATCATTTTATGTTTACAAAAATCCTGGTTACATAAACCTTGTTGCTTCTATATATGAGAACAATGTAAAGAAAGAAAAAAAACAATTTATAGTATGAAATATTAAAATGAGGCAGTGGCAACCAAGGGATGACCAGTCTCCACTGACGGCGCCCGTTCACGAACATGACGCGTGCATCAGCACCATTCAGCTCAACCATTTTGAAGGGAACTGAATGATCCGATACACGCGCCACCATCAGCGAGACATTGGAGTGAGCATGACACACCCTCAACTGCCCCTGCTATTTCATGTCAAACAAGGAAACTATCTATTAACATAATGGTCCAGGGTTCTCACATTTACAGAACTTGAAATAAAAATTGCTTCTAAATTATATAAAACTATGAATATCAATCTGAAAATACAGAAAAAGAAAAGTTTATTCCAAACATAATATAAGATTATGCGGAATAGTATTATTATTAGACATAAAAGAGGGTGAGCATCTCTTCCAAATATAAAACCTAACTAGTGGAACCAAGCGGCTGAGGCTGTGGAGCAGGACCGGCATTTAGCCAAGCATTTTTATCAAGGATATAATCTTCCAGTTTATAATATGCCTGTCTACATAGAGTGCGTTTTATGCATGTTTTAAATTTTTTCTCATTCAGTTCGAGAATCTCACGTGGTATTTTATTATAAAACTTAATACAATATCCCATAAAAGAAGTGTGTACTTTAGCCAATCTGAATCGGGGTTGATCTAATTTATTCCTATTTCTAGTATTAAAATTATGCCTATCACTAATCTTATTAAAAAGATGAATATTTTTCCGAACATACATAATGTTTTCGTATATGTATTGACAAGGTACCGTCATGATGTTAATATCCTTAAACAGTTCCCTTAGGGAATCGCGCCGACCAAGATGGTATATGGCTCTGATGGCTCTTTTCTGCAGAATAAATATAGACTCGATGTCTGCAGCTCGTCCCCATAATAAGATACCGTAAGACATTATACTATGAAAGTAACTAAAATAAACCAGCCTCGCGGTATCTATATCAGTAAATTGACGGATTTTTCTGACAGCATATGCTGCTGAACTTAGCCGTCCTGCAAGAGATGTTAAATGAGGACCCCATTGTAGCTTTGAGTCAAGCGTGATCCCTAGGAAAACCGTGTCTTCGACGAATTCAAGTTTCTCTTTGTCCAATACTATGTCGCAAGTATTACTTTTGACATTCGGTAAAGCAAATCTGATGCACTTAGTTTTTTTCCCATTTAATACTAAATTATTCGCAGTGAACCAATTTTGGACCTGCTGTAGCGCATTATTTACGTCGTCAAGACTTGTAGAACGTCTATCTATCTTAAAAATTAAGGACGTATCGTCAGCAAATAACACCATCTTTGGTTGGTTTTTTAAAAGATGGAGTAAATCATTAATATACACTAAAAAGAGGAAAGGACCCAATATTGAGCCTTGTGGTACCCCCATTTTGACTTTTAAACCCCTTGAATTAACACCGTTTATTTGAACTTGCTGCTGTCTGTCATTTAAGTACGACTTCACTAAACTGAGAGCAAGATTACCTAGTCCGTAATGTTTTAGTTTTAGGAGCAAGGTTTCGTGATTTACGCAATCAAATGCCTTGGAGAGGTCACAAAAGATTCCTATGGCATCTTGCGCCTCTTCCCACGCTGTATATATGTGTTTTAACATTGTGACACCAGCGTCAGTCGTACAACGACCTTTGGTAAACCCATACTGTTGATCGTGTAAGATTTTATTGATGTTAAAATGAATGAGCATTTGATTGAGCATCACTTTTTCAAATACCTTGCTGAAAACCGGCAATACGGATACAGGTCTATAATTATTGGCATCTTTACTGTCACCGGATTTAAAAAGTGGTATAACCTTACTATATTTCATTATATCCGGAAAGACTCCTTGGTCTACACATAAATTGAATATTAAAGCCAAGTATGGTGCTATGGTCTCAATTATGGACGTGCACACTTTGACAGACATTCCCCATAAGTCTTCGGTCAATTTGATTTTGATTTGCCGGAAAGCTTTTATAACCGTCATAGGGTTGATATGTTTGAATTGGAATTCAACCGTACAACCTGGAACGTTTGCTCTTAATAAATTAAATGATACCTCGGGTGAAGAATTTAAAGCTTCAGTAGTTCTTGATGGTATTTCGGTGAAAAAATTTACAAATTCTTGAGCTACTTCTAAATTAGAGCTTATGGCACCATGTGCAGTCTCCAGTAAAAAATCAGTGTTTCGTACTTTATTCCTACTAGTTTCATTATTGATAACTTTCCAAACTGTCTTAATTTTATTATCTGCCGATTTGATCTTATTGCTAATGTACAGGGCTTTAGCTACTTTGCAAGTATTTCTGAAAACTTTAGAATATTTGTTTACATACATACTAAAGGTTTCTGTGTTAATGAAAGGCTTAAGGCCATATAACTCATATAGTCTTTCCCTACTTATCCTAATACCTTTAGTCGCCCAGTCACTAAATATAAACTTAGGGGAAGTATTTTTAGACTTCTTTTCAAAAGTTGTATTGAATTCCTTTAGTACTACTGAAAAGAAATTATCATAAAACTTATTTGCGTCCTCAATATTATGGCCTAGAACATTCAACTTATTTTGTAAGGTAACATTGAATCTAGCTAGTTTGCCTGTTGTAATTGGCCTATATTGTATTTGAATTTTTTGCAAGGCTGCTTTAAACTTAAATGTTACCAATTGTCCGCTATGATCCGACGGAAGGTAATTAACTATGGCTTTATCTAAATAATCACAATCGCAGAATACATTATCGATACAGGTTGAAGAAGTTGGTGTTACCCTAGTAGGTTCAGTAAAAACATTAGACAAATTAAATGATTTAAAAAGGCTTNATATTAAATTAATTTTTGTATACCAAATTTTGTAAAATCATTATTTGAAAAGAGTAACTATGGAGTTTCTTGTCCGTTCTTCTCCATAAGAATCTACCTTTCCGAATGGACAGTAGAGTCACTTTATTAATGTTAAATTGTTATTTTACTGAACTGTAAACGATGACGTTCAAAAGTGCCGTTTAATGGCCTAATTGAAATAAACGTTTTGACTTTTGACTTTTGACTTTTGGATCAGGAAGAGGTATGAAAAAAATATTGTCACTTAGATGGTTTCCGGTTGCCTGACTGTGTACGGAGCCGTGCAACAAACATCAACCTTCGAAGTTAAGTCCGTAAAATTTTAGTTCAATGAACCTTTCCAGATTTTTCATTTATTTTCTTACACGTTGAATAAATCAATATTTTTTCTGGTGTTCATCCTTCCTCCTAATAAGGCGAGAGATAACTCAACTCAAGCCGTCAAATAAAAGCAAGAAGAGGAGAAAAATCCGTTCCCAATCAGAGTTCAAGAGCTGGAAATGGCAAACAAGATCAACTTATTCAATACCTGGAGATACACCAACAGGAAAGCAACCAGACTCGGTAGCGTTGCACGGACATCCCTGTCCATCAAGGCCAGAGGTTTTGGTCTCGTTGTCGGCACAGCAACCGAACTGGAAGCCACTCCTCACCGAGCTCGTAACGATCAAGTCAGTGGTTCCGTCGCTGGTTGTGCTACCTTCACTTGTTTCAAATGGTCCAGTTGTCTCTGTTTTTATGTCAGTGAGTTCTGTCGTGGTCGAGGCTTCTAAAGTAAAGTCTAAATTAGAACAAATACTGAGACGTGACATCCAGATTTTTTTAATTTGGAAAATACTGACGGTAATTGTAAAAGAAGATAGCAAATGAGTTATTAGCATGCAAAGTTTTGGTAAGACACAAATTCATTATTGAGAAAATCTTATAAACTTTGCACTCTTAGATAGAGATGCAGGAAAAGGAACAGTAGATTTTTTATGATAGTGTAGATGAACTACTGTAACAGTGAAAATCAGCCAAACAAGTGTGTTGTTTGTCTTCAAGACCATCAATCATGAAATAATAGGAGATGAAAATGAGTTTTGTTGCATGAAAACAAGACCGACTTATTCAATACCTGGTGACGCACTATCAGGAGAGCAACCAGACTCGGTAGCGTTGCATGGACATCCCTGTCCGTCAGGACCGAAGGCTTCGGTCTTGTTGTCGAAGCAGCAGCCGAACTGGAAGCCACTGCAAGAATCCAACGAGGTCGTGCCAATGATGCCAGAGGTTCCCCCGCTGGTTCTGCTACCTTCACTTGTTGCAAATGCTTCAGGTGTCTCTTTTTTAATCTCTGAGAGTTCAGTCGTGGTCGAGGTTTCTAAAGAAAGGTCTAAATTAGAAAAAAAAACACCAAAACTTCACTTTGAGAATTTCTTCATTTTGAAAGTATTTACGGTGAAATGTACGTAACTAAAAGAGTTATGAATATAAATGTGGATGGATGGACAGGGAGAGGGAGGCCAAAGAAAAGATTGATGGATTGTATTAGGAGCGATATGAAAGAAAAGGGAGTTAGTGATAGCGTGACGGTTGACAGGACAAAATGGAAGAAAAACACGTGTTGCGCCGACCCCAAGTAACATGGGATAAGGGCTAGAAGATGATTACGGTGAAAGAAAAAGAAGATAAAAAATGTAAATGGTTATGAGCATACAAAGTTAGGTACGAGAACAATTATTTAAGAAAAAATCGTACAACTTCGGTAAGTTTTATTCTCTGATATACTACCGGAAGAGTGACAGCCTCAGAAGAAGTTTGTTGGTCTTCTCCGAGATGAAATACGTTAAAACGAATTTAAACATATACGTTCATTTACTCCAACTACGTCTCATGCAACTGTGTTCTCTTACCGGTGAATCGCCAAATGTTGGTAGTGACGGACGGTAGCCTGCTTGGCCTGGGCGGCGCCGTGTCTCGTGGTAACCACAACTCGTTATCTATGACCATAGACCACGACGCCACCTGGCCTTCTCCGTTGGACGCTCGACACGTGTACTGCCCAAAAGCTTCGATACTCAGGCTTTTAATGAGAAGGATGTTATCTGTCACTTCGTAAATCGCGTCGTTATTCAGCACCATGTCTTCTCCATTGCCGCGGTACCAGCTCACGGAGGGGTGTGGGTATCCGTACGCTAGACAGCGCACGTGGAGCGGCTGGCCCAGCTCCCCGGTCACCACGCCGTTCTCATCTCCAGCAATTCCGGCAGGCATACGCACCGGATCTATCAGCCCCGAGTGTAAGTGACAATAATTAAAATTGAGTTATCATTTTTACAACTGTTAAACATTAGGGATGTTACTATGTTGCGAAATCTGTTCGAAAGAGTCACAGCGGCTGGCGCGGCCCTGGAAAGCAAAGGGCCTTAGGAGGAACACGGATGGGTTTTAGTCAGTAAGAGTCTGACACGCCCAGAGTGGAAGAAGTCATTTGAGGATATCCCATCCTTAAAAAAGGGGATGTTACTATGTTCAGTTGAAAAAAATAAATTGGCAGTTATTATATATTTTTATATATTGTTTGGTACAGCAGTAAAACATGAACAGTAATAAAAAGAAAATTTAGGGGGCTCCGTCTTCGAGGTTAGAATGTTGACATTGATTGTTGTTTGAATTTAGATTTCGTACCGACTATCTGCCAACTTAGCTAATTTTTCGAAGTAGCATGCGTCGCATTAACGTCATTCGAATCTTCATATCACTCGCTTATCTATCTTATGGTCCTTGTGCCATGTTTTAGCGAAATCGCAGCTAATGGACATTTTCGCATTTGTAATATTGGTATGGATTGAATGCAAGTTCATCATTGTGGCAGCGACTATCGCCTTTCACCAGCCCAGCCGGTCGATTCTGTAAACATGTCGGAGTGAAGGCTTGGGTGAAGTGATCACGAGGTGAGCTGTCATTCCATCTTAATTATATGGATTGACAGCTCACCTCGTGATCACTTCACCCAAGCCTTCACTCCGACATGTTTACAGAATCGACCGGCAGTTTCCGAGTTTTCCCCGTACTCACCATTGACGATCAGGTGTATTTCGTGCCTGGTCTGTTCGAGGTTATTGTCAGCCACACAGATGTAGACGCCGGTGTCGTTGCGGTACAGAGAGACGATCTCCAGCGAGCCGTCCGCCATCAGCCGGTAGCGACCCGCGTTACCGTCGATCTGTTGGGCATCAATATCTATGTTTTGAGATTTATTATATTTTTGAAGTGAAAACTTCTTTAGCGGCGTTATGCACTTTTTGGGATGGGTAAAAAACGTTAAACTCGCGTCAAAACACGTGATTTGATCGAAAATTCCCCCTTTCTTTCTACCGCGCGAAATGTATGCCTCAATGCATGCATATGCAATTCGTGCGAAATTATTCAAAGTCAAAACGTTTATTTCAATTAGGCCATTAAACGACACTTTTGAACGTCATCATTTACACTTCAGTAATATAATAATATTTATACAGACACAGAGTGTGTGAATGTATGGACTATGTTGTCTGAAATAAATAAATAATAAAAATACGTATGAATGGAAAACAGAACCATTGATCCCTTAGAAGATCACTCATATATTTTCACAGCCGATTTATTACTAATCTACTGGGCCGATTTAGTTGAAAATTGGTATAAATATTTGTATTGGTATCACAAACATGAACGCGTATTGCAAATAAATGGGTCTATGCTTATGAAATTGCTGCTATGTTTTTCGAACCATTTGCAATTATGATTACTTCCATCAGATTCAAGTGAACCAGAGGTAATTTTTTGTGCAAAATGAAGACGCATTCTCCCAACGGAATTGTCATAAGAATGGGCCAAATATAGATTTTATTTAACTTTATTTTGCAAGTAGGTTAAACGAGTTATAACGGGTTTTTAAAAGAGTTATGAATATAAATGTGGATGGATGGACAGGAAGAGGGAGGCCAAAGAAAAGATGGATGGATTGTATTAGGAGTGATATGAAAGAAAAGGGAGTTACTGATAGCGTGACGGTTGACAGAATGGAAGAAAAAAACGTGTTGCGCCGACTCCAAGTAACATGGGATAAGGGCAGGAAGATGATGATTTTGCAAGTAGGTTAAACATAACACTTTTACACGTCAACCTTTTTTGGTCATTTTAAGCTAGGTGAGGCCGGTGTTTCCTAGCTGACTACCCTGAGAAGAAACACCGAAACAAACTCAGAAGTCAAAGTCTCTTGTAAAGTCCATTTGTTAGTGAGTAGTTGAGTGCATTCCTTCATATGGGATGTTCTAGGGCAGGGATGGCCAACCTGTCGATCGTGATTGACTGGTCGATCGCGGCTATAAGTCCAGTCGATCGCGGCATAGCAAAACATATGAATTCGTATAACAGACTGCGCAATTATATAAATAGGTCAGGTTATTAAAATTAAAAATACTACAAAATGGTTCCTATTTTGAATTATTGAAAAGAAATGTGTAATTGGTAGATCGCACAGGGTTTCGTCAGTAAAAAGTAGATCACGGGTCGAATCAAAGTGGCCACCCCCGTTCTAGGGCAATGATTTTGACCCGACAACTTGGGGGCCTAATTCGGTATTTTTTCGAGTAACCGATTTCAAATTTTCTACCTCGCTGCCAAATAATGCAATAGGTAATATGCATGAAAAAAATATTTATTATCTAAACAGTTTATCTAGAAATATACAAAAATATAAAACTAACAGTGAAAATAGAATCGAAATTGACCGAAAAACAAACGAGATAAAACTATTTTAAACAAATATATCTGTCTCTCTCGCGAAAACGCAGTTTTGTATGGCAGCCGTATAGGCGACATAGTATTTGACGTCACAGTTGGTATCGGACTTCTCTTTTTAATTGTCAACTTTAAAGCTTAATAACTTCATCGCTGATGAAGGTATTTTAAAAATTCTTTCATTATTGTTTACTAGAGACAATAAGTATTTTATTTTGCAAATAAATAATTGCATGCATATTCTCTATTGGTGAGAAATCTAAATGTATACTTTTCTGAAAGCAAGAAGAACGCATAAATTCCTTTAAAAAAAAAACACAGTAGCCAAAAGGCACATGTGAAAGACATGTGCCTTTTGGCTCCATACAAGGATTCAATTCAACTTCTTCATGGGTTCAACTTCTTGAATAAAAAATCTGAGAAAACATGCTAACAAGTACCTAGCTAAAAATGTACGAACAATATCTGGAAACAAGTTGAGGAGCAACTTTCCACATTGTGATTTGTGAATACATTAGGAGACTTAAATTAATTGACAGTACGTACCTGAAGTTCCCCACGCTTCCACGTGACCCTGGGTGGCGAACCGCCATGCAGCGTTGTACTGTCAAACAGACAGCGTAGCATGGCTGTACCGCCTTCAGGCACTGCCACCTCCTCCGCCAGCTCATCTAGAAACAAATTAGCAATCACTGACTGGCCTGTTGGTCGAGTGGTTAGTGACCCTGACTGCTTAATCGGAGGTCGTGGGTTCGATTCCCACCCAGGACAAATCTTTGTGTGATGAGAATGATCATTTGTTCCGTGTCTGGGTGTGATTTGTCTATAAAATGTAAGTATTTAGAAATATATAAGTATGTTTATCAGTTGTCTGGTTGCCATAGTAAAGGCTATGCCTAGTTTGGGATCGGATGACCGTGTGTGAGTTGTCCCAGGATATATTATATTATTACTGTCTATCACGTTTAAGAATAACTCGTAAAGTATTTGATTTCCATTTGGTACGAAAGTATAGCGATTGTCGGATTCCTAAAAAATAAAACATCTACCATGTGTCAGGATTCCGGATCATACCCGATAAGTGATCGTGGAGATCCACACCAGTTCTGCCTATCGACAATACATTACAGTCCACCCAAGACAAATAATAAACTTATAAGGTATTACATAAATTTGATCTCACCTGTGGCCAACAGTCCGGGAGCTCCAGTAGTGGTCGAAGTGCTGGTGGAGGTGGTCTCCGGTCTGAGCGCTGCCGTGTCGCGGGGTACGATCCACTCGGTATTATTTATTAACCCGTGAGGCATATACGCTTGCACGTTGATCATTCTCGGCGCTTCCATGCTATATGAACTATACGCTTGACAGGTGTATTCTCCAAGAGTTTCGACAGCCAAACTTTTGATGAGAAGGGTGTTTCTTCGCATTTCGTACACCGAGCCGTGATGCAGCAACTTGGCTTTCCCGTGGCCGCGGTACCATGCCACATAAAGTGTCGGGTGCTCCGAATCTAAGCAACGTACATTCAGCGGGTCGCCCAGCTCTCCAGTCACTGCAGTTACTACTAGAAATGGGAGGACATAATAAATGATCCTGTTTCGGGTACTACTAAAGTCGAGATACTTATTTATAAAACTGGACTAAAGCCCTTCATTTTAGTCATTATTATGATACAAAAAACATTTATAGATCCTACAAATTAACAATTTATATGACCATAGCAGAACTTTAGAAACACCCAAACCATTATACTAATAGTTCACCTTTGTATGCGCGCGCGCACGCTAACAGCGCGGTGAGGGCGAGTAAACAGACGCGCGACATGTCAACCGAGCGAACCGGGTGACTGATGCAGATTAACACGCATCAGCACCAACCGTGCGACTACGGCCATGCGACCGTCGCAACAGATGGATAAGCTCCTACTCTCTATGTTCGTACTTATCGCAAAAACGTGTGAGGGAGTTTTGGGTGGAGCTGCGGAAATGCTTGATAAACCACACTGCAGGAAGCAACAAATACTACAGTCACCGCGCGTTGTTACCCCGCGCATAAGGGGGGCCCGCATCTTTGACGTAAACAATTAATCACAGTAGGTAGGTACCTAGTTATATCATATGAAACCGAACTTTGTCCTGGATATCCAGACAATGAAGGTAACTGCCTCCAGGTCGTGATAATTTCGTTTTCATTTTAAAATGGTTATACAGGTTTATTTGAACAGAAAATAAAACTGTATAAAAAAATGTGAAAAAAGCCAAGTTCCAATCCCCAAAAACTCGGCATATAAAAGTTGGCCAAGGATTACAGAACTGCAGAATAGTCCATGACTAACATGTGTCTTTTGATAATACCAGTGAACAGAGAGCTTGGATCTTTCCTGACCGTATAAAAATAATGAAACACTCGAAAAATCATTTTCTTAAAAATTAACCCTATTATCATCTACCCGTTAGGCCTCAACTTGGGCCTGGCTACCGTGCGCTTTGATGACTGCTACCGTTCTGGGTGGAGCGGTAGGGAGTGTCAGGTCAGACTCTTACTGACTAAAACCCCTCCGAGTTTCTTCAAATGCCCTTTGCGTTCCAGAGCCGCAGTAAATATTTCGATCAACTCCTCCACTCTGGATCTTTATTAACTTAAATAGGTACCTAGGTACCTACATAATATTTAACTTTATCTAACGTAAACTCTCCCTAGGGGGTCCCGAAAAATAATTAGTAACATTAAGCCAGCGCGGCGCCCCGCGCACTTAATTCGGCCCAGAGCCGTGCAAATTTCTCAATGTAATGTGATTCATAAGCGTTATCTCAAATAGAATATCTGTTCCGGCATATAAAATAAGTGCTTCCTCTGATGAATTTTTAAATTTACGCCTACTGTGTAGTTTTAGAGATAATAACGAAAAACCGGTCCAGTCCGTCCATGCATATAGGGTTCAGTAGTAACCCACATAACCATGAAAATAATACCCATCCCATATCAAGAAATGTGTGTTATATTGAGAACTAGTGACCCGCCCCGGCTTCATTTTTTTGGCGACAATTGCAGAATAGGAAGAAGAAAGAAAAAGCCACAAAACGACCCACATACATAATTTTATTTTACTTAAAGTAAACCCTAAACGATAGTGTTAGTAGTTCTTAAAAAAAACAAAAGTATGGTTGGTATAAATAAAGTAGATGCATATCGTGGTTGTGGCAAAAGGGCTTCCACTCAGCATAAAGCTGTGCCGTGGGGGACCCACAGCACGGCGCTGATTTTCATTGGTCGCCTAGGACATGACGTACGGAAACCAAGCCCGCTGTTCATGTGGTAATAGATACTAATAAAAAATGTAGGTAATAAGTGTCTTGACAAAAACATTAATTAATAGGCACGTTTGGGAGTCGATGCACCTATTACACGCGTCGCTTCCCGGTAGGTACGACGCGATCAACAGGACACGATGCAACGCTTGCATTTTTGACAGCCGATGATGTCGATTCACTCGCCGACTGAAAACTGCAGACTGAATGAAGCATATATGCGTATCCTTTTTTTTTTAGGCATGACTAATCATCAAATGACTTCTTCCGCTCTAGGTGGACCGGAAGGGCGTGTCAGACTCTTACTGACTAAAACCCATCCGTGTTCCTTCTAAAGATCTTTGCGTTCCAGGGCCGAAGTGACTCTTTCGAACAAATTCCGCAACCCTGGATGCTGCAGGTTATGTGTTGATTCTAATGCTGGATGTTACGTAGTGGGATTTTATGTTTAAAGTAAGGAAGTGGGTTATTTCATAACTAAGAAGCATCCGTCGTTGGTTAACTGATTTACTTCACTCCAGGTCTTCCACTAGACAGTAGTGCCATATCATCTACAAACGTAATGATCTGTCCACGCGTTAGTCGGATTGCAGAAATCGTTTATATGTGTCACAGTCACAGCAAAAGTAAAAAATCCGGATATTATATATTCTATGCAGCCAATATAATATTATTATAATCTAGGTACTCAATTTGGACAAAGTGAAAATTAATACAGAACTATTTTATATAATACAAGCTGTGCCTGCGGCTTCGCTCCCTTCACCAACAACCGTCAACCGTTACCTACCCTACTCTACCTACCCTACATACCTTCCCTACATACTTACCCTACATACCTACCCTACATACCTACCCTACATACCTACCCTACATACCTACCCTACTTTACCTACCCTACATACCTACCCTACTTCCCTTTTTTTGTTTTAAAACCATCCCTGTAATCTGGCGAACAAAACAAAAAAAGAATTAGCCAAATCGGCCTTAGACCTACGCAGTTTTAGCCAATCTAAAATTTTCAGTATCAATAGTACTTTAATGTAACCTATGGTCATGCAGATACTAGCTAGAAAAAGGGCACTTTCACGAAAAACTTACACATCTACGTTAAAGTATAATTTTTTTACATATTTTTTTAACACACTTCTCATTGGCCATCACTACCAGACGCGTTGAGGCTTTAACATTTCTTGAAAATAATAATCACCCATTATTATTAGGTGGAAGTTGTCCTTGTGAGATGTCAAGTGGTCACGGGGCTTCGCTTCCTTCCCGCAGGTGGCTCCACTCTTTCCGGCTTTAATCATTATATTGTAAGACTCTCCACAACCGCGAGATGTGCGGTCTCAGAGAATATTTTCTCAAAGCTGACGTGAGTATGCACCGGGATGTGGTCACGGTGGACAAGGGAGTCACCCCGTTATCCATGGCCAAAGAGAACTGGCGCAAACCTGTGATACTTACCACAGATTACCGCAAAGAGGTATGTAACGGCAAGGAGCTTCACAGGCGCTTCTATCGGGCTCTTTATGGATCCGACGGAGATATCTCAGCGTCTGTCGTCTGGCTACGTTTCGGTGATCTCTTCAGGGTAACCGAAGATTGAAGGCTGAGAAAGTAAAAAAAATCAAGTACCTCGACTTAGCACACGAGGTTGTTGACATGGAATGTGGACTTGGCTATCATTGTGCCGATTGTCGTAACGGCCAAATCAATCAATCAATTAATCAATCAAATAAGTTATTTGCATAATACAGGTAGGTATAAACAGATGTTACAAATCAATATAAAGTACACTGTATCATGAGTAATCATGACCTAATAAGGTGTGTAAATATTGATATTATTGTTAATCTAAACAATTATTAAAATATAAATTAAAATAAATTCAGAAATATTACAAATGTCAAAGGATTAAAAATATAAATTGTCAGATCAGTTATAAACTTACACGTCAAACAATCAAATTAAATAAATTAAAAATATTGGTACAAATAAAGATGTCAAATTAAATTATTATTGCATGTCACACTATTTTTATTGTTATACTATTCAATGTCAATAAATTACCCTTACTATTATAAGTCTCGATCTAAATGTTTGTCCCATTTGTGCAGCTTCGACTTGAATTTATGAATAGGTAATTTTTTGACATCCTCCGGCAACTTGTTATAAATCAATGATGACATACAAAATAAAAAAGCAGTCTTAAAATAATTAGGATTCAATTTCACAAAAACATTAAGTTCATATATGTTCAACGAAGGGAGTGTCAGAATTTTTAAGCTTTTAAAGTAGGGTTGACAGCTGATAGTGTTGTCTACATTACACATTGCTCTAATGCATTATTTTTGAGCTTTAAACACAGATTCCTTATCGACTGAGTTACCCCAAGATATAATACCATATCGTAGGACAGGTGCAACAAGACCATGATAAGCAGCTAATACGGCTTCTTTATTAACAATTTTTGAGAGTTTGTACAGAGCAAATGAGGATTTATTAATTCTTTTGCAGACATATTCTAAATGTGTTTTCCATGTGAGTTTACTGTCAATATAAATTCCTAGAAACTTAGTATCTGGCACCGGATGTACTATTTCACCTTGATAGCTAACGTTTATATTTGTGAGTTGAGTTCTCAGGTGGAAGTGTATCATTTTTGTTTTGTCCATATTTATTTTAAGATTATTTTCGGTTAACCATTGTATTATCGTGTTTAACGTTTGGTTGACTACGTGCTCGTAATCATTTTCTTTGTCGCTTTTTATTATGACTGTGCTATAATCTGCAAATAGTGCCATTGGTTGATTGATATGGTTAGGAAGATCGTTGATATATATCAAGAACAACAAAGGGCCTAGGACACTTCCTTGTGAAACTCCAAATGTAATAGTTTTCGAGTTTGACTTATGTTTAATTTCCCTTCGTGTTTTTCGTGTTATTTCTACTATTTGTTTTCTATTATGCAGGTATGAAAATATGAGATCTAGCGCTTTACCTCTTATGTCATACATGCTTTATTTTTGCATGGTCAACTCGGTCAAAGGCTTTACTCATATCCATAAAGATAGCACATATTGGTATTTTTTTGTCCATGGCGACCAAAATAGTTTTCATTAGTTCATAAATGGCCATATTTATTGATTTCCCCTTTTTTATTTTTAAAGGATGGGAAACCATGACATGGCTTCTTCCGCTCTGGGTGGAGCGGAAGGGCGTGTCAGACTCTTACTGACTAAAATCCATCCGTGTTCCTTCAAAAACCCTTTGCATTCCAGGGCCGCGGTGACTCTTTCGAACAAAGTCCGCAACCCTGGCAGGCTCTGGCCCTAGCGGGCCCAGTCTTCTATGCTGACATCTCTTTGAGGCGCGCGTGAAACACAACGCGCCATCGACCCGGGCCTGTTGGTGATCGGACGGCGAGCCACCCAACGCTCGCCGTCCGCAGGCCCGCGCCTACGGTGGCCGGGGATCGCCCTGCGACTCCCGACGCCCGGGGCGTCTTCTCCTGTAGCGGCGGTTGGGGCGAAGGCCTTACCTTTTCCTCGCGCGGCCTGCCTCCTCCTTCGCTAGCTTTACTGCTTCGCAGAAGGAGGTAACCGCTTCCCTAGCCTCCTCGCTCCGGACCATGGATTCAATCAGGGCCGGACGCGAGAGGTCGCCGCCGCCATTGATTTCCCCTAGCGAAAGCCTTTCTGTTCGTCTACCAAAATATTATATTTTTCTAGATAACTGTATAGTCGGCTATTTATGATTTTTTCCAATAATTTTGAAAAGATGGGGATCAACGCTATGGGTCTATAGTTCCCCATTTTTCGTTTATCTTCTTTTTTGTGTAGTAGAATGACATATTATATCAAAAGAAATTATATCATTCTTAGGTAAAATTAAAAAGAAAAATCAAACTACTCTTTTTTTATTTAATTAATGAAATTATAATACAGAGGTGTTACTTAATTCTAAACACGCTAAACTTTTAAGTTTGATGGCGAGAGGCGCTCTTTTACATAACAATGACCACCTTATGTACCTACATACTTACTACTTTTAATTATTATATATATTATGGTTTAATCTTATAAAATGTATTTAATTCTGTCTGCAATTCTGTATAATGTTTTTTAATTGTGCCTTTACAAATTTTTACTGTTGCTCATAATAAATCTATAATGTTAAACACGTTAGGTACCAAAAACTTAGATGTTCTCTTATCATAATAATTTGTTGTCTGTGATTGAACCAATTTATTCTCTCTGACCCTACGTGTGTTGTACTTGTTCTAAACATTAGCTTTATTTTCATCATTATAATAATATTCCAGACCTACCAAATAATCTACTTTTTTTATCTATAGGGCATAATTTTACAAATCGGAAATAACTTATCATACTCTTTGTTGCACTTATCTTTACCATTTTTACTAACTAGAAACTCTATCAGTCTTACTTGTATGTCTTTAATATTTCTAAATATGTAAGAAATAAACTATTCTTAACGTCTGTTTGTTCAATACATTTTTGAAGTGGTAAAACTTACTTAGCTCCGGTCTTAGCCTATTGCAAATGTCATTTACGTGTAATCTCCAATTAAAGTTCTTATCTATTGTTAGACCAAGATATTTCAATTCATCTACATAACCCAATTTTGTACAGTTACAATTACATTTATTTCCATGCAAACATTCGTATGTACATGTGAGATATTCATTATTTACAGACTTAGCATTTCGATTATATGGCGAGTGTATATGCATGCATATAGTTTTTGAAAGATTTAATATAATTCCATTGCCGTGTGCCCATTTGCTAATATTTGAAAATCACCTTGTATACACTTTTGTACCTCAGCTATATCTTTGGAGGCATAAACAAGACACATATCGTCAACGTTCTTTGTCAAGGGTCACCAGTATAGAGTTATGCGGTACAGAGAGTAAAGTCCCGCATACCTCCACGGAAAATGGGAGGATCCTCCTGCCAGACGGTTGTTGTGTCTGGTGGGCAACTGCCCGATAGTAGATATTCAGACTGTTGTATATGTTCAAATTGCATGGAAAACTTTGCTTGCGCGATGCAGGATTTCGTTGTTAGTTCGTCGTAGATGGCGCTGCGGTTCTTTTTGTTGCCGTAAAAATTTCGCTTCTTAGTTTTTCATGTAGCGGCATTGATGCTGCTACAACCTTACATTTATGTACGACATTTGACACACTTTTGACATGCATTATATATCCTACAGGGCCGGACACCGATCCAGTAGGCACACCCACATCGACATCCGCCTCATTCCCAAAAACACGGGAGATAATTGTGCTTATTTTTCTATTAGTGAGGTAGTTTCTAAACCAACAATTTGTGGGACTGCGTATTCCGCATTCGTCCATTACCTGTAATAAAATCTCATGGTCTTAAGTGTAAACGCTTTATTAAAATCAATGAAAAATGCTATAATTTGTTTGCCAGAATCTAAGCAGTCGTTAATATTATCTGAAAATCCCAGCAAGGCAGAGACAGTGTATCGCCCTCTCCGCTATTTTATCTGAACCGGGTGCTTTCTCACAAGACAATGTTCGTATGACCTTTTCTAAATCTGACGAAGTTACCTTACTGTATCTGTAGCTTACCTCGCTCGGTTTTAAATATTTATTTCTATCTAAAAACTTTAAATTACATACATGTTTAATTCCCTTTATTTCCTCCGTAAATGTTTCAGAAAAGTTTGTACAAAGCTGTTTTATGCAATCTGTTTTGAAATGCCTTAAAATAACGTCGTCCAAGGTAGTTTTATTTCGACCACATGTTAATATTTGTCCATATTTTCCTAAAGTCTCCATTACATTTTACAATTTGTTCCTGCCTATATTTATTTCTTGCCATATCTTTTAATTTATTTATTTTATTTCTAAATCTTGTATAGTATTATCGCTTCATATTCTTTGGATCCGCTTTCCAAACTCAAAACAAATAATCCCTTCGCAATAACATAGTATATAAATATCTATCTATCCGTGGCTTTCTTATTACTTTCTTTTTATCTGTGCTAATTATAATTGTACTTTCCTTGTAAATGCGATCAAATACACAACACATCGTCGGATACAATAATAACGGACACGTTATTATTAATAACTGGGCCCAGTCATATTCATCCAGCTTTTGTTTAATACTTTGGCACTTAACACTTTGCGCAAACTATTTTTATTGGTATTGCAGGAGAGAGGAGGGCGCTGTCGGTTAGAGCGAATATGATTGCCCGCAGGTTTAAGCGTGCTTCTACGGAGGTTAAAAAAACACTTTTTAGAACTTTCTGTTCCTCATTTTACACCTGTAGCCTGTGGGTACATTTTACGCAGAGATCGTACAGTGCCCTTCGCATACAGTATAATAATGCTTTCGGGGCTGCCTCGCTTCTGTAGCGCATCAGGGATGTTTGCGGAAATGCGTATTGATTACTTTTATGCATTAATGCGTAAAAGATGTGCGTCCTTGGTGCGCAAGGTGCGAGCCAGTTCCAACAGCATTCTGGGCATGATTGCTGGCAGGCTGGACTGCCGAATTGTGAATCGTTGCTCCAATATCTCAACTGGAATGCTGAAGCAATGATTATAAACACAGTTATAAGTTTATTTATATTTTTACTAACACTATAGGAGTCATCGTTGCTCTCAATAAAAATTTAAAATTATTATAAAATAACACACACGATTGCAATAAAGATTTGAATTTAATTGAATTGATCTCTGTATCTAGTTATTCGTAGTTGCTATTTAAATTTTAAGTTTTGAAGTGAAGACTTCTTTAGGCGCGTTGTGCACTTTTTGGGTTAACAAAAATCATGGAACTCGCGTCATCGTCATCGAACGCTTTAGCTTAGTTTTCACTTCAATCGGCAGTCCCCAAAGACTGCCCCGCATGTTTTTTTTTAACATGCTGATAATGAATACCTTAGCAAAACAATTTTGTGGAACTATTTAACTTAAGACCATTTATGTAACATATTATACACCAATAAATATATTTTATTCTATTCTATAAAACAATGGCGGCCGGGTAGCTATGCCACAAAGATTTTTATCTCCTTTAACTGTTTTCCAACGAGTCAAGCATTTGTTGCTTAACAAATCTTCAGGGCCGTTTCTTAGATCCGCCTCTTGGTGGTCGAGCTGAACGGTCTTCACACAAGACTTGCAACAGATCCTGGGGACAATTAAATACGACATCATTAGCTCAGGATTCGGGAACTAACGCAAGGCTGAGCAATGATGATTTCTAAAAATTCCAAAATGTGACGCTTCCGGAAT
The DNA here is from genome assembly GCA_002192655.3 of Mamestra configurata. Lineage (NCBI taxonomy): Eukaryota > Metazoa > Arthropoda > Insecta > Lepidoptera > Noctuidae > Mamestra > Mamestra configurata. The sequence goes on from NDFZ01005417.1 coordinate 742,907, forward strand.
GTCACGTTATGAATCCCAACATTTTGAAGATTCGACAATCGTTATCGCTTACAGAATGTCATTTGTCATCTTTTTTTATGGAAAATAATTAAATGACTTCTTCCGCTCTGAGTGGAGTGGGAGGGAGTGTCAGACTGACTAAAACTAACTCTTTCGAATAATTCCGCAACCCTGGCAGGCACTGGCCCTAGCTAATTGACGGGGCTACCCCGTTTCTGCAGTGCATCATGTTTTTATTTTTATTTTCGAGTTGACTCTAAAGAATAATAACACTAGTTTACACAGTTTTTGTCCCAGAAATACTATTAATCTGCTGTTCAATTTTTTCTAGCTATTCAGGATATCTAGATACCTAAACTGAAAATTGCGAATTTTCGAGTTTTGAGGCACCGTTATATCATAAATATAAATTATAAGCTCCATAAAAGTTGGCCATAGTAACAAAGTATTTGCCTTCCACATACAAATCCAGTTTTTTTCTTTATGATACCTCATTCCATCTCCGAAAATTTGTTATAAAATTGTATGAAAAACTTACTACGTAAAAATAACAAATCATTGAAAAAAATTCGAAAAATATAATTTTAACATAATGTTTGTAACTGATGGTTGTAATTTTAGATACCAAGATCAATTTTACGAAAATGAAATACTGCACGCTGATGCGACATACCTAATATGTCGAAAATCGATGTTTTGGTACTTTTGACCTAAGATTTATAAAAATCCTGACGTGCTAGAAAAAAATATACGTCAGATTTGAGCTCAGTGCGTCGAAAACCTTTAAAAAGGATGGAATTGTCAAAAGGAAAATTTAAAAAAAAACTAGTGAAATTATCCCAAATACTAGCCACTACCATGTACCTACTCGAATGTAACCATATTACTGAATGAGCGTTTTGACATTTTATAATGCGAGACATTTTAGTATATGCTAACAATTACAAAAAAAACACATAACTGGAACAGTCTCATGCAACGAACGCTTATTGTAAGTTCAATTCTTACCGGGGGACAACTGTATAGGTGCTTCAATAGCTGGTAGTAGTGGTGGTCGTCTCCGTGGTGGTGAGTGGTTGTGTGCTGGCTTCGGGTGACTCCGTGCCGCGTGGTACTAAAAACTCATTATCAATGAAGATCCCTTCAGGATTATAAGCCCGCACGGTGACCACCCACGACGCCGCCTTGCCTTCTCCGTTGTACGCTCGACATGTATACTGCCCAAGAGTATCTATAATCAGATCTTTGATGACGAGGTCGTTTCCTCTAACTTCGTACAACGCGTCGTCATACAGGACTAAGGCATCCTTGTCACCGTGATACCAGAAGACGCAGGGTGGCGGGTACCCGTACACCTGGCAACGTACGTGGAGCGGCTGGCCCAGCTCCCCGGTCTCCGTGGCGTTCTCATCTCCAGCAATTCCAACAGGCACCCTCACAGGATCTATAAGTGAGTCAATATCAGTCACCTAATAACAAACCATATTAAAACGCTATTCTTAATTGAAAATGTCTGTTTTATAATCGGGCAATCACAAAGCAGACACTTTCTAGCTCAGTTATAACAAACTTCCTGGATAAAGCGTTCGTCTGCCGCTGCTTCGGCACCGCTCGTTTGCGTCAGTTCTGACTTTAACCATTCATCAGAGGTTCTCCCACAAATTACGATTCAGGATACCCTTATTCTCTGTCTGTCTGTTACCTATTCATAAATGTTTAAGTGTTCTTGAAATATAAAAATAGCTGCCCAAAGTAGTTACTTTATTCCACGCGGACGAAGTCGCGGGCAAAAACTAGTTAAATATAATATGTATATTATAATTTTGGAATACAGATAACAAATATAAGCTTCGTTGACAGAAAATATTATTGCTCTTATTAAGTAGAAAAGTGGTCTTACCGGTGAATATTGGTTCGGTCGAAGCAGTGGTGGTAGTATCCTTGATGGTGAATGCCCGTGTGCTGGTGGTGGGCGCAGCCGTACGTTGTACCAAAAACTTAGTGTGCAATTGAAAGATCCCATCAGGCTCAAACGCTTGCACGACAACCCCCCCCGACACCGCCTTGCCTTCTGCCTTGTTAGCTTTACATGAGTACTCCCCAAGAGTGTCGATAGTCAGGTTTCTGATGAGGAGGACGTTTCCTGTAACTTCGTAGATGGTATCGTTGTTCAGCAACGTGGCTTCAAAGAACCAGGACACAGCAGGTGGCGGGTACTCGGACGCTAGGCAGTGTACGTGGAGCGGCTGGCCCAGCTCCCCGGTCTTCGTGGCGTTCTCAACTCCAGCAATTCCAACAGGCACCATCACAACATCTATAAGCCATATGAGCGAATCAACGAAATTTCATTTCTGATCAATAGAAGTATTGTTGCCCTTAGTAAGCATTAGTCTATTGTATTGGGCAGTGGGCACCCGTGAGGGAGAGGTGCCCGCACCACATGGTGAGCCGCCCGCAACCATTTTGCCAAATGAGCGTTCACAAGTAGTACGCGGCGCCCAACTACGTTGCGGCGCCGCAACGGTACCGTTGTTGTGTAAGCTTGCGTTTTTGCAAGTACGACCCATGTCTGCATCTGCGGTGTGCGACGTCAGAGCGGTGCAGTTGCGGTGCATACACTCTCCTCCCCCGTCTTAGTACGGTGGGTGTGCGGCGCACCGTGTGGTATACCATGGATATTTTATGTATAACGCCGCAACGGCACCACTCAGGCGCCGCAGCGGCACCGCACCGCATCTTGTAGCCTCTCCCTAACACGGACAGGTTAGGTTCGAATGGGATGATGATGAACTAGAGTGAGCAAGCATAACGAGCGAACTAAGCTCCCATTATCCCGTTCATTGTAGGTTCTTTTAAATCCTACAAACAGAAATAGGTTCCGTCACTGAGGTGACTTTAGGTGGCCAATTCATGTTGTTCAAGTGGCCATCTATTTCACGAAATAGCCGACTAATTCAAGTTAAGGCCAATTTTACGAAATTGGTCCCTTTTTATTTTTAAGGGAGTTCTGGAACTCCGCGATAAATTGGTTCGGAGAGAAGTAGACCCCCTCTACTACAATCTCCCCAAACCGTGCTGCTACGCACCCTTGTCCTCTCCTGACACTGTCGAGGGACCGGGTACCGGTGGCGGCCGACAAAATTAGGGTCACTGAGCCGTTGAGGTCCTCCACCCAGTCATCCCTGGGCGGAACAAAGTACGGCTCAGCGACCACGGCGATGTTGATCGACCACTGCGCCATGCTCTGGAGTAATAGGTGCTGAGCGGTGGCGCAGTGGTTGATGTTCACCTAGAGGAGGCGTAATGGGGCCGTTATTGGCATTCCATTTCGGCCTCCTCCCAAGCCTTTTGTGACAGCTCCACCGCGGCATTCACAGTGGAGGCGGCGGTCGCAGTGGCGGCGGTGACGTCGGTGGCGGTGGCTACAGCGGAGACGGCGGTGGCGGAGGGCTTCCTCTTGCCCCCGGACTTGGCGGGTGGAACGCAGGCCTTACACACCCGACTGACTGACCGACCTCGGCACGGGTTGCTTTATGTTGAAGTTCGATCTTTATTTAGCTATGAGCTCCCGAATCAAAACCAGTGGCGGCAAAGGTTAAGACTTTTTTTTACCTAACCATATTTCCATTTTACCTGATCTTTCTGGTGCTGATGGTCTGGCTGTGGTAGTGTTGGTGGTAGTGGTGGTGGTAGTGGTGGTGGTAGTGGTGGTGGTAGTCTTAACTTCCGAGCAGCTGCTGTCACACTCCGCTTCAGTTGCGAAGTTGTTTTCGTTACCGCCACAACCGCCGTAGAAAAATTGACGACATCTGGGAAATGGGGAATCTTGTTATGACCAAGCTATTTCCACGGAAAGTTTCACTCGCTCAGAAGAGTAATAGGGAATTTGCATGAAAAAAAATATTTATTATCTAAACAGTTTATCTAGAAATATCTATACTTACATATAATAAAAATGTTACAGATCGCTGTTTGTACATGGAAGATATATGAGATAAAAATATTATTGGAACCTTTATCAACGCAAATAGCACCCAAAACAATTATTGTTACAATTTTTGTTTGTTTATCTGTGCGTTTGTGCACGCTAATCTCAGAAACGGCTTATCCGATTTAGATGTAGTTGTTCACTAATACATTATGGTAAGCTTCACTTAACATTAAGTGTTTGTTTCATGTCAATCGGTTCATAAATAAAATAGTTATGTCAATTTAAAGAATCACGTCGAACATTTGTTAAACTATCTATACCTTTCTATTCTTTCTCTGTTAAGTGCATTGACTGAAACTTTACTAGACTTCATAATTTTAAAATAAAAATGTCTGCCACAAGTAACTATTCCACGCGGACGAAGTCGAGGGCAAAAGCTGGTACAAAAATATAATACTAATAGTGAAAATAGAATCAAAATTGACCGAAAAACAAACGAGATATAACTATTTTATCCAAAAATATCTGTCCCTCTCGCGTTAACGCCGTTTTCTATGGCAGTTGTATAGGCGTCATAGTATTTGACGTCAGAGTTAGTATCGGACTTTTCTTTCCAATTGTCAACTTTGAAGCTTTATAACTTCATCGCTGATGAAGGTATTTTAAAAAATATTTCATAATTGTTTACTAGAGCTTCTAAGTATTATATTATATCTTACAAAAAAAAAATCCATGCATATTCCCTATTTCATGATTCAGGTGTTAATAGTAATGGGATTATCTTACTTCTGGAAGTTGGTATCATAGAACCATCTTATATGATAGTCGGAACACTCTCCTGTCTTGGAACGTAGCGTACATTTGTCAGGCACTGGAAATAGTAATTAGTAATAAAAGTCCGATTCTGCTTTGCAAATAAAACAATATCCCTGTGGATTTTAAATTAGTTCCTATACTTACTAAATCTGAGTATTGGAAAGAATCAGGTACAGTACCTAGCCCCTCCGCACACGAATCGTAACCATAGTCGTCTAGTGCGCGCATCGTCATGACGCAACGAGTACGAAACCTGCAGAGTTCTAATAAACGAATCGTCGCATAGACGTATATAATTTCCTTATATAATATTCCATATATAATTTCCTTGAAAAATACATTAGATCATGGACAATAGAAAACTAGTCATGGCAATGTACATGGACATGACCAGGGCTTTTGACTATATTAACCATAAAGTGCTACTAGCTAAGCTCTCTAGACTTGGTATCAGAGGTAATATACTCAATCTCATGCAATCCTACTTGAAGAATAGAAAACAAATTACCCAGATTAGCCAAGTGGATATTAACACAAAAAGTGAAGTACTATATTCATCTGACTCTAGAGTACTCCATTCCGGTGTTCCGCAGGGTTCTATATTGGGGCCTTTGCTATTCATTTATTACATAAATGACTTTCCCCAAGCAATAACACACCAGATGTCTTTATTTGCAGACGACAGCACAGTTACATATAGTAATACGTTTAAAAAAAAAAAAAAAAAAATAGTGTTAGTAATAAAGAAATAGAAAATGACATTAACGCTAGTCTGGTTACGATTATTGACTGGTTAAATGCTAATAATCTGAAAATTAATTTTACCAAAACTAAAATTATGAATTTAAAAATAAGACAAACAATACAATCACAATTGCAAATCAATTATAAAGGAGATCCAATACTTGAATCCAATGTAACAACATTTCTAGGTCTACATATTGATAACGACATGTCTTGGAGGACGCAAATTGACGATGTGTGTTCCAAACTTAGTAAGCTTTCCTATGATTTTTGGATGCAAGGTAAGATTGCTAACATGACCGCACTCTTAGCAGCTTATCATGGTTACGTTGCCTCCATTTTGCGATACGTAATAAATAAATGAATGAACGTACCGTTTTGTAATCTTGTAGGTCGTTTTGTATTTTTTTTTTCTTTAAAAATAAAAATATTATAATGCATTATTTACATCTCCAGTTCACTTTTGACGGCATTTCTGCCCAAGCTTTATCCTTTACATCTTTACTTAAATATTCATTTAATTAATGGTTCTATAGACAAGGCAACGCAACCCGTTTCACGACTTCAATCACTTTTTCAGTCATATCGAAAAAAAGTAAAGTATTTTTACGCTTGCTTTTTCACACCAGTATGCTACGACAATCGTAATGGCACTGCTTCGTATGTACAAGTTTGAACATGTACGTGCTCGTATTGCTATCGTCCTACACGCGTACGATACGCTTACGACGCCGGAGGGGCTAAAAATTAACATGCATGAAGAAGATATTATGCAATACCGTTCACCCATTATGCGTTAGAAAAGAAAAACCAGCCAAGTGCGAGTGGGGTTCGCGTGCAAAGGGTTCCAAACGAATAATATCATATATAAGGGTTCCATTTTTCCAAAAGGAGGTTCAGAACCCTAAAGAAACATTCAAAGAAACATGACTGTAGTAGGTACCTCCCAAATCAATGAATGATTTATTTTTTGTTTAATTCATACAAAATTGGATGATTAAACTACGGTCATCTTTAGCCTTGCCAATCATTTTTGTAGTCGTCGTTTCTTTATTATGTACCGACTTTTCAATGAAAATGAGACACTAGTATTCTGCTCTCTCTAAATTATTGTGAAACTTGTAAGACAATCACCATTTCAATATTGCGTCTCGATCACCAATTGATTAATCTAAAAAATATCTCTGATCATGCTATGCTTACCGTAAGCACTAGGACAGGTCTGTTCACAAGCCTCCCTGGAGGCGAACCGGTTGTCGTTGCCGCCGCAGCCGCTGTAGTAGAAGGGCAAGCATCGGTTCTCTGACTGACTGAATGACCAGAGAGCTTCCTTCTCGGTACAACTGCCTGCGTCTTGTGGGTGTGTGCACTGAGCTGTTTGCATAATCCATTTGTTAGTAGACATTCACAATTATATCAAATGTTAGCAGACAGACAGAAAATAGAGTTAAATTCTGAAAATATCTCTTCGGACTTCAAAGCGGATTTGTGAATTCACTAGATAAAGTCAACCCATTGGTTATTTGAGCAACAAATAACCAATGGGCTGGCTTTTGAATAGTTTACAGTTAAATATATTTTGTTACACTTGAAGTGATTTTTACAAAATAAAACCAATCAGGCTAAGATTTTAGAATTTAGTTTTAACACTTTAATAAAATTTTATTGGATTTGTAAACAAAAAGACTCAAGCAGGCTCAGAGGTATCAGCAAATTCCTACACAGAATTACTATCAGTGTTAGTTTTGCGGTAACCCCAGTATTTGCAGTGACTATTACAATTACTTGCAGTTATTCTTATAGGTTTATTTTCAAAATAAGTTGTTTTACCTAACTCGAATGGTATGTTAGGGGGCTTGTAGACTGAGGTGATCGTGCAGGTCATTGTTGCCACAGTGAAGACTATTATGGAGTTACCTAATGAAGTTACTGATGTCACAGTGTCACGAGGGGTTACGAAGACGGCAGTGCCATACTGTGCGTGAGGCATTTCCAATGTGAGGGTCATTACAGGGATGAGCTTTTAATCCATATAAACCACGTTGCTCTTATTACTACCAATTCAGTTTCTTATTGATTGCGCAAGTCGACCATATCAAAAGCCTTTGCGTGGTTATGATCATACTTAAATCAGGAAGGTTAAAAATCAGATTTTTTACCTTGTTTATTTTCAAGTAAATCGGTACTTCCAAGGAACTTAGGTCCAACGGCTTCAGTTTGTCCATCAGGGCAGCATCCGTGCCTGCTAGAAGAGCAGGCGGGACCGGTAGCAGGAGCATCGCCGTCTCCGAAGCAACTACACTTTAATTCACGGCAGAAGCAACCCTGCTCATCGGGACCCTCCGCGAAACTGACGCCGTCAGGACAGCAACCGAACTGGTACGTGATGCAAGCACAGCCTTGGTAGTTAGGTCCAGAAGCCGCTGTGCGTCTGGGTAAAGGGTTATTCCATTAGGAGTGTTTGAAAGTGAAGAATTTTTAACAGTACAATAAACACGAAAATATGCATAAAATCACGATCCTTACGAATGTCAACGAAAACAATACTTTGTAGTAAGTTACCTGTCGGGGCAGCATCCATGTTGAGTGTACTGGCAGCCGCAGCCCAGATTGTCTGGTCCCTGAGCGATGGTGATGTTGTCGGGGCAGCATCCATGCAGCGCGTACTGGCATCCACAACCTAAATATAGGTCAAAATGACACATATTAGCTACTGACATGTGGAAATTCTACAATCCATATAAGTAATGCACCCTTACACCTTTCGCCAGTTTGATATAAGGCAGATATCACACTGGCGATTTCCAAGCGAGTTCAAAGCGATGCGAGTGCCAAACGAGCTTGCAGCGAGTTCGCAACGAAAACGCCACGTAGACGCGGCGGGCGCAGCCGTACAAAATGGCATCGACGGCGCTATTCGCGTAGCTTTGGACTCGTTTGCAAATCGCCAGTGTAATAAGACCCTAAGTCTTACAGCGACAAAACAAATCAGAAAACTAGACTCCATGATCTAAAATATGTAACTACATGAAAAGTAAAGAGTAAAACATGTTCTTTCGCCACACACAGATAAACACAATGCAGGAAAAGGCTCAACCTTCGAGATGTGGTCCTTCAGCTGGTTTGCGATTGTCTGGACAGCATTCGTATCTTTGCAGCAAGCAGCAACCTTCGAAGTCAGGTCCGTGAGCAGGAGTCTTGCCGTCCTGGCAGCAGCCGTGCGATGTTGAACTGCAGAGTCCTGAGCTTCTATCTTCAAGCCCTGAAGCTGTAATGAGATATACAAAGATTTAATTGCATATGAAATCTCACTGCTTTAACAAGGGGCCGTCCGTTAATCACGTGATGTTTTTTTTCGCCTTTTTAACTCCTTTTTTTTTACCACCGAAAATAACGTGTATTTTTTAGTAGACAAAGAATCTTTAAATTTTTAAAATATTAGTTAAAGTGTAATCTGATTTTATTCTGAAATTAAGGACCATGATTAAAATAGCTACACAGATAATAACCAAAATAACAGAATAACTGGCGACTGGCAAGCCCAGCCAGCCAGTCGCGGCGTGTGGAGCGCGGGGACTACGTTCGTTGCCTGGCAACGGCGAGTCAAGGTGCTCCCCCCTTGTGATATCCTCGTGATTATCGCCAAACCCCACCCACGCTCCCTTTCGAGCCCCACGTGATTAATGGACAGCCCCTAATAATCTAGAGTTATCGTTTACCTGGAGACACACCTTCGAGACAGCAACCACTAGTGTTGCCTGGACATTCCTGTCCGTCGGGGCCCGAGATTTCGCCAAACTGGATGCCACTGCAAGGATCCAACGAGCTCGTGTCGTTCATGTCAGTGGTTCCCTCGCTGGTTGTGCCACTTTCAGTTGTTGCGATAGGTTCTGTGGTCTCTGTGGCTGTTTCAGTAAAAAATATTTAAAACTCAGAAGAGATAAAGATAACATTTGCACCGGATTAATGTATAAGATATGTACCTTTTTTAAATGACAGCGCATAGCAGAGACAGAGGAGGAAGCAGCGCTCGTAGATGGGCTAGATGAGCGTTAAAGTCTCACAAACTCTCAGGAGACCAGAATCATGTAGAAATATTTCCAGGCTAGTGAATAATATCATTCGGACTTGTAACTAGTTTGAGAGTTGGCCCCTTATTTATCTGTTATCTTATCAAGCGTTCTACAAACCATATATAAGACAACACCTGTATGAACAATCATCATCTGCCTAGCCTTTTCCCAACTATATTGGGATCGGATTCCAGTCAAACCGGATTCAGCATACCTTTTCAGAATACCAGTATTTTACGTGGAGCGGCTGCCTACCAGATCTCGACAGCCCATTAACTGGGTAACACGGTACTTCTTGACAAGACTGGAGTCAGATTTTCTGGCTTCTGGTTTTGACCTTCAATAATTGACAGCCGGGACCAATGGCTAAACGTGCTTTTCAGAAAAGTGAAGTAAGTAAGTACTTTCTTGGATATATCTGTGATTCCAATAGTCAATCTTTGATAATCTTACCAATAAACAACGTGGGCGTTTCAGTAGTGGTCGTGGGGGTTTTAGTCGTCACTGAATCTCGCGACACCAACCACACGAAGTCACCGATGATCCCCGCAGGCCTATACGCTCGCACGGTGACAACCCACGACGCCGGGGCGCCTTCTCCGTTGTACGCTCGACATGTGTATGGCCCAAGAATGTCGATACTCAGGCTTCTGATGAGAAGGACGTTATCTGTCGCTTCGTACACGGCGCCGGTGTTCAGCACCCCGGCTCCCTCACTGTCGCGGTACCAGAACACGGAGGGGGGCGGATACCCGGACGCTAGGCAGCGCACGTGGAGCGGCTGGCCCAGCTCCCCAATTACCGTCGCGTTCTCATCTCCAGCTATTCGGACGTGCGTCACAGGATCTATCATATCCAGGAGCGGAAAAAAAAATTACATTTAACTAACTATAATATGTACATTTGTACAAGTAACAACTAAATACTAAATTATGTACAAACGCACATAAAAACAAAATAAAATTTTAGGAAAAGATTATTTCCATTGATGATTCAATTCGCTGATTACTTTTTTTATTAGTGACGAAATTGTAAATAATTTTACTGTCACCTTCATCCACGATTTTATCTGGCGCAAACGCAACAGCTAATAAGAAATAACGTAGTTTGCTCTGCTGGACTGGTTCTAGACACAAGTGACTGCATCCTCGGCGGCAGCACTTGGCCACTCCTCGGCAGTCCGCGTCGTCAGCACACTCGCGAGGACATGTGTCGTTAAGCGGACTCATCTGCTCCCTGGGGCAGGCACCCGCTTTCACCACTGATGAAGAAACGATTGATTGAAGAAAACGTTCAAAAGCATGCATATTCATAACTAAATTGGTAATGATGAAAGGTTAAAGGACCATTAACCTGCAGAGTAATGTGACAGACTGACCTCGTGGGCTCCAAATAGCCAAACCCTTTGCGAATGTCTTTGTATCTATGTGTGAGAGGCTGGTTACGAATAAGGATGGCGTCCGTATTATGAAGATTTTTTTTATTTGAGTGTTATTTTATTCAGAAACTTTCTGCCTGCCTGCGGCTCCGCCCGCGAAAATTATACCAAAGGAAACATACTCTCGGGATACTAAGTATCCTATGTGTTATTCCAGACTATAATCTACCTCTGTGCCAAATTTCATTAAAATCCATTCAGTCGTTTTTGCGTGAAAGAGTAACAAACACCATACTCACAAACTTCCACATTTATAATATTATAAGATAGAAGTGGATAGATATTATAGTATAGTATAGAATATAGTAAGTATATAGTTGTAAAGTACGGGGGGACACAGCATTTGTCACCACTTAGCAGGAGATCCAAACCTCCTTTTCCTCGAGGGTCTCAGGGCGGGAGCAAAGAAAAACCACCGGGAGCAGCCCGAGTAGAAAGAAAAACTGATGAAGGTGTTGCCCCACTCCCAATATGGCCTCCCAAATCCATTAACTGCGTATCAAATGTATCCACGTCAAATGTAATTTAGTTAATTTGGAATAAATGTCTAATCTGCTGTACTAAAGATATATAAACAAATTAATGGATGCCGTAACAAGCTTTATGCAAAAACAAAAAAGTAACAAACTATAGTCATACACTCCGTAGAGAACAGGGGCTCCTCCAGGGGATCCCCTGTTCTCTGCTGTACTAAAGATAAACAAATGAATGGATGACGCTACAAGCTATATGCAAAAACAACAAGGTACATGCTAGTCATACACTCCGTAGAGAACAGGGGCTCCTCCAGGGGATCCCCTGTTCTCTGCTGTACTAAAGATAAACAAATGAATGGATGACGCTACAAGCTATATGCAAAAACAACAAGGTACATGCTAGTCATACACTCCGTAGAGAACAGGGGCTCCTCCAGGGGATCCCCTGTTCTCTGCTGTACTAAAGATAAACAAATGAATGGATGACGCTACAAGCTATATGCAAAAACAACAAGGTACATGCTAGTCATACACTCCGTAGAGAACAGGGGCTCCTCCAGGGGATCCCCTGTTCTCTGCTGTACTAAAGATAAACAAATGAATGGATGACGCTACAAGCTATATGCAAAAACAAAATGTACAAACTAGTCATACACTCCGTAGAGAACAGGGGCTCCTCCAGGGGATCCCCTGTTCTCTGCTGTACTAATGATAAACAAATGAATGGATGACACCACAAGCTTTATGCAAAAACAAAAAGGTACATACTAGTCATACACTCCGTAGAGAACAGGGGCTCCTCCAGGGGATCGCTCAATGGCACGGATTTCTGTAACACGCAACGCTTGCCAGATGCACAGGTTGTCGTCTTACATGGATTCTGTTTACATTTGCATCTGTAAGATCAAATTAGTTTTAGAAATGCGCAGAATGAAAACAAAAGTAGGCACATTCTTATCCTTCAATCGTCAAAAAAGAAACAATTCAAAGAAAGTCCGCGCCATCTATCGAATTACTACCGAACAAGACTGGCAGCGGTCTAGCGAAGTGTTGGTTGGGTGGTGACACAGCCATGTTGAAACGGACATTCTGGTTGTCAAAGGCGACCGTGCTCCACAAATTCGACGAATCGCTAATATTCGGTGTAATCGTTTAATATTTCATGATTAGTTCGATAATTGTTACTCATAATCTTTATATGGTGCTAATGTTATAATTATTTGTGTTTGTGCCGTTTATGCTCCATTTATGGCTCACTTTATGGCTCACTTTTTGAACTTCGCAAGAGAATCAAAACCTATAGGGATACTTTCCGTTGACCTAGAGTGATGAAGAATGAATTTCGAAAAAGATAGATCTTACATTAGCGCATATATAGATTTGAATATGGGGAATTTGTAGTTTTGTCGGGTTGGATCTACTAACGTTTGGCAGGGGTTGGGGTGTGAAAAGGATTAAACCTGGTAGAAGTTGGGTCCCCGATTATAATGCTACAACTCTTATTACAAGGTAATGAATAGTTTTCGAGAAATTTATAAAATATGTTTCTAACCTCAAATCAGATAAAAGCGATAACGATTGACAACCAAATTTGGATCATTCCGTTTCTCCTCGAGTTGCGTAAGTGTGCTCTGTGTATTTCGTGGTATCGTTGTGGCTTCTTTCGACGACCTTGGCTTCTCCCCTGGACTATAATTGTTTGCCTTTACGATTGACCTACGCTTGTACACTGGACACCGATTTTCTGCCTACTCGCCTGACTTTTGCGCGTAATATCTTGGACTTCGAATTACTGCCTACACGGTCGACCTTCGCTACCATGGAGGAACCCCAGCTATCGACGAGCCGTTCTGCGGTGGATGAAGAAGCTAGAAATCCTGCTTAGAAAAAAGTTGAAGTACTCCCATTGTACAACAGGCAATGTTACTACTGTTACTAGGAGAACTTGGATGCAAGAGCGAGTGAAGCGAGCTCGGGACTGNCATACACTCCGTAGAGAACAGGGGCTCCTCCAGGGGATCCCCTGTTCTCTGCTGTACTAAAGATAAACAAATGAATGGATGACGCTACAAGCTATATGCAAAAACAAAATGTACAAACTAGTCATACACTCCGTAGAGAACAGGGGCTCCTCCAGGGGATCCCCTGTTCTCTGCTGTACTAATGATAAACAAATGAATGGATGACACCACAAGCTTTATGCAAAAACAAAAAGGTACATACTAGTCATACACTCCGTAGAGAACAGGGGCTCCTCCAGGGGATCGCTCAATGGCACGGATTTCTGTAACACGCAACGCTTGCCAGATGCACAGGTTGTCGTCTTACATGGATTCTGTTTACATTTGCATCTGTAAGATCAAATTAGTTTTAGAAATGCGCAGAATGAAAACAAAAGTAGGCACATTCTTATCCTTCAATCGTCAAAAAAGAAACAATTCAAAGAAAGTCCGCGCCATCTATCGAATTACTACCGAACAAGACTGGCAGCGGTCTAGCGAAGTGTTGGTTGGGTGGTGACACAGCCATGTTGAAACGGACATTCTGGTTGTCAAAGGCGACCGTGCTCCACAAATTCGACGAATCGCTAATATTCGGTGTAATCGTTTAATATTTCATGATTAGTTCGATAATTGTTACTCATAATCTTTATATGGTGCTAATGTTATAATTATTTGTGTTTGTGCCGTTTATGCTCCATTTATGGCTCACTTTATGGCTCACTTTTTGAACTTCGCAAGAGAATCAAAACCTATAGGGATACTTTCCGTTGACCTAGAGTGATGAAGAATGAATTTCGAAAAAGATAGATCTTACATTAGCGCATATATAGATTTGAATATGGGGAATTTGTAGTTTTGTCGGGTTGGATCTACTAACGTTTGGCAGGGGTTGGGGTGTGAAAAGGATTAAACCTGGTAGAAGTTGGGTCCCCGATTATAATGCTACAACTCTTATTACAAGGTAATGAATAGTTTTCGAGAAATTTATAAAATATGTTTCTAACCTCAAATCAGATAAAAGCGATAACGATTGACAACCAAATTTGGATCATTCCGTTTCTCCTCGAGTTGCGTAAGTGTGCTCTGTGTATTTCGTGGTATCGTTGTGGCTTCTTTCGACGACCTTGGCTTCTCCCCTGGACTATAATTGTTTGCCTTTACGATTGACCTACGCTTGTACACTGGACACCGATTTTCTGCCTACTCGCCTGACTTTTGCGCGTAATATCTTGGACTTCGAATTACTGCCTACACGGTCGACCTTCGCTACCATGGAGGAACCCCAGCTATCGACGAGCCGTTCTGCGGTGGATGAAGAAGCTAGAAATCCTGCTTAGAAAAAAGTTGAAGTACTCCCATTGTACAACAGGCAATGTTACTACTGTTACTAGGAGAACTTGGATGCAAGAGCGAGTGAAGCGAGCTCGGGACTGGGGGCACCCCGACTCGGACAGGTTAGGTTAGAAGAGTATAGCGGGGTTTAGTGAGCGAACGAAGCGAGCGAATCAGACCCTCGGTGCGCGAGTCTAACTCGCACTTGTCCGGTTTTTTAATTTTTGTCAGGCACGAATTTTTGCGCAGCTGGCTGTGTTTTGCAATGAATAATGATAATCCCGACCACAGTTTCAGACAAAGGAAGCGTAGCTAAGTATCACATGACTAGCTGCTCAAATTTCAAGTCCAGATTATGGATTCGCCCAGGGTTGCGGAATTTGTTCGAAAGAGTCACCGCGGCCCTCGAACGCAAAGGGCTTTAGAAGGAACACGGATGGGTTTTAGTCGGTAAGAGTCTGACACGCCCTTCCGCTCCACCCAGAGCGGAAGAAGTCATTTGATGATTTTCCATCCTTAAAAAAAAAAAAAAAGACTGGATTCGCAAGTAATTACCTCGCGCAGCCGTCAGCACCAGTGATCTTCTCGATGCCGAGGTCACAATATTGGAGTTCTTTACACTCATTCTCAAAAGGCTCGCAGTCAGCACCTCCTAAATAAATAGAGGAAAGCTTATCAACATTGTCATTATTAGGGTTCCGTACTCGAAGGGTAACCAACGGAACCCTATTAATATGCCTTCGCTGCCTGTCAGTAGCCTGTATCTCAAGAACCATAACAGTTAGAGAGTTGAAATTATCACAGCATTTCTATTGCGGCTATAACAACAAATGACAAAGATTAAATTACAAATTAAAGGGGCTCCCATATAAGAAACGTGTTTTTTATGGTTTATGGTACGTAACCCTACGTGTGAGAGTCTGACTCGCACTTGGGCGGTTTTAATTCATCTATTGGATAAAGCCGTTCAGCTGAACGGATTAGGATGAAACCTTGGCAATATCCTGGATAAGGATATTTTTTTTTTTTTTTTTTTTTTTTTTTTTTT